>OZ024677.1:973938-1402604 GCA_964016965.1 Diacarnus erythraeanus
ACATAAACCATCAACTATTTACCAGACAACTGAGGCCTGAGAAGTAACTGATTAAATGAACAGAATCCCTTTAAAATGGAGCAAGCATTTAACCAAATCACATTTTACTTATAAACTTAAGTGCCTTGACAATTACACTTCATCTATTAGCCAACGCCAATATTGACAAACATTTTTATCTTCAGTAGGTACTAACCTGTATACAGTGGAATCTCTCTATTTCAACCTCCTGAAATGAGGACACCTCTGTTACAGTGGAACTCCTCTATTCCAACACCCTGAAATGAGGACACCTCTGTATACAGTGGAACTCCTCTATTCCAACACCCTGAAATGAGGACACCTCTTTATACAGTGGAACTCCTCTATTCCAACACCCTGAAATGAGGACACCTCTTTATACAGTGGAACTCCTCTATTCCAACACCCTGAAATGAGGACACCTCTGTATACAGTGGAACTCCTCTATTCCAACACCCTGAAATGAGGACACCTCTAGACCCTAGACACCTCTATTGCATTTTGTTAAACAATATTCTCCCTCTAACCATCAATACGGAAGAAACTGGTCTGCAGCATATTTTGGAAACCTGATATTTCAGAGGCAGCCACTATAGCACCACTTGTCTCATCCCCACCATTGAACCCAGTCAAATATATAGCATCCCTGTGGATCAAGCCATACAAGAAGATGGAGAAGGAATGTATTCCATCAGTAGCTAGAATGACTTGAAATGATACATTCTACAAAAGAATAAAATTATTAAATATAATCATTTCAGGGTGTTGGAATAGAGGAGTTCCACTGTATACAGAGGTGTACTCATTTCAGGGTGTTGGAATAGAGGAGTTCCACTGTATACAGAGGTGTCCTCATTTCAGGGTGTTGGAATAGAGGAGTTCCACTGTATACAGAGGTGTCCTCATTTCAGGGAGTTGGAATAGAGGAGTTCCACTGTATACAGAGGTGTCCTCATTTCAGGGAGTTGGAATAGAGGAGTTCCACTGTATACAGAGGTGTCCTCATTTCAGGGTGTTGGAATAGAGGAGTTCCACTGTATACAGAGGTGTCCTCATTTCAGGGTGTTGGAATAGAGGAGTTCCACTGTATACAGAGGTGTTCTCATTTCAGGGTGTTGGAATAGAGGAGTTCCACTGTATACAGAGGTGTCCTCATTTCAGGGTGTTGGAATAGAGGAGTTCCACTGTATACAGAGGTGTCCTCATTTCAGGGTGTTGGAATAGAGGAGTTCCACTGTATACAGAGGTGTCCTCATTTCAGGGTGTTGGAATAGAGGAGTTCCACTGTATACAGAGGTGTCCTCGTTGGAATAGAGGAGTTCCACTGTATACAGAGGTGTCCTCATTTCAGGGTGTTGGAATAGAGGAGTTCTATTGTATACAGAGGTGTCCTTCATTTCAGGGTGTTGGAATAGAGAGGTTCCACTGTATACAGAAGAGGTGTTCTACTGTATACAGAGGTGTTCTACTGTATACAGAGGTGTTCTACTGTATACAGAGGTGTCCTTCATTTCAGTTCGTTGGAATAGAGAGGTTCCATACAGAAGAGGTGTTCTACTGTATACAGAGGTGTCCTCATATCAGAATGGGGTTTCCTGTTTCCTCTCACCAAATTTTGGTTTGATTCAACAAGTTCAACTTCCTTCCATGTTGCTATAAGTAACAGTTTAGGTTGAAAACTTTGTAACTCAGCATTACTCCCCGAAATGAGTTCTGTTACTCGTCTTATCAAGCCACTGTTAGTAGTACTTCGGAAAAATATCCTGCCACCATTTGATGTGGTGATATAAGACCAGAAGGGAGCAAGGAAAGGAGTCCTACCAACATCACCAATGGACGGTAGAGATACTCCTGAGTCTCGTCTATAAGTTCTTCCAGTAAGAGGCATGGTACCAAAAGAAACCAAACCATTCTCATTGATCTTTAGAAAAAAATGAATATGATAAGGTCCTCATTAAGGAGGTGTCCTTATTTCAGGGGTAGTTTATACACATCTCTATGTAGCTGGGAAGGTGTGCAGTGTCCTCATTAAGGAGGTGTCCTTATTTCAGGGGTAGTTTATATGACTGTCCTTATCTCAGAGGTTAATTTATACTAAGATAAAATTATCATATGGTACATTTTTAGCTGTTAGAGGTTATCCTTGTTTCAGAGAATTCTCTGTTAGATGTTCTATAGGTAAAACTTACATGAATCTCTTGATAAGATGAATTATAGAAGACGAAAGGAATGGAAGAATTTATTTCATTTTCACGACCACTCACAAATAAAGTATCCCCTTCCTTCATACCAAAGGGAAAGAATTCTCCTTTAGTGACTCCTTCAATATAATAATAATAATATTATTATTATTACTTCCTTGATTATAGTGGAACCTCTCTAACTAATAAAGGACACATCGGGACCTTGGAAACTGTCCTTTATATAGAAGTTGTCCTTAATTCAGAGGTAATATACAGTGGAACCTCTCTATAAAGGACACATTGGGACCTTGGAAACTGTCCTTTATAATATAGAGGTTGTCCTTAGTTCAGAGGTAATATACAGTGGTACCTCTCTATAAAGGACACATAGGGACCTTGGAAACTGTCCTTTATATAGAGGTTGTCCTTAATTCAGAGGTAATATACAGTGGTACCTCTCTATATTGGGACCTTGGAAACTGTCCTTTATATAGAGGTTGTCCTTAATTAAGAGGTAATATACAGTGGAACCTCTCTATAAAGGACACATTGGGACCTTGGAAACTGTCCTTTATATAGAGGTTGTCCTTAATTCAGAGGTAAGTCCATTATTATTGTAGTGTGTATATTTATTTATTCTTCACTTCAGCATTCATCTATCAGTAGTTATAGATGCTGTTGATAGTTCCATGAAATTTAAGTAATGACCATATTATGTTATTCATGAAATATAATGGGTGTTCTCATCTTTCATAAAACTTCCCCAGACAGTTATTAGCCACTTATTAACAACATCAAACAAAATAGTGGACAGGAGACGAACTGCTAATGGCCAACTCTATAGCTGTCGTGTTGCGACAAATCCGACATTAAAGTAATTCTTCCATGGATTTTAGCAACATTATTAATAATACACTCTGTAAATATGCCCCATAACGAGTCCTTGCTAGCTAGCAGTAAGTGTTGTAACTAGTCTCGGAGACTTACCTATATTGGATGCCGTGTAGAGATAGATGAAAGTTATAAACTGCACAATATTGAAGTTCTGCATGTTTCTGTGATTTAATATGCTGCTAGCTAGCTTGTTTAGTCTTAACAAACTGACAAGTAACAAGATTGTTATTGCCCCACCTATAAATATAGCACAAGGCGGAAACTCTATTTGTAAACGGACATTCCAACCAGTTTCCTTCTGTAGGGGCACAGAGTTCACAGACAGTGTATTGTAATGTTATGACAAGCTATAAATTAATTTCCAAGGTTCTAATGAGAAGTTCCATGCATCTGAGACAAAGACAGCCTCCCTATATATATACAAGCAACAGTAGAGCCCAATGTGTCCTTTATTCAGAGTAATCAGAAAGGAACAAATTGCCCAAGTAATTTCTACATCATACTTACAGGAACAGAATTGCTTTTCTATAAAAATAGATACAACAAACAATAATACTAATAACAAGAATACTAGTAAAAACACAAATAATAATAATAATAATAATAATAATAATAATAATAATAATAATAAATGGCCAATAATCACCTATGTATGAATTTCACACTGTAACAAGATGCACAATGTTATAATGAATATCTCTGGGAGCGAGTGTGGGAGACTATTGACTAAATATGCTTTCTACAGCCTGTTCCACGTTCCAGGAGAAGGTTGACAGAGCAGTACGAGCATCATTCTAAACAAAGAAAAAAGTAATCTTCTTGACAGTTGAAATGATATTGAACTCTGATAAAGGACACTCTGAAATAAAGACAACCTCCATACAAAGGACACTTATCCTGTCCCCTAGTATATTAAGGACAACCTCTATATGTGACAGGGCATAGGAAAAGGGACCTATAACCTACTAACCATTGTTTTGATAATAACCACTTTTACTACAGCATTCTATTGATCACTATAATTAGCTAATTAGTGCATGTACAGCTGGCCAGCAAAATGGAGGACTCTTTCTTTAGAAGTGAGATTCTTAGTGAGTTTGAAGAAGCTGATATAGACTATCAATCTGGAGCTGGAGCATGTTCAAATAGCTCTTCAATGGACTATGAGCCTTCAGTTGCTGATTCAGATGATGTATCTGATAGTAATGATGCTGTCAACTTCAGTATTCAGGAAATGGATCTAGCTGAAGAACAGGCAATTGATGAGTTTATGAGGAAGACCTGTCAATGTCACTTCGGACTATCTGGTAGGCCCTGCTCGTGTCAGTTTACTAGAGAGTCAATAGAGATTGCTCGAATGAATTCTCAAGAAATGACCAAGAAGCAAAGAGATTTGATTATTTTGGGACACCTAGAGGCTAATAGGCATTGTTTTGAGGACAAAGAGCAATCAAGGTTCTCCATTACGTACTGGTTTTATGGCTATAAAGTATGCAAAATGACGTATTTATTTCTTCATTGTGTCGGAGAGAAACATTACAAAAATCTTGTCACTCATTTCAGTCAAAATGGCTTAGTACCTCGCACCCATGGAAATACTAAATGTTTGCCATCAAATACCCTACCTTTTAATGTAACTGAGAGTATTGTACAGTTCATCAATAATTTTGCTGAAATTCATGCCTTACCCTTACCTGGGAGAATTCCAGGAGTAAGGTCTGATAGTAAAGTCTTACTCCTCCCAACTTACATGACAAAGAGGTATGTATATAGGAAACACCAAGCTTCATCCCCTAATTATTCTTTTACTGCATGCAGACAATGCTGTTGGCCAAAATAAAAACAATTGCGTTATGCAGTATCTTTGTTGGCGAACACTTACTGGTAGAAGTTGCAAAATTAAAATATCATTCATGGTGGCAGGGCATACTAAGTTTGCCCCGGATTGGTTTTTTGGTTTATTGAAGAAAGCTTATCGTCGTACCCCTGTATCATCTTTACTTGAAATTGAATCTATGGTCTCCAGTTCAAGTATTGCAGGGAAGAACATACCTCAACTCACAGTGGACATTTCTGGAAGGCGACATGTTATATGGTATGACTGGAGTAATTTTATGAACAAATATTTTAGTGCAATCCCTAGCATTCTACGTTACCACCATTTCTGGTTTGATTCATCATTTCCCGGCAAAGGTTTTGTTAAGAAGCATTCAAAAGCTTGTGAAGATGTTATCAAGATTATTAGTGATTTGAGCAGACTTGATGTTCGTACAATGCCTGATGTAATTACACCATCAGGCATGTCTTTTGATAGACAAGTATATCTCTATGAGAAGATAAGGCCATTTTGTGCTGGCGTATCAGCGGCTGAACTCACATGCCCTGCACCTTTAGGCTGTCCTGAACTTCCTGCTCCTTGTGCAGTGGAAGGAAACCCAAAGAAGACAAGAAAATGTAGCCACTGTCACCAGCCAGGGCATACCAAGACAGTTCGAGGGGTTACTACTTGTCCTGAGCTGCTTAACAGCTGACTGACCACACATGAATTGAATGGTTTACCACAATCTTTTTGAAGTATGAGTACTATAGCATTGCTGTATTAAAAGGTGTTCTGCTAGTATAGGGTGCACTATATTTTCACAGTAGTTGAATTATACCCTAAGGGGTACAAAACACACAAAATCTAAATTTTGACCATCAGACCCTATAGGTCCCTTTTCCCATGCCCCGTCACATATAAAGGACAGTTTCCAAGGTCCTTCTATAGAGAAGTATAATTTCCAAGGTTCCCATGGTAACCAGTGAGGCTTCTTACCTCCGAGATTCCCATGGTCATGAGTTGCTGTAGCTTATCTTCAAATTCAGTAGTATCAATTTTTCCCGTCTTGGGTGCTACAAAAAGTGGAAAACTCATCATATTACAGTGGGACCCTTTATCAGGTGTCCAGATTAGAGAGGTGGTCTCATATCAAGGGGTGAAGTTCAATTAATGTTAATACACAAGCTGTCATTATTGTTATGGGACACAGTGTATACTAGGTGAACCTGAATAACTAAACCTCTATAGGGCCTTAGCAGAATAGACAGAAGTAGAGTAGGTGGAATTTTGATATAATTATGTCACTATCGCATGTACCTGCTACATATGTGACCGTGTATAGGAAAATTGGGAAGAACGGGCGGGGATATCAAAAAAATTTTTTTATCTTACCTGTGGGCTCTTAGAGGCTCAGTTTATTGTATAATTCCGTAAACTTACTACTGCACTTGTCTCACTGGCTATAGCTCTCGAAACGCCTCTCGCTAAGTTTTGCCCTTCTCTCAGTTGGTAGTTGGAATAACTAGCAAACTTATCTCCCTCAAGAGACTAAAAAGGAAAAGAGACTATAGTTCCAGTGAAGATCTCCTACTGGCGGTGGGCTAAAAGCATGCATAGCAACTGTCCGTGGACTAAACCTGCAGCTAGCCTGACCTCCCTCACTTCTGAGGCCTATAGCCTTCTTCTATCGAGCACCTGAACTTCTAACTTTGCCAGAGGTTAGATAAAGGACTATATGTTTTATGAAAAAAATTTTTTCTCATAAAAATCAACATTAATCATTAATGACAAAAATGCTATGTAGCCAATTATTGTGTGGCCGTGTTCTGCCTGAATTTCCTATATCTGGTCACATATACACATGCTTGAAAATTAGTTTACACATTACTATAATTATTACAAATTACAATTAATAGTTAGTAATGTGCAACCTTAAGTGCTGACTCAAGTGCCGAGTCATGCCATGTGCATGCATGGACACTGTACAGTTACATAGCTACAATGACTGAAAATCTATCTGGTCCTAGTTCATCTGTTATAGCTATAGTTGAGAGTGATTCTAAAGAATAAATGTCTGAATTTTTCTCTATCAAGGGGGAAGTACAGGTCATCACCTCCATTTTTTCCTTTTTTAAAAACATTAGAGGGGAGTCAATGTTAATACAACAAATTCTGTACATTCAAATGAAGGAGCAAAAAAAGAGCTTTCAGGGGAAAAAAATTTTTTTTTTTCATTTTGGACAACGTGGTGTTGAGTAATAGTCAAAAGTAGTGCGTGAAGTCAGGCAAGCTAACTTCAGCTAGGTTGTTGGAAAGTAAGAACTTAATATACCATCAGAAAGCTCTTTAAATAAGCAACATTTTAAGTAAAGTGGACTAATATAAGAGAATTATAATCAGATGTAACAAACAAAAAAAAAAACAACGGAGGTGATGACCTGTACTCCCCCTTAAATAGATCTTTCAAGAAAGAATGCAATCTTCCCAAGTAAAGAGAGGTCTTCTTGATTAAGTATCCAAAGGTAGAGGCACTTAAAAGCATTGATGGTTTCTGTTATGAGATGTCTTTTCTGTAATGCATGCACTTAACTTTGTTTGAGATGGCCTGTTGTACTCTGAAAGTAAAATTTATTCCCTTTCTCCATTAAATGCTTTTAAAGTGGTTAGATCCTTCAAAGGTGCATGCAATGCAACCAGCTTTTGAATGACCCAGTGGCCTAAAGGAAAGAACTTTACACTTACCTGGTAAAATCTGATGCTAGCGTTGACATTTTTATGGCGTAAGGGGAAAGAAGAAGCCCTATCCAACAGGTAATCTGTAGTTAAGGTCATCTCGATGCAGCTGTCATTAGCTGCTATGGAGAAGTTTTTTTTTTTTGTTTTTTTTTGTTTTTCTATCTCGAATGCCTCTATTCGGCCCACTGAAACTCAACAGTATAGTTATGTAAAAACTTAATTTTGGAATTTTTGAGTAGAATTTTGAGCAGAACAGAGTACTTTAGGGCAATTTGAAAAGCAGAAGAAATGTTAATTGCCGTTAAAACATAAACAGTTCCATTCAATTTACACAAGGGATAAAAAAGTAACAAGTTTGTACTATATACTACACACTTCTACTATTACTCCTCTATTTCCTGGAAAAATTTATTCTTGTAAAGCTTCCTTGGTCTAAGCAGATAAAAAAAATCTCCATTTTATTATAATACACCCAACATGAAATATTGCTTCTGCCTTGGTGTTTAGTACCTCCAGCATTTCAAAGATCGATATCTCAGGAACAGAATCAGGTAGAGATACCATTTAAATTTCATTTTGAAGCTAAAGTAATGCACCTTGACCTATTGTTTCTCATGCTAATGACTAGTCTCAGCCCAGCCTCCTTTTGCCATAAGAAGTAGAATGGTCTAGTGACAAGGATTCACAATTTTTGACTCTATTAACATGCAAATACCTTATATCTGTCATGTGACATGTAATTTAGCTGCTTTCTACATGAATAAGCACTTTTACTCCATTATCCAAATTCTTTATTAATTATAAACTAGTCTAACCACATCCTTCCTGTATTAGAGCAGCAAAACAAGGAAAAACTACAACCTGTTTTCCCCAAATTATCTGGCCACATTAGTAACATTACTGTTCTCATACAGGATATTGAATCCACTACTACATGACCTCAAAAAAGGTGGTTAGATAGTCAATACAGTGGAACCCATTAACACATACCACTAAGATTACAGTGGAGTCCCTTTCACTAGGTTGGTCTTCATGTGGTAACTATATAATTCTAGCATGTTATTAATCAGCATGTGGTAACTATATAATTCTAGCATGTTATTAATCAGCATGTGGTAACTATATAATTCTAGCATGTTATTAATCAGCATGTGGTAACTATATAATTCTAGCATGTTATTAATCAGCATGTGGTAACTATATAATTCTAGCATGTTATTAATCATCTGCATTGATCAAAGCTACAGATTATAAATCAGCTCCTTCTGTTTTAATATCCTCGAAGGAACTGGCCAGCTAGCAGGACATTGAAACCCCTCTATTCCAATGAGAACACTTCAACATACAGTGGAACTCCTTCCCCTGAAATGAGACACCTCTGTATACAGTGGAACCTCTCCATTATAGACACCTTTAGGACAAATTAAACTCTCCTGATTAAAGGGTTCATTTCAAGAAGTGAAGTTCGATCTTGTTTGGAACATATCCAATAAGAGGCATTCTTGTTTCAAGCAGGATTCCACTGTATATGTATAGTAATGTATTTTAGGAATTGGAATAGAGAGGTTCCACTGTAGACAGAGGTGTCCATTTCAGGGGGTTGGAATAGAGGAGTCCACTGTATACAGTTTCAGAATGTTGAAATAGAGGAGTTCCACTGTATACAGAGGTATCCTCATTTCAGGGTATTGGAATAGAGAGGTTCCACTGGTATACAGAGGTGTCCTCATTTCAGGATGTTGGAATAGAGGAGTTCTACTGTATACAGAGGTGTCCTCATTTCAGGGTGTTGGAATAGAGGAGTTCTACTGTATACAGAGGTGTCCTCATTTCAGGATGTTGGAATAGAGGAGTTTTACTGTATACAGAGGTGTCCTCATTTCAGGATGTTGGAATAGAGGAGTTCTACTGTATACAGAGGTGTCCTCATTTCAGGGTGTTGGAATAGAGGAGTTCCACTGTATACAGAGGTGTCCTCATTTCAGGGTGTTGGAATAGAGGAGTTCCACTGTATGTGTCCTCAATTCAGGGTGCTGGAATAGAGGAGTTCCACTGTATACAGAGGTGTCCTCATTTCAGGATGTTGGAATAGAGGAGTTCTACTGTATACAGAGGTGTCCTCATTTCAGGGTGTTGGAATAGAGGAGTTCCACTGTATACAGAGGTGTCCTCAATTCAGGGGGTTGGAATAGAGGAGTTCCACTGTATGTGTCCTCAATTCAGGGTGCTGGAATAGAGGAGTTCCACTGTATACAGAGGTGTCCTCATTTCAGGGTGGTGGACTAGAGGGGAAATATTATTAGTCAGTAGTTAAGTATTGGCACATTTTTTGTTGTCTATACTAATCCCACAGAGTTGCATATTCTCTCACAAGAATAGTATATATCTGTTTGTATTAAAGTCTGTCCAAGCTGACGAGAGCCTCACAAAAACATGCCTAACTCCGCTAAAAAAACTTCAAATTATGCGCATTTGGTGTCAATTAGCAGCTCTTACTAAGGAGCTTCTTACCAGATGCCTGTTTAGTCTGTTGTAGTGCCCCATAGAGAGATACAGGAGGCTAATACAAATCCTATGGCGGTACTCTGGACCACTAGGAGTGTTGTGCATAATAAAAAAAAATTGCAAAAAATTGCTGCATGGAGAGTCAGCTGGTGTCAATTAGCAGCTCTTACTAAGGAGCTTCTTACCAGATGCTGGTTTAGTCTGTTGTAGTGCCCCATAGAGAGATACAGGAGGCTAATACAAATCCTATGGCCGTACTCTGGACCACTAGGAGTGTTGTGCATAATAAAAAAAAATTGCAAAAAATTGCTGCATGGAGAGTCAGCTGCTCTCTGAGCAAATGCATCTGGGAATGTTGTTATTATTGCGAGGTATCTACGAATAATATTATTAAAGTACCCTGGGCATCTTCTGTGGCTCTCGTCAGCTTGGACAGACTTTAGTTATTTTACCTCCAGCATACACTTGTGACCAGTGATTTGCTGTTTTTCTATACACCTCAGGAAACTCCTTATATTGCTTAGCTACAACAGCATCTTGAGGGTCATCAGGCTCTGCTGCCTGCAGAGATTGGATAAAGAGTAAACAAGAATTCTCTAAGGAGTAAAAAATTATGAGTAGTGTGTGAAATAGATGATACGTTCAGCAATCCAACTCTCCCAAATAAGGACCATCTCTATACATGACAACTTAACCTCTGAGATGAGGGCAGTCTCTCTACAAGGGACAGTAGACCTGATCTCAATTCAGAGGTTACACTGTATCTTAGTGTAATTAACTTCTGAGATAAGGACAGTCTCTATAAGGGACAGTAGACCTGATCCCAATGTGTCCTTTATTCAGAGGTTCCACTGTATCTTAGCCTCTGAGATAAGGACAATCTCTCTACAAGGGACAGCAGACATGATCCCAATGTGTCCTTTATTCAGAGGTTACACTGTATCTTAGTGTAAATTAACCTCTGAGATACTACAAGGGACAGTAGACCTGATCCCAATGTGTCCTTGTGTATATTAACCTCTGAAATAAGGACTGGACCTGATTCAAATGTGTCCTTTATTCAGAGGTTCCACTGTATCTTAACCTCTGATATAAGGACAGTCTCTCTATAAGTGACAGTAGTGACAATACAAGTACAAGTAAAACTATTTTTTTAAAATACTATTAATCTGTTTCTGAAATAAAATTTTTTTTACAGTATTATGATGGTAAACTTCACCTCCCCACTATCTTCTGGAAAAACCTATACTGCTAACAGACATATACTCACCTCCCCACTATCTTCTGGAAAAACCTATACTGCTAACAGACATATACTCACCTCCCTACTATCTTCTGGAAAAACCTATACTGCTAACAGACATATACTCACCTCACCACTATTTTCTGGAAAAACCTATACTGCTAACAGACATATACTCACCTCCCTACTATCTTCTGGAAAAACCTATACTGCTAACAGACATATACTCACCTCCCTACTATCTTCTGGAAAAACCTATACTGCTAACAGACATATACTCACCTCACCACTATCTTCTGTATACTGCTAACAGACATATACTATCGGGCATTAGGGCTACGTAGCCCTATTGCTAACAGACTTACTGCACTACTAAACTCCATCTCTCAACATTGCATACATTGTCAAGAACATGAACTAAACTATAATACACATGTTCTACCTGTAAAAGTGCCTGGATTGACAACAGAACCGTCCTCAGGGTCATGGCAGCTGCCCTATAAGTGGCCAAGAAATAAGTAAAAGACATGCAAAAGGATACACTTACCATTGATCTTTCAGAATGTCCAGACATATGGCTCCAGTCACTGAGCTAATGTTCGGGTGCCAGATCTTTGTACTGAATTTTACCTGAGAGTAATGACAGTTTTGTGATATAACCAGAGATGTTTTTAAGATAGATAATATAAACTGAAATTGTTATGTATTCCTCAATAAGCATTTTAAGTGACTTTTGATTAAAAACCCTTCAATTTTGTGGGGCCAGGAAGGATTAAGACGACACAGCTACCTGTCATGTGGTCTCCCTTTTCACCTTACACCAAACCTTAGGCACACACTAGTTAACATGGTGGCATAGGGTGGAATCTCTCTATTGCAACCAGTACACATCTTCTAATTGGTCTAACTCACCTTGGGCGGGTTAAAGGGATAGCTGTCAGGAATATCTATCTGTAACTCAAATTTTCCTCCTGAAACAAAACAACCATGGAATGAGAGCTTGTGCATAAGAGTAAGGACGTGCTACTAATAGAACACCTAAGGTATATAGGACACAAGATAGTTATGGCATGGTAGAGATACCACCAAGGTGTGTGGTTGGTCAGTTTCTACTTTATATTCTCATATCGAATTTTGTTGGTCCCTATCTCCATGTGTTAAGTTATATCATCATCACCCACTAACCTAACACTGAAAGGAGAAGTACATGTGTATGTGAACGAGTGCATGCATGTGTGTGCATACATTGAGGAACAGTAACTCACCCTCGAAAGGAGTGTCTGGTGGACCTGTTATTACTCCCCGAAGCTTGGTAAGGTCTGACTGATCAATGACCTCAACCTTAATTTCACACTGCTGAACCTATACAGGAAGGGGAAAAGGGTACTTACAAGGAACCTGTATATAGTGGTCACCCTTGGGACACACAACCAGTTGGCTGTTATACAGAGGTGGTCTGCTTATACAGTGGAACCTGTGTATAGTGGTCACCTTTAGGACACAACCAGTTGGTCTGTTATATAGTGTGGCCTGCTTATACAGTGAAACCTGTATATAGTGGTCATCCTTGAATGACCTACTTACAAGTGGAAAAATATTCACTGAATAGGTGAGCTCTAAATAGAAATACCTCTTCGCTGGTTATTATTTCTCTGAATTCACGCTTTACCCTAGTCACATGGAGGTTAGCCATAGTTCTGTGGACAGTGCGACGTTGAAATGAGATAACCATAGCATTGCTATGGTTACAACAAACACACACTAGAATTGGCTAGTCACTGACCTTCTAATCAACTACTTGTCATTGTACGCTAATACGGTAGGTCCTGCCTAGCTTCCTTATTATCACTAACACCAGTCTTGATGCAAAAGCAGCTCCACCATTCACGTGCTGCGGTCGGTCAGAAACTCTAAGTAATGCACACCTTTTACTTTAAGTAATGCGCACCTAAATCGGACTTCGACCTACCTCTCTCTTAGAGCTTTTGAGTCTAAGTAATGCGCACCTAAATCAGACTTCGTGGATGGCAGACACTTTTTTGGAGGTTCCGTTTGAAGGACCTGAGCAGGTTGCGAATAAGCTTGTCTTGTTTGAGGAGCTTTTCAAACACCGCTACACCAAAGAAGACAAGTGGTACAACTGGACGTGTTCAAAAGAAGAGAGGTAGCTAGCTAGCTAGCTAAGGTTTAGGCTCCTTTCGAGAAAGAAAATAAAGAGTGTCTACTGGTAACTCTGGTTCACAAATGTTGGGCTCGTGAATAGTCCAATAGCCTTATAGTTTTTATGTGATACATATGTAAACACTTATTAGCCTAAGCTTTAGCCACTCCTTAACTACAACAGTTGTGATTCAGTGTTACCAGACCTCTCTTTTTTATATTGGTGATAGGGACTGGCCAATGAGACTAAGCTAAGGCTAAGTTTTCTCCTATGAATTTTTTTCCTGTAAGCCTCTCCAACCTATCTTAAGTCAGGTCTAAAATTTTTCATGGTTATAACACCTAATTAATAATTTTTTTTGTTTCTAAATAATTTTTGTGAAGAAAATTTTTTGTGGGTCTATAGAGACTCCACAAAAATTTAAAATTTCCTGAATTACCAGATGGCATCAAGTTCCTGTAATTCAGCCATGGCCTCCTCATTCTTGTCAACCAAGGCGACGGCGCTACGATGATTGGGACTCAAACAGAAAAAGGTCAGATTTTTTGGCTACTCATTTGATGTAATAACACAAGTGGTGGGTAGGCTCAGAGGCAAAGGGAAATGCCTTCTCTCCCATTTTGATATTTTATTCTAGGAAGGCACATTTACGAAAATATGCATTAACAGTATAAACTCTGATAAAGGACCCTCTGAAATAAGGACAACCTCTGTACAAAGGACAGCAATTAGTGTAAATTAACCTTTAAGGTGAGGACAAACTACCTGTTAGGGTCATTTGACCTGATCTCAATTCAAGAGGTTCCATTATAGTCAATTTTTTTCTTAGACGAGGAGGATATAGAAGCAGAGGTCATGGATGGGATCGAGAGTTCCCAAGAGACAGGAGCTATGGTCGCCATGATGATTCAAGTTATCACCTCTCAAGGCCATTTGGTAGAAGATCACCTAGGTGAGTCTAACTTTGTTAGTGAGAAGAACACAGGACACTGTGAGGGTGAGCTTGTGTGGAAAATATGTAGAAAAAAAAGATACAAAGTTTGTTAGGGCAGCATATCTGAACCAGATAACACAGGTAAATACATACTTTGATGACTAATGACCAATGTGCCTGTTAGATTATGTGCTCAGTTATCTGGATAGACAACCTACAGGCTCCAGATAATGGAAGCTGTGCATGTACATAGAACTCTGTAATTAAATGCTTATCTTGTTTGGCTGTTATTAAATTTTGGTAAGACAAAGTAAATATTGTTTGACTGAAGTGTGAGATTTGGCTGGACAAAATGCTCAACCAAACTGTGAGATTGGCCAGGACAAGTACCCCATAAAATGGCCAACAACTGCTAGCTCTGCATTAGAGACAGAGGCAGGACTCTCCATATATTGTGTTTGGTTGTGCCATGATACAGAATTCACATTGGCCAAAAATATTTTTAAATTCAAGGTTCTATGTATAACTTTCTTTAAAGACCCGATCGTTACAATGAGAAATCGCCACTCCACAAAGGTCACTGGGTTCGTGACTCATCTCACTCTCCACCACCACCACGGAAATCAAGATCTCGATCACCTTGGCAGCAAGATTTATCACCAAGGAAACCAGGGTCATCACCAAGGAGATATGACAATAATAAATATCCAGAAAGGGAAACAGATGACATTCCACCCCTTTCCTCCACCCCCCTCCCCATATCTTCTCCACTGACACGATCAGCAATGGAGCCACATCCTCAACAACTTAATGAAGAGGAGAGTGAAGGAGAGGGTATAAGAAGGAACAGGATACCTCTATCAATAGACTTTGAAGAGGTCAGTACTATAAATATCCCATTGTGTCTCCTGATGGGTTGTAAGGCATGGCCCCTTTGATGCAGTTGTAGGGTGGAGCTTAAATACTTTGATGTCACCTCAACACATTCTTCCCAGTTTTTAAAAGACACCTCTGTATTAAGGACACTTGGAAATAACAGTTTGTGTATTAGAACTTACTCCCAGAAATGAGGCCACCTCTCTAATTAGGACACTTTAATTGGGTGTACAGAATAGAGAGATTCTACTGAGATAAAGGACGCTCTGAAATAGTACAAAGGTCATATGTTTTTACTTAAGCTTCAAGGTACCCTATAAGGGACAGTAAACCCTTTATTCCCTTCATCCATTCCTTCATTCAGAGGTTCCACTATAATTATACACCTGTATTAGGTTACAGGGTGGAAAGAAACAGATGAGAAAGTGATTCCTTCTACAAGTGATGTTCTGGATATCCTCCACACTGCTAGTGTTGGAACTAATGAAGTCACTTCTGAGAATCTGAAACAGGTTAGTGGGCGGAGAGTTGCTATCTAGAGTGGGAACTCTCTTAATTCAGTGGGACCTCTCTTTTAAGGACACATTGTGACCTTGGGAAACTGTCCTTTATATATGTCCTTAATTCAGAGATAACATACAGTGGAATATTGGAACCTCTCTATAAAGGACATTAGGACCTTGAGACACTGTCCTTTATATAGAGGTTGATGAAAGTTACCATTTAATGTAATTTTTTCTCTCAGGTTCAGAAGATCACACAACACCATGAAAGAAAAATGAAATTATTGAATGATTCCAAGAAGTCTGTATCATCTCATCTTGCAGAAGGTGTATCTCAGACAAGCCACACCCACTCGACCCTGCCCTTTCACACTACTAAAATGTTGGTTAGTCATGGAAAAACAAAAAACGTTTCCAATCTTGATGAAACTTCATTTAAAAATTCTAACCTCCATCGTACTGAGGTCATTTCCAAGGAAACTGTAGTTCCCATAGTCACCAAGTCTAAGAGTATCAAAGGTCAAAAAACTTCTCAAATTATTCAACAAAAGAAGAGATTGAGGAAACACAGCGCCAAAAGTATATTACTTGGAGAAGAGAGTGAGATCGAAGTTGCACCAACAAACATATCTATGAATGTTCAGCCCAAACGAAGGATTCCATCTCACACAGACAATCTAGATGATATAACACAAGACACGGATAACGCCTCACTCAACACTAACCTCAATCAAAAACTACCAAGACTTGACACAGCTGACACAATTGATACCACCAGACACCAAAGATCTTTAATCATTAGTATCGACCAGACAAAGCTTCACAGACTTGAAACTAATCCAGAATCCTGTATTAGTTTCAAGTCAGTAGATGATTCTGATACACTGAACTCACTGCATGGTGATGGGGAGTTGCCTAAAAGTGCAGAGACTTATAAAGTTGAATATGATGGTGTGTCAACAAAGATGATTATCCGTAGCAGAGAAGACAAGAAGGGCAAGAAGAAACACAAAAAGAAAAAAAAACACCTGAAGAAGAAGCAGTTGGAACCAAGTTATCCTATAGAAATGGGAGGAGGTTCTGTTGAGTTTACGAACCCTTTAAAAGTCAAGATTAAACTAGAAAACAGCTAATCAACAGCCTGACATGACTTACAGCAATTTTGTGATTTTTGGGTTTAACCTTTATAAAGAACACCTAAATTATGGAAAGTGGAACCTCTCTATGGACACATTGGGACCTTGGAAACTGTCCTTTATATAGAGTTGTCCTTAATTCAGAGGTAATATACAGTGGGACCTCTCTATGAAGGACACATTGGGACCTTGGAAACTGTCCTTTATATATAGAGGTTGTCCTTAATTCAGAGGTAATATACAGTGGAACCTCTCTATGAAGGACACACTGGGACCTTGGAAACTGTCCTTTATATATAGAGGTTGTCCTTAATTCAGAGGTAATATACAGTGGAACCTCTCTATGAAGGACACACTGGGACCTTGGAAACTGTCCTTTATATATAGAGGTTGTCCTTAATTCAGAGGTAATATTATACAGTGGGACCTCTCTATGAAGGACACATTGGGACCTTGGAAACTGTCCTTTATATATAGAGGTTGTCCTTAATTCAGAGGTAATATTATACAGTGGGACCTCTCTATGAAGGACACATTGGGACCTTGGAAACTGTCCTTTATATATAGAGGTTGTCCTTAATTCAGAGGTAATATACAGTGGGACCTCTCTATGAAGGACACATTGGGACCTTGGAAACTGTCCTTTATATATAGAGGTTGTCCTTAATTCAAAGGTAATATACAGTGGAAGCTCACATTTGGGATAAGATTCCTTTGTAGGGAGAATGTTATAATCTCTGAGGTTAGATAAATTAGTTGTCCTTTGTACAACCTGCACCTTTATAGGAGATTCTGTTTATGATACCATCTATAATACTAGCCACCACATAGACCTCATCAGCAATGAGAATTAAAAAACAATAATTGATCTGTGCAGAGAGGGCATTAATCTGTGCAGGGAGTGAGGGTAGGGAGAGGAAGGGGAAGAATGAGAGAGAGATCTACAGTGCCTTAGAAATAAATAATCATGTCTACATTATTACTAAAATAACAAGATTCGATAATTATGTGCCACACAAATATAAGAATGAAAAATTAGAAAGGTCATGTAATATTAGATTAGTACAAAACGAGTTAAACTTTTCCATCTCTTGCAGCTGTTTCAGTTCCTTTAGGATGACCCTATAATATATATATAATATATATTATAATTATTATATAATATTATTATACAGAATAATTTCAAAACACTTAATGTTTATTGTTTTATTATGATGATGAATTCGAGTTCCTAGCTCAGCTAGCTACTTCCTAGTGCAAATTGGGTAGTTTTTTTTTTTTTTGCACTACTGCAGAAGTTAGTCAGTGGTTTTCCTCCTGTACAGTTCAAAGTGTTGGAGTACCACTGATTTTAATAATAGTTTTGATAGTGTCTAGACAATAACCGGGAAAGTCTGTGAACCGGGCAGGAACAGGGAAGTGTTAAACCCCCCCCCCCCCCCCCCCCCCCGGCAAAACCGGGAAGGTTGGCAACTATGGTAATACCACATTGTACTTTAGACTGTAACTATATAACTGGCTCCCTCACATATTTAATCTTGCTTGGTACAGTGGAACCCAATTTTATTATAATCTCTTGAAATGAAGACACCAGTGAATAGTGGAATCCCTCCCTGGAATGGGAAAATGTGGAACCCCTCTATTCCAACCCACTGAAATGGAGACCTTTAATCAAGACACTGATTTGTAAAAAGGTATCTGGAATAGAGAGGGTTCTAGTGTGTATATTCTTCATTTACTTTGGTAAAGGATATGTTGTCCTTATAAGGTTCCTCAATTCAGAGGTGGAAGCTTATTAAAACTTGGATATTATC
The DNA here is from genome assembly GCA_964016965.1 of Diacarnus erythraeanus. Taxonomy (NCBI): domain Eukaryota; kingdom Metazoa; phylum Porifera; class Demospongiae; order Poecilosclerida; family Podospongiidae; genus Diacarnus; species Diacarnus erythraeanus. Next base: position 992,764 of record OZ024677.1, read on the forward strand.
ATAGAGGCTGTCCTTAAAATCCAGTTTCCAAGGTAAAAACGTGTCCTTTATAGAGAGGTTCTACCATAATAATTATGATCTCTGAATTAAGGACAACTTCTATATAAAGGACAGTTTCCAAGGTCTCAATGTGTCCTCTATAGAGAGGTTCCACTGTATATTACCTCTGAATTAAGGACAACCTCTATATAAAGGACAGTTTCCAAGGTCCTAATAATGCCTTTTATAGAGAGGTTCCACTGTATATTACCTCTTCCCATAAGCCAATTTATTTATAGAGTAGCAAAAAATTATTTCCCTCTAATCTCATACTAAATGACAGTGGATCAGGAGTTTTTCTAACTTGTGTTAACACTTTCACAGCTAATTTTAGACTATTGGAAGTTACCAGCTTCCAGTGCAATATTTTAATCCATTCCTCTGCTTCTTGAGCTGTTCCGGCAAAAAGAAAGAAAGTTCGATAAGTGGTAATGATTCTATAGTGAAAAGTGTGTGAGAGAGAAAAAGAAAGAAGAAAACATTTTATTATTTAGTGAACCTCAGACATCTTGGGACAAATTAAACTGTAATTAGGGGTGTGGCTTGTAAATTCTTAAAAGAAAACAGGAGCCATTGATAAAGGACACTCCAAAATAAAGACAATCTTTGTATAAAGGACACTTTCCAAGGTCCTAATAGAGTGGTTCCATTGTATATTACCTCTGAAATAAGGACAACCTCTGTAAGGTCCCTTTAGAGAGAGGCTCCACTGTATATTACCTCTGAAATAAGGACAACCTCTGTAAGGTCCCTTTAGAGAGAGGCTCCACTATATATTACCTCTGAAATAAGGACAACCTCTGTAAGGTCCCTTTAGAGAGAGGCTCCACTGTATATTACCTCTGAAATAAGGACAACCTCTGTAAGGTCCCTTTAGAGAGAGGCTCCACTGTAGTTTAGTTAAATTTCAACTAAAAGTACTGATTAATGGAAACATGCCTGAAACAGTTTTGCTTTCCCTGTGAGTCGTCTGCTAATACATCTACGACATCCTTAAGGTTTATCTTACGAAGGGCTGTCTTCTCTTCTCTTGTCTTAAAGTAACTCAGCTCATTCTTATATAGAACAAACCATCTTGTTCGCCAATTCTGAGGGTGTGGTCAGAGAATATATAAAACTACTCCTGAAATAAGGACACCTCCTTAATGAGGACACTGCACACCTTCCCAGCTACATAGAGATGTGTATAAACTACCCCTGAAATAAGGACACCTCCTTAATGAGGACACTGCACACCTTCCCAGCTACATAGAGATGTGTATAAACTACCCCTGAAATAAGGACACCTCCTTAATGAGGACACTGCACACCTTCCCAGCTACATAGAGATGTGTATAAACTACCCCTGAAATAAGGACACCTCCTTAATGAGGACACTGCACACCTTCCTAGCTACATAGAGATGTGTATAAACTACCCCTGAAATAAGGACACCTCCTTAATGAGGACACTGCACACCTTCCCAGCTACATAGAGATGTGTATAAACTACCCCTGAAATAAGGACACCTCCTTAATGAGGACACTGCACACCTTCCCAGCTACATAGAGATGTGTATAAACTACCCCTGAAATAAGGACACCTCCTTAATGAGGACACTGCACACCTTCCCAGCTACATAGAGATGTGTATAAACTACCCCTGAAATAAGGACACCTCCTTAATGAGGACACTGCACACCTTCCTAGCTACATAGAGATGTGTATAAACTACCCCTGAAATAAGGATACCTCCTTATTCAGGACACTGCACACCTTCCCAGCTACATAGAGATGTGTATAAACTACCCCTGAAATAAGGACACCTCCTTAATGAGGACACTGCACACCTTCCCAGCTACATAGAGATGTGTATAAACTACCCCTGAAATAAGGACACCTCCTTAATGAGGACACTGCACACCTTCCCAGTTACATAGAGATGTATATAAACTACCCCTGAAATAAGGATACCTCCTTATTCAGGACACTGCACACCTTCCCAGCTACATAGAGATGTATATAAACTACCCCTGAAATAAGGACACCTCCTTAATGAGGACACTGCACACCTTCCTAGCTACATAGAGATGTGTATAAACTACCCCTGAAATAAGGATACCTCCTTATTCAGGACACTGCACACCTTCCCAGCTACATAGAGATGTGTATAAACTACCCCTGAAATAAGGACACCTCCTTAATGAGGACACTGCACACCTTCCCAGTTACATAGAGATGTATATAAACTACCCCTGAAATAAGGATACCTCCTTATTCAGGACACTGCACACCTTCCCAGCTACATAGAGATGTAGATAAACTACCCCTGAAATAAGGACATCTCCTTAATGTGGACACTGCATGGTTAAAATGAATTCATATGAAGAGATATGTAACACTCACCTTCCTATGCTGACCGAGCTTTGTAAGATAACCCTCCTTGGAAGCAATCTATTAGAAAATAATAATAATAATCTCACTAGAAGGGTTCAAAATGCCTTTAGTTTCACTATGCTTACGAGAATAGGGGGGAGGGGTTTAGGCTAGTGTTTTGTTGAATGGGAATTCTATCACTGCTAAATAAACTTGCTTTGTTATAAATCACAATGGAACCTCTTTATTCCCTAATTGAAATATGCACGGTATCTCTTAGTAATGATCAATTGCCTGATCAATAATATTATTAAACTGTTCCTTTTATGGTTGTACTGACCCCAGTGTCTAAAAGATATTCCCAAAAAGCAACATCATTATAATTGTAGTTATAGTTGGTTACTCCACTTCAAGACTATACAAGACACTCCTACATTATTTTTCTCCAAAATACAGTGGAACTTCTCTATTCTAGAGACAAATCAAAGTGTCTTAATTAGAAGGGTAGTCTCATTTCAGGAGTTAAGTTCTATTAAAACCCTATTCAAATAAACCTTTTTAAAAGTATAATTGTATCTCATCATAATTAATACATAAAGCTGATATTTGGGACATATCCAAGTGTCCTCATTTCAGGATGTTGGAATAGAGGGGTTCCACTGTATACAGAGGTGTCCTCATTTCAGGGTGTTGGAATAGAGGAGTTCCACTGTATACAGAGGTGTCCTCATTTCAGGGTGTTGGAATAGAGGAGTTCCACTGTATACAGAAGTGTCCTCATTTCAGGGTGTTGGAATAGAGGAGTTCCACTGTATGCAGAAGTGTCCCCATTTCAGGATGTTGGAATAGAGGAGTTCCACTGTATACAGAGGTGTCTTCATTTCAGAGGGTTGGAATAGAGGAGTTCCACTGTATACATAGGTGTCCTCATTTCAGGGTGTTGGAATAGAGGAGTTATACAGAGGTGTCCCCATTTCAGGGTGTTGGAATAGAGGAGTTCCACTGTATACAGAGGTGTCTTCATTTCAGAATAGAGGAGTTTCACTGTATACATAGGTGTCCTCATTTCAGGGTGTTGGAATAGAGGAGTTCCACTGTATACAGAGGTGTCCCCATTTCAGGATGTTGGAATAGAGGAGTTCCACTGTATACAGAGGTGTCTTCATTTCAGAGGGTTGGAATAGAGGAGTTCCACTGTATACATAGGTGTCCTCATTTCAGGGTGTTGGAATAGAGGAGTTCCACTGTATACAGAAGTGTCCTCATTTCAGGGGGTTGGAATAGAGGAGTTCAACTGTATACAGAGGTGTCCCCATTTCAGGGTGTTGGAATAGAGGAGTTCCACTGTATACAGAGGTGTCCCCATTTCAGGGTGTTGGAATAGAGGTGTTCCACTGTATACAGAGGTGTCCTCATTTCAGGGTGTTGGAATAGAGGTGTTCCACTGTATAAAAAGGTGTCCCCATTTCAGGGTGTTGGAATAGAGGAGTTCCACTGTATACAGAGGTGTCTTCATTTCAGGTGTTGGAATAGAGGTGTTCCACTGTATACAGAGGTGTCCCCATTTCAGGGTGTTGGAATAGAGGTGTTCCACTGTATATACAGAGGTGTCCTCATTTCAGGGTGTTGGAATAGAGGTGTTCCACTGTATATACAGAGGTGTCCTCATTTCAGGGGGTTGGAATAGAGGAGTTCCACTGTATGCAGAGGTGTCCTCATTTCAAGGTGTTGGAATAGAGAGGTTCCACTGTATACAGAGGTGTCTTCATTTCAGGGGGTTGGAATAGAGGAGTTTCACTGTATAGGTGTCTTCATTTCAGAGGATTGGAATAGAGGAGTTCCACTGTATACAGAGGTGTCCTCATTTCAGGGTGTTGGAATAGAGGAGTTCCACTGTATACAGAGGTGTCCTCATTTCAGGGTGTTGGAATAGAGGAGTTCCACTGTATACAGAAGTGTCCTCATTTCAGGGTGTTGGAATAGAGGAGTTCCACTGTATGCAGAAGTGTCCCCATTTCAGGATGTTGGAATAGAGGAGTTCCACTGTATACAGAGGTGTCTTCATTTCAGAGGGTTGGAATAGAGGAGTTCCACTGTATACATAGGTGTCCTCATTTCAGGGTGTTGGAATAGAGGAGTTATACAGAGGTGTCCCCATTTCAGGGTGTTGGAATAGAGGAGTTCCACTGTATACAGAGGTGTCTTCATTTCAGAATAGAGGAGTTTCACTGTATACATAGGTGTCCTCATTTCAGGGTGTTGGAATAGAGGAGTTCCACTGTATACAGAGGTGTCCCCATTTCAGGATGTTGGAATAGAGGAGTTCCACTGTATACAGAGGTGTCTTCATTTCAGAGGGTTGGAATAGAGGAGTTCCACTGTATACATAGGTGTCCTCATTTCAGGGTGTTGGAATAGAGGAGTTCCACTGTATACAGAAGTGTCCTCATTTCAGGGGGTTGGAATAGAGGAGTTCAACTGTATACAGAGGTGTCCCCATTTCAGGGTGTTGGAATAGAGGAGTTCCACTGTATACAGAGGTGTCCCCATTTCAGGGTGTTGGAATAGAGGTGTTCCACTGTATACAGAGGTGTCCTCATTTCAGGGTGTTGGAATAGAGGTGTTCCACTGTATAAAAAGGTGTCCCCATTTCAGGGTGTTGGAATAGAGGAGTTCCACTGTATACAGAGGTGTCTTCATTTCAGGTGTTGGAATAGAGGTGTTCCACTGTATACAGAGGTGTCCCCATTTCAGGGTGTTGGAATAGAGGTGTTCCACTGTATATACAGAGGTGTCCTCATTTCAGGGTGTTGGAATAGAGGTGTTCCACTGTATATACAGAGGTGTCCTCATTTCAGGGGGTTGGAATAGAGGAGTTCCACTGTATGCAGAGGTGTCCTCATTTCAAGGTGTTGGAATAGAGAGGTTCCACTGTATACAGAGGTGTCTTCATTTCAGGGGGTTGGAATAGAGGAGTTTCACTGTATAGGTGTCTTCATTTCAGAGGATTGGAATAGAGGAGTTCCACTGTATACAGAGGTGTCCTCATTTCAGGGTGTTGGAATAGAGGAGTTCCACTGTATACAGAGGTGTCCTCATTTCAGGGTGTTGGAATAGAGGAGTTCCACTGTATACAGAAGTGTCCTCATTTCAGGGTGTTGGAATAGAGGAGTTCCACTGTATGCAGAAGTGTCCCCATTTCAGGATGTTGGAATAGAGGAGTTCCACTGTATACAGAGGTGTCTTCATTTCAGAGGGTTGGAATAGAGGAGTTCCACTGTATACATAGGTGTCCTCATTTCAGGGTGTTGGAATAGAGGAGTTATACAGAGGTGTCCCCATTTCAGGGTGTTGGAATAGAGGAGTTCCACTGTATACAGAGGTGTCTTCATTTCAGAATAGAGGAGTTTCACTGTATACATAGGTGTCCTCATTTCAGGGTGTTGGAATAGAGGAGTTCCACTGTATACAGAAGTGTCCTCATTTCAGGGGGTTGGAATAGAGGAGTTCAACTGTATACAGAGGTGTCCCCATTTCAGGGTGTTGGAATAGAGGAGTTCCACTGTATACAGAGGTGTCCCCATTTCAGGGTGTTGGAATAGAGGTGTTCCACTGTATACAGAGGTGTCCTCATTTCAGGGTGTTGGAATAGAGGTGTTCCACTGTATAAAAAGGTGTCCCCATTTCAGGGTGTTGGAATAGAGGAGTTCCACTGTATACAGAGGTGTCTTCATTTCAGGTGTTGGAATAGAGGTGTTCCACTGTATACAGAGGTGTCCCCATTTCAGGGTGTTGGAATAGAGGTGTTCCACTGTATATACAGAGGTGTCCTCATTTCAGGGTGTTGGAATAGAGGTGTTCCACTGTATATACAGAGGTGTCCTCATTTCAGGGGGTTGGAATAGAGGAGTTCCACTGTATGCAGAGGTGTCCTCATTTCAAGGTGTTGGAATAGAGAGGTTCCACTGTATACAGAGGTGTCTTCATTTCAGGGGGTTGGAATAGAGGAGTTTCACTGTATAGGTGTCTTCATTTCAGAGGATTGGAATAGAGGAGTTCCACTGTATACAGAGGTGTCCTTATTTCAGGTGTTGCAATAGAGGAGTTCCACTGTATACAGGAAGTGGCTAGTCACATTTATAAGTTATCTGATTAGCCAGCTAGCTAAGGAGCTTGAGTGCCAAGCCTTTTGACTTTAAATTCCAGACTGTGTGGGTGAGGTGTCTGGTGACAAGATTAGGAAAAGAGTTTAATAATTCTTGGAGAACAACTCACAGCAAAAGTTGGTGCACCATCTACTTTTTCTCCAAACTCTGTCCCCCACTCTGCATGAACTCGGATGTTATCGTACATCTCAGGCTCATCCACACAACGGGGGTATGGAAACTTAAGTAATGTGAGGACCCCTGTATAAATTATTATCTATGTGTTTTCAAGTCAAAGAGGAATAGAGGAGTTCCACTGTATACAGAGGTGTCCTCATTTCAGGGGGTTGGAATAGAGGAGTTCCACTGTATACAGAGGTGTCCTCATTTCAGGGTGTTGGAATAGAGGAGTTCCACTGTATACAGAGGTGTCCTCATTTCAGGGGGTTGGAATAGAGGAGTTCCACTGTATACAGAGGTGTCCTCATTTCAGGGTGTTGGTATAGAGGACCACTGTATACAGAGGTGTCCTCATTTCAGGGTGTTGGAATAGAGGAGTTCCACTGTATACAGTGGTGTCCTCATTTCAGGGTGTTGGAATAGAGGAGTTCCACTGTATACAGAGGTGTTCTCATTTCAGGGTGTTGGAATAGAGGGATTCCACTGTATACAGAGGTGTCCTCATTTCAGGGTGTTGGAATAGAGGAGTTCCACTGTATACAGAGGTGTCCTCATTTCAGGGTGTTGGAATAGAGGAGTTCCACTGTATACAGAGGTGTCCTCATTTCAGGGTGTTGGTATAGAGGAGTTCCACTGTATACAGAGGTGTCTTCATTTCAGGGTGTTGGAATAGAGGAGTTCCACTGTATACAGTGGTGTCCTCATTTCAGGGTGTTGGAATAGAGGAGTTCCACTGTATACAGAGGTGTCCTCATTTCAGGGTGTTGGAATAGAGGAGTTCCACTGTATACAGAGGTGTCCTCATTTCAGGGTGTTGGAATAGAGGAGTTCCACTGTATACAGTGGTGTCCTCATTTCAGGGTGTTGGAATAGAGGAGTTCCACTGTATACAGAGGTGTTCTCATTTCAGGGTGTTGGAATAGAGGGATTCCACTGTATACAGAGGTGTCCTCATTTCAGGGTGTTGGAATAGAGGAGTTCCACTGTATACAGAGGTGTCCTCATTTCAGGGTGTTGGAATAGAGGAGTTCCACTGTATACAGAGGTGTCCTCATTTCAGGGTGTTGGTATAGAGGAGTTCCACTGTATACAGAGGTGTCTTCATTTCAGGGTGTTGGAATAGAGGAGTTCCACTGTATACAGTGGTGTCCTCATTTCAGGGTGTTGGAATAGAGGAGTTCCACTGTATACAGAGGTGTCCTCATTTCAGGGTGTTGGAATAGAGGAGTTCCACTGTATACAGAGGTGTCCTCATTTCAGGGTGTTGGAATAGAGGAGTTCCACTGTATACAGAGGTGTCCTCATTTCAGGGTGTTGGAATAGAGGAGTTCCACTGTATACAGAGGTGTCCTCATTTCAGGGTGTTGGAATAGAGGGATTCCACTGTAGTGTATTTGTTTGTTTTGACTCACCTGAATCCCCACCTATAATTGGTTTACTGTCAAAATGTTCCACTAACTCATGGACAGTTGAAAATCGGCCTAATCCAAAAGTGAAGACCTGCCCATCCCACCTCACAGGAAAATGCTTGACTGAGTTCTTGGCCCTACAGACAGAGGGTAAGTGTGAGAGAGGGAGAGAGAGGAGGGGTGAGGAAAGAAGAGGGTAGAGAGGGAGAAGAGAGAGAGGGGAAGAAAAATATGTTTTAATAGCTTATCAACAAGGTATTTTATCACACACTTTCTCTTCAATACATTAATGTAAGTTGAAACACAAGTACAGTAGAACCTCCCTATTCTGGACAGGGTCAAATTTTATACAGAAGTGTCCTCATTTCTGGGTATTGGAATAGAGAGGTTCCACTGTATATAGAGGTGTCCTCATTTCACGGGGTTAGAATAGAGGAGTTCCACTGTTTTCAGGGTGTTGGAATAGAGGGGTTCCAGGTGTCCTTATTTCAGGTGGTTAGAATAGAGGAGGATCCACTAAATACATGTGTCTTCATTTCACAAAAGTTGACATACCTAACTGAGAGGGTAAACTCTCCAGGATTGGAATTACTATCCCTGAGTAGATATGATCCATCTTCTCCAGTTGAAATAAGAATGCTCTCTGCCACATGTCTACTGATGCTAAAGTGATACCACCTAAGAAAATCACCATGGATACAAAATAGTAAACAAATTAAAGAGATATGGAAACTACAAGGTCTTTCTTCCTGTTTGTACTAAGCATACACATGTAATTAAATTATTCAGTTTCTTTCCAAGCTTTATACAGGTATTTTGTCACTTTGTCTTTATTCTTCTTAAATATTATAGTGAAACTCCTTTATTCTGACACCCTGAAATGAGGACACCTCTGTATACAGTGGAACCTCTCTATTCCAACACCCTGAAATGAGGGCACCTCTGTATACAGTGGAACTCCTCTATTCCAACACCCTGAAATGAGAACACCTATGTATACAGTGAAACTCCTCTATTCCAACACCCTGAAATGAGGACATCTCTGTATACAGTGGAACCCAACCCCCTGAAATGAGGACACCTCTGTATATTTTTCTATTCCAACCCCCCTGAAATGAGGACACATAAATCTGTATCCAGAACCTTACCACACTCCCACCTAATTAGTCCATTCAAATAAGTATGTTTCTATAATCCCCACACCACAATATAATGTAAATTAACCACTTGTAGTCTTAGCTGGTAAGACAGCAAGAGGTAGATAGGCACATTACTAAAAACCTCACTCTAAGATTTCTATAGCAACAGAGTATTCTGGTCTATGGTACTACCAAGTCTCACACTCCTCAAGGAAGAAGCAACAGAGTATTCTGGTCTATGGTTCTACCAAGTCTCACACTCCTCAAGGAAGAAGCAACAGAGTGTTCTGGTCTATGGTTAGCTACCAAGTCTCACACTCCTCAAGGAAGAATATGTTAAGTTACACTCATTTTTGTAGTCAGAACTTGGCAGTTACTTATATGTGGATTACTATAAAGGAAGAAATGAATCCCTTGGCCAAATAAATTCCTGTCAAAAATTTAATAGTTCTGTGTTTCCATGACACTAGTTGTAGTGTTTCCATGACACTAGCTGCAGAGTAATCTTGACAAAACTTGACCTATAAAGGAGAACTCACTTCCATTAGAGTTTAGAAAAATACCCATAATTATGCAGCTGTTTGTTCAAATTTGATGAGTCATCAATTTGGTATGCAATGAGTATTAAAAACTTTTTTAATTTAAATTATCTTTAAATTTTCTTAAATTGTGTGATTTGTTTGAGAAAGAACACCAAAAGGTTGTCTTTAAAACATAAGCAATTATGGTTCTCACATTTCAAGGATTCCATATGCCTTATAAACCACCAGTAAAGAACAAATAATTGGAAATAAACTCAGAAGAGCTTTCAGTTTCAATGTGAAACTTATTATATCCCTCTAAATAAAGGACACATTCTATTGTTCCCTGTAGAGAGGCTGTCCTGTCTCAGAGGTTAATTTACAGCTGATTAAGGACACATTGGGATCAGGTTTACTGTCTCCTGTGGGATGGCCGTCCTTATCTCAGGTTAATTTACACTAAGATACAATGTAACTTCTGAATAAAGGGATCTGGTCTACTGTCTTCGTGTAGGAAGGCTGTCCATATCTCAGAGGTTAATTTACACTAAAATGGTACATTTTTAGCTGTCCTTTGTACTGAGGTTGTCCTTATTTTAGAGGGTCCTTTATCAGAGGTCTTCACACAACCCCACTATGGATTATCCTGCAGATTCAGATTTACAGTCATAAACCCCTTCATGGCTAACCACCTAGCCAGGATGTGGAACTCTCCTCTCAACAATTCAGAACATTCAATCTCTATCCAAAACATGTTTCAGCTACATCTATTGGAAATTAACTGGTCTCGTTGGTTCAGGCCTATTATCCTTATTTGGTGTCTGTAGCAGACATCATAAAAGTGAACTTCCACCGCCAGCGGCAACCTTATGTACATTTTATGTACAAATTATTTTTTGCTACAAGTTCTGTAATATTACCACGCCAAGCTTACGGTATTTGGTCCATATCTCGAGGTGCTACGGGTATGTCTCCCAAAACTTGATCCCCAGGAGCTATTGAGACACGGGTCTCGAGTCGACTTTTATTACTTCCACCGTCTTCCACTAAAACATCATTCAAAACTGACATACTTTCAAAGACAGTCATGTTACTGCAGCGTTTATCAACTACCAGGCCTTGAGCAGTTCCGTTCAGAGCACTAGCCATGTCATTCATCAATAGTTATAACACAAACCCGCTCCAGTCGCGAATTCCCAATGGAGAATGCAGCTCAGCTCATGTATCGTTAAACTGTCTGTGGGGCTGGGGCGTGACTATTTATTCCTGCGGTGCAATGTGACGTCAGCGAGGTCAAAGGTTGGATTTCTGCACTATTGCTGGCTTCGTTGATACGGTCTTAGTCGAGCCTGCATTATCATTAGTAAGCTTTTTAAACTCTCTATGTCTGTTTAAGATATCGTGTACCACTCTATAACCATAATAAGTTATATTAATGCTAGCTAAACTTTCTCTCTCGCCAGGTTATGGCCAGTAATTTCTTCAACCAGTTTCCAGGGCTCCACAAACTCCCCTTTGGAGCAAAAAGGGCCCCTCTTCCACCCCCCTCTACTTCTGGAGGGTATCGCCCAAGAAAGTCCATATCTGAGGTCCAGAGGTCACGATTGGAGAGCCAGATGAGCATGTCACTTATTAATAGGGGCCTCCTCAACCCCACAGGGGAGAACAACTGTTTCCTGAATTCAGCAGTGCAGGTAAAGTATATTATAGCTTAGGGAAGGACTCTGAAGGGTGAGGTAGGTGGAGTTTCAGACCACATAAAAGTTCCACATTACAGTCCAATCTTAACAGAAAGTGGCCACTTTGCAAGTGCCTCAAAATAAGACCACCTCCCAAATAAGACCACCCCCTCCAATAAGACCACTCCCAGTCACTGATGAGGTCAACCACCTCCCAAATAATACCATTCCCAGTCACAAATAAGACTCACCCACCTCACAAATAGACCCACTTACTTGGCAAATCACCTCACAACTAAGACCCACCCACCTCACAAATAGACCCACTTACAGTAGGATGTCAGTTATCCGGACTCCAGTTATCTAGAAACTTCAGTTAACCAGAACAGGTATACTGTACATACATGTACAGTACAGTGTAATTAATTAATAGCCTTTTCATGGAAGCAGTAAAGAAGAGATACGAAACACAAAAAAAGCTAAAAATCATGCACTGCAAACATGACTAATACATTCAATATTACACTTTTATGTACTTTCAATATGCACACTTATGCATGTGTACATTGGTGTACAATGACTTAGTTTTCAGTTATCTGGACACCTTCCGGACCCAACCTGTCCGAATAACTGACATTCTACTGTACTTGGCAAATCACCTCACAAATAAGACCCACCCACCTTGCAAGGCCACATCTTATATTCTGGGTGCTTCTATGTGTAAATTTCCTTGCAGTATTCTTATTGTATATTATGGTATATTATAGTATATATTATTGAATATTACAGGTATACTACAGATGTAATAAAGTCTGTCCAAGCTGACGAGAGCCACGGAAGCAGCCTGGAAGTGCTTTAATATTATTCATAGATGCCTCACAATAATAACAACATTCGCGATGCATTTGCCCAGAGAGCAGCTAACTCTCCACGCAGCAATTTTTTATTATGCGCAGCACTCCTTGTGGTCCAGAGTAACGCCATAGGAGTTGTATTAGTCTCCTGTATCTCTCTATGGGGCACTACAACAGACTAAACAGGCATCTGGTAAGAAGTGCCTCAGTAACAGCTGCTAAATGATACCAAATGCGCATAATTTGAAGTTTTTTTTAGTCGAGTTATGCATGTTTTTGTGAGGCTCTCGTCAGCTTGGACAGACTTTAGTAATGATGTAATGTCCAGAATTTACACATAGAAGCACCCTATATTCTTCAGGCTTGGTAGCTAGCTATCACACTGTCTGCAGTGTTAATGTTATGAGATGTCTTTTCAGGTTTTGTGGCATATTGATGTTTTCCGGAGGAGTTTCAGAGAGATGAAAGGTCACACGTGCATTGAGAAGGGCTGCATATTTTGTGCATTAAAGGTTAGGAACTGAGAAACAATTTAGAGAGCATTCCAACCCCCTGAAACCTATATACAGTAGAGCCCCTCTATTCCAACCCCCTGAAACCTATATACAGTAGAGCCCCTCTATTCCAACCCCCTGAAACCTATATACAGTAGAGCTCCTCTATTCCAACCCCCTGAAACCTATATACAGTAGAGCCCCTCTATTCCAACCCCCTTATACAGTAGAGTTCTCTATTCCAACCCCCTGAAACCTATATACAGTAGAGCTCCTCTATCTCCTGAAACCTACATACAGTAGCAGTGGTGGATCCAGGATTTTGAAAAGGGAGGGGCAATGATATCGCAGAGGTGGATCCCAGGATTTTGAGAGGGGGGAGGCAATATGAGACATACATTCATGATTGCCTAGTTCACTTCTAAATATTTCAGTACAATTATAATAACGTCAAAGGATTAATGAAAGTTGTTCTTCTTCTATCAACTGTAAATCATCATAGAATATTCTTGTGAGCATACAACAGAACTAGCGGTCTTGGCCCATTGTGGACCACTTTGGAGCCTTTATGTGCTTGAGGGCTGGGTTTGCTCTTTCAACTGTAGCAACAGTTCTGACAAAATTGTGGCAATGTTTTGGATATGATTTAGGCGAAAAAATTGGATGTTTTTTTTTTTTTCAGAAAGTAATGTAGGAAGTTTTTAAGATACAAACTTTAAACTTCTTGAATTTGTTGAACTGATGCAACACAGAGGTGTTATTCCACTCAGTATAATATGGCTATGTTGCTTTTATTTTGAAAAGATTGCCATTTTTTATTTTAGTAGTGATGCACTGGCCTAGTAGCAACTGATCATAATTTGATGCTTTTTCCTGTGGGGAAAACAGTTTCAGTTATTGTTGGTATGGCCCTCCTCCACAACTCATGGTGTATAGCATACAGTATAGTGGGAAATTTTCAAGGGTAAATATCTTCGTGGTTTTCAATAATCAAATTTATTTGTGTGGAAAAATATTCGTGGTTTACAGCTAGGTACTGTCTCAATTCTGTCTCAATTAAACCATAAAATTAAAAGTTCGTGGGTGGGTAAAACATTCATGGTTTTATTCTAACCAAGAAAGGCCACATATGATTGCTGTGCTTCACCATGCAACAGAGCAATAAAAAACATCCTATAGCAGTGAGGATTATAATGGTTGGTGGTGGTCATTGGCCAAATATGGAGCAAAAGGCTCCAATGACTAGGCCTTGGCACATTATGCGGTATAATTTTGAGCATAATAGCTCTCTTGCCTGACTTGAGCAGAATTGAACATAATAGCAAGGTTTTGTGAGCATAGTGACAATAAATGTAAGCAGTTAGCTAAGAATTATTAAATTCGAGCATTACTCCAATTTCAACATAGTCCTGAAGTACTGACTGCTGGGATAGAGTAAAATGCCTCTTCAAAATTGAAAAAAAAAAAAAAAACTCGTTCCACTTAAAGCTGACGTGGGTGGTAAAGCTGAAACCATGGCAAAAGCTGCACATGTGCTACTTTAAGGGTCAGCTAAGCATAATGGAGCATAATGACTTTTAATGAGATGATAATGACTAGTACTAGGAAGCATAATAGTGTGCTTCATAGAGCATAGGAGCATAGAATAACAGCTCAATTTTTGAGCATAATGTGCCAAGGCCTACCAATGACCCCACCAGGCAAGCTGATGGACTGTCAAAACCAGGCAAGCTGATAGACTGTCAAAATGTCAGGCTGACTTGCTGCCTTTAAATGGGTTTCTAATGAATATGATTAAGTGTCGTCCCTTTGGCTCAAAGGGTAAAATCACAGTGCTACAAAACAGGTTCAAATCTATCATAACCCTCCTTTTTTCCCCTTTTTTCTTGTTTTGTTTTGTCTTCTCTTTTCCCCCCTCTCTGGTTACCTTTTCCTCCACAGACAATCCAAAAGCTAATACCTGTTCTGACAATTGTGCAGTTTGAACAAAATCAATGTTGGTCTGTCAGGACACTTTATAATCCTCACTGCATAGTGACAGATCTTTTGTCAGATCATTCAGAAGACAAATGTTCAGTCATTGAGAAGCAGCTATAGACTGAGTGGGATAACACCTCTGTGTTGCATCAGTTCAACAAATTCAAGAAGTTTAAAGTTTCTATCTTAAAAACTTCCTACATTACTTTCTTAAATTCTCCAATTTTTTTTTTTTTTTTCGCCGCTGCCATTTGATAGAAGAACAACTTTCATTAATCCTTTGTCATAATCTAATTTTGTGACAAATTATATTGTACTGAAATATTTAAGAAGAATGTATGTCTCATATTGCCTCCCCCCTCTCAAAATCCTGGAATCCACTTCTGCCTATCATTGCTTCCTCCCACTTCTCTCTTTTTCAAAATCCTGGATCTGACACTGGTCCTCATTTCAGGGAGTTAGAATAGAGGAGTTCCACTGTATAGCAAATTGCTACTTTCAAAATGTCTTCTTTTTAAGAGGTCCCCTCTCTAATAAAATTACAGTAATTCTTTAATTTTCAATCTATGTAAAAAAATTTTTATCACTCAATCCTTCAGGAGCTGTTTGTGGAGTTCCAACATGGTGGACAGTCAGCCATCCCTCCAGATGTGCTTCGAAAGGCTATGGCTGAGTGTTACGAGGAACAGCATCGGTTCCAATTGGGACTCATGGATGATGCGGCTGAGTGCTTTGTGAGTAACATGCCATGATTAATTTTGTGTGAAAATTTTTGAGATTTTTGTGATTCTCATTTATTATTACTGTGGAAAAAGAGATGCTATGAAAATTCATTAATAATAAAAAGTCCGTAGTTCAAGGGTTTCCCAAAACTGGTATATTTCTGTATACTATAATATACTGACATGGGCTTTTAGTAAACCCTTAGCTGAATGGGCGTGGCATCATGAGGAACTGTTTTTCCTTAAAGGTATAGTGGTAAGGGTGGAGTTTCAGACACATCAAAGCATTTAAGCTCCACCCTATACCACACCCATACAGTATGTCTAGAATAATATGGGAAAGCTCCATCCCAATATAATATGTCAAGAATATGGGAAAGCTCCACCCCAAACCACACCTATATGTGTAACTCCTTTCCTGTAGGAGAAAATCCTGGAACAGATCCACTATCATCTGACAGGCAGTGATGACATGGATACTTGCTCAGTAAACTATTGTCTGTCTCACCAAAAGTTTGCTATGACTATTCTAGAGAGGGTGAGTATGAAAAAGTTTAAATATTTCAACCCACAAAAGATATCATGTATATAGGCACATTTTCACAAAAATATAGAGCCCACGAAATATTAATATATTATGCTGTAGTACTTATTTTAGCAAAAATTTTAATCCATGAAATTTACTTAGATACTATTTGCCATAATGCATATTTTGACCCACTAAAAAATTTATACTGCCATTATAAATAGTAGCTTATTAAGATATCAATATTACTCTAGATGAAGGCTCCACTTAGTGGGTGGGTGTGGAAGTACCAAAATATTATATTTTCCCCTGCTAGTGGTGGGGCTCATTCTGTTCACCTCTAGTTATTGTTTGTAGACTGAATGTGTGTGTGGTGCCACTTCTGAGCCTCTGTCGTTTGTCCAGTTTGTCCACTATATTTCGTCCTCGGCTATTGTGTAAGATCATTGTTGAACAGTTAAGATAGAACCCCCTTGTCTGGAATAGAGAGGTTCTACTGTATATTACCTCTGAATTAAGGGCAACCTCTATATAAAGGACAGTTTCCATGGTCCCAATGTGTCCTTTATAGAGAGGTTCCACTGTATATTACCTCTGAGTTAAGGACAACCTCTATATAAAGGACAGTTTCCAAGGTCCCAATGTGAAATATAGAGCTATCTCTAATGTTTCTATAATACTCTGCAGCAAAGAGGCTCAAAAATATGCTGAAAATGCAAATTCCACTCATCCAGCTCCTAGTGAACATCAGGGTCAAAGTTCTGATCAAATTCCAGGTCAGAGTTCAGATCCTGATAGTCTTGAAGGTCAAAGTGCAAGACCACGCCTCTACTCTGCCTCTCAAGTTCATTTTGGGAAGATTCTAAACATGGCAAGCTCATTTGGAGAGTACAGGCAGTGTTCTGAATATGTAAGTGTTTGTGTGTGTAGTTAAAAGGACAGTGTGATTATCCTGTGTAAGGCATGTGACTGGAATTTTAGCCTTGAAAGACATGCCTCTTTTGGTGGGAAGGGAAAAAGAGTGCCTGATACACATGTTCTGCACATACATGTAAAAGTTGAGAATTTTTTTTTTACAAGGGGCTATAACTGCGTGCAAATCACCATAGCGCTAAGTTTCTAATCACAGATATGAATTTACCACATGACCGTGTACCAGGCTCTTTCCATAACAGCCAAAAGAGGTCAGAATTCAAGAGCTGTCATGGTTCAAGGTTGGGGTAGATAGATCCAAGAAGATTTGATGAATGATGTAATTAGTTAGGGGAATGTGTTGGAGGAAGATTTCTCAAAAATGACTACTCTAAAAAGGGTAAACTGTGGTGGACTCTAGTTTCAGTTTTAATCCTTTATAAGAAACTTATAATGTTGTATTTCAACCACATGTCCTAATATTATGTACTCCTATCCTAACCTTTTAAGAGAGGGGTGGGGTCCTGTGGGCAACCCTGTTTGCCTTTTTTCCTTGCTAAAGAGTTTGTTTAATTATTTCTGATAAGGCAACAAAGCCAATCCTTAGCTTATCTGGTTTACAAAGCAAGAACTATTTTATTCAACTGAGAACACCTCTGTATACAGTGGAACTCCTCTATTCCAACACCCTGAAATGAGGACACCTCTGTATACAGTGGAACTCCTCTATTCCAACACCCTGAAATGAGGACATCTCTGTATACAGTGGAACCCTCTATTCCAACACCCTGAAATGAGGACACTTCTGTATACAGTGGAACACCTCTATTCCAACACCCTGAAATGAGAACACCTCTGTATACAGTGGAACTCCTCTATTCCAACACCCTGAAATGAGGACACCTCTGTATACAGTGGAACACCTCTATTCCAACACCCTGAAATGAGGACACCTCTGTATACAGTGGAACTCCTCTATTCCAACACCCTGAAATGAGAACACCTCTGTATACAGTGGAACACCTCTATTCCAACACCCTGAAATGAGAACACCTCTGTATGCAGTGGAACCTCTCTATTCCGACCCCCTGAAATGAGGACACCTCTGTATACAGTGGAACTCCTCCATTCCAACACCCTGAAGTGAGGACACCTCTAATGAAGACACTTAAGTTTGTGACAAGGTGTATGGGTTCACGGTTTCACTTAAGAGATAACATCTCCTTCTAAACACAACATGTTTGTTAAATGTGACATCAGCCATGTATAGTTACCAGTTCAAATTTCCATTAGAAGGGTGTCCTCGTTTCAAAGGGTTGGAATAGGGGGGCTCCACTGTATACAGAGGTGTCCTCGTTTCAAGGGGTTGGAATAGGGGGGCTCCACTGTATACAGAGGTGTCCTCATTTCAGGGTGTTGGAATAGAGGAGTTCCACTGTATACAGAGGTGTCCTCATTTCAGGGTGTTGGAATAGAGGAGTTCCACTGTATACAGAGGTGTCCTTATTTCAGGGGGTTGGAATAGAGGAGTTCCACTGTACACTACCAATTTTCATGTTCACCACTTAATGTAAATATGCTACCATGTGATGTAACTATGATGTCATAGCCAAACTGCAAGAAGACTGTTTTAGTAAAGAGACTGCTCCTGAACTGTCCTGATGTAGGTGAGTACATTGTGAACAATCCCATTCCAATATCAATGATGTCTGTATTCCATTTCAGTCTGTCTGGGAATGATATGGGATTCAGACTGTCCATCAGTGGACGAAATCATGAAAGTAGTCTTGTCTATTGGACTTACCCTGGAGCTTAATGATGTAAGTGGGTGTGTCATGAGCTTAATGATGTAAGTGGGTGTGTCATTTCTTATTCTTGACTAATATAGAACTAATTGTGTTGTTTGTGTATCTATACAATGTTGTTGTTGTTGTTATTGGTGTTGTTGATATCAGTTTTGTTGTTATCAGTGTTGTTGTTGTTATCAGTGTTGTTGTTATCAGTGTTGTTGTTATTGGTGTTGTTGTTTTTACTAGAAGAATTTATGTATCCTTAGGTACATGAACAAAAGTACATTTTTTTCCTTCCTAATGTGGGACTCACTCTGTTTGCCTCAATTATTATTATTGTGGTTGCTGTTAATTGTTGTTGCATGTTGTTGTAATGACAGATGAGATTGTGTTATTTATTTGTAGCTTTTTGACCATGTGTTTACTGATAATGCTCAGTACAATCAATATGAGCTGACTGCTCTAATTGCCTATTATGGAAGACACTACAGCACCTTCTGTTACCACAGCAAGCTGAAGGAGTGGATTTACTTTGATGATGCTAAATTTAGATCAGTAAGATATGATGTAATGGTAATAGAAACTATAAATAGATTTTAAGTCTGGTTGCATACATAATATAGCAGTTGAGTGGGTGATCCACTGAGAACATAATTACTTGCATGTACAGCTTTTAATTTTACTTCTTGTAGGTAGGGACAGAGTGGGCAGATGTATGTGAGCAGATTCAGAAGGCTCATCATCAACCTTTGCTTCTTGTGTATACCAACCCGTTTGGGGATGTGTTGGACTTATCCAAGGTATCAGCATAACAAAAACTAATAAAGCGTGTTTTCTAATTAGTGCACACCTTATCCTTAATGATGCCCATCTCTTTTCTAATCTGTTTCTATATCAATAGCTATCATTAATTATACTTCTTGATAATTAATATATCCATTTTCATACTAGTGCAGGCCTTTCCGGTATTTATATACTGTGATGTCATATTTGTGTGTGTGTGCATGCATGCATTCGTGTGTGTGTGTGTGTATATATAGGCTCCAAAGGCAATCACAAAAGTTCGCCATGACAACAAGTCACATGATACTATACCTCTACCCGTTTTGTCAGAAGAACTTAACACAAAGAACTCAACTACCAGTAGCAAATCAGGTTCAGCCACACCTACCAATAACAGCCCTCAGGTTAAAAAGGCGGAGTTGTCGAATAGTGGTTTATTAACACTGGATAACAGATCTTCCCAGGGAAGTAACTCCGTTCCGGGGATTGGAGGAAGCAGTTATATGAACCAGGATATCGGCAAGACTTCACAAAGTGAGGGGGTTGTAATTCCAAATAAAGCCACCCATGTTGAGCCTGGTATTTCACCAACGATGATCGACCCAATGACGTTAAGTATCATTCCACTCCAACATGGAACTAGAAACAGTGTTAAATCTACCTTGCCCATCACAGGAGAAAACCAAGCCAGTGCCACGCCCACTTCTTCAGGTGCCGTGCCTACTTCTGCATTGCAGCTAGCGAGAATGAACAGCACAGGAAGTGAAGATTCGGGGAATGTGGATCTAATGAGTTTTAGCATACCCCCTTCCATACTTGGTACATTACCAAGTGGACAAGTACCAGCAGGTACTCACATTGGGGTACCAACACCATCTGGTGATGTGGGTGGGCATCAATTGGAGCATTCTCTGGTTAATAGTGACCTGATTGAGTTTAGTCTGAGTCCTATGCGTATAAACATGTTGCAGTCTATTCCAAAGTCCACACAGGTACCTGGCTATGGTATAAGTGCCTATCGAGTTCCTGCTCCTGCCGTATTCCCTGTTAGTTCCAAAGGCATCTCAAATACTTATCCGAATTCTAATGTTTCTTCAGGGATTCATTCCCATTCTCCAGTTGCTCATTCCCATCCTCCAGTTTCTTCAGGGACATATTCCCATTCTCCAGTTCCACCGGAATACCATTCCAAAACCTTGAGCACGTATTTACAGCCATCTCAATCCCATTCTAGTTTCCATTCCCATACCACTGGAACCAGAACAGAAACCAACAACATCCAACTTCATCCAGACTGGGAACACTTTTCAGATGATTTTTCTAAACCAGTCGGAGGGGCACCTCAGAAACTCCTCCCAACTGAGATGGGTGTGGCCAAATCTGGTAACTATGGCAACTATCATAACAGTAGTGAAGATGACAAGAAGAAATTGTCTAAAGCTGATCAAACCCATAGTCCTGCTATTAAACAGCTGAAGAGGATAGCATCTCAGCCTGGGTTTGAGGAGGTGGGTGGAGCTCTTGTGGGAGGAGATAGTAAGGGTGCAGAAGATTTTAATATCAGAGAATTGGAACTATTGACTATGACTCTTCGTGAAGGGGACAAGCTTGTCAAGGACACTGCTGGATATGAGCAGAGATTTTCTCCTCAACCTCTTGCACCTGATGCAATAAAGATAAAAGAAAGTGCACTCCTTTATAATCAGGGGTCTGGAAAAAATATCCCCCCAGATGTTCAAGGGGTCACATTGAAATCCAACCCCTCTAATCCTAAGGCTTCCTCTCTCTTAGAAGATGCAGAATTAGCCTTTCCACAAACTGATAGCATGTTCACAGATCTGAGTGAAAAGAAAGTTCTACCTGCTGAGAAGGAACTGAATTATGTTGAATTAGACCTGAAACAGCCTAGCTCAAGTAGTACAGGGAAGACGAAGCAAAATGTAGGTGTGGCTAGGATACCTGACTCCAAAAAAGATATTGAAGTCAATTATGCCGAGATCAGGATAGATAAGAAGAAATTTCAGCCATCTAGAGAGGTCGGAAGGGAGGGTGTGTCACCAGCTACAAAAGATGAGAGTGAGGACTATATCCGATTAGTGGATGTGAGCACTCGGGTGTCTGGAAAGAGTCAATCACATGACAATGTAATAGCAGGTGAGAAATAACTTTCTGTTTTCTGGGATAATGTGGGGGGGGGGGGGGGGGAGGGGGGGGAGTTGTGCCCCACATACCTGCAGTCAATGGAAATATCCATTAAAATATAGTAATCCACTGATATACTGCTAGTGAAGAGAATTGAGAGGGAGGCTTACGTGTTGTTTCAGTAGTGGAGGGAATTATATAATCTTATTCCTTCCCCTCCCTCCCTACTATTTCATCTCTCAAACAGCTCTCTCTAACTCTTCCCGAGAGAAGCTGCGAAAGGCACAGAACCTATTTGCACAAGGTGAGGCCTCCATGGGCAGTGATGACACAGTCGCCATGATGCTCTTCCAGCAATTCAACAGTAAGTTTCTGGACACAACCAGTTGGCTGTTATACAGAGGTGGTCTGCTTATACAGTGGAACCTGTATATAGTGGTCACCCTAGGGACACAACCAGTTGGCTGTTATACAGAGGTTGTCTGTTTATACAGTAGAACTTGTATATAGTGGTCACCCTTGGGACACAACCAGTTGGCTGTTATACAGAGGTTGTCTGCTTATACAGTGGAACCTGTATATAGTGGTCACCCTAGGGACACAACCAGTTGGCTGTTATACAGAGGTTGTCTGCTTATACAGTGGAACCTGTATATAGTGGTCACCCTAGAGACACAACCAGTTGGCTGTTATACAGAGGTTGTCTGTTTATACAGTGGAACCTGTATATAGTGGTCACCCTAGGGACACAACCAGTTGGTTGTTAATACAGTGGTGTGGTCTGTCAAGTCAACACATATTCAGTGATGTTTCTCTCCATGAAATAGGTCTGTTGCTTGAAGTGTTACAAGACCCATTGGTAAGGGCGACCTCTGTCCTCTACCAACAGATTAAAGCTAAGCGTGATGAGGGTATCTATAGATGTCAGTCACTTCAAAGAAGCAATAGAAGCATCACTACTAGTACTACCAGCAACTTTCCTCTAGCAAGGTACCTGTTGCAGTCACAGGTAGAAAAAAGAACAGATAAAAATGCACCAAAAAAAGTTGCACCAAATATTTTGCATCAAAACAATTTTACTCCAGAATTATTATTATTATTATTATTATTATTATTATTATTATTATTATTATTATTATTATTATTATTATTATTATTATTATTATTATTATTATTATTATTATTATTATTATTATTATTATTATTATTATTTATTTATTTATTTATTTATTTATTTATTTATTTATTTATTTATTTATTTATTTATTTATTTGCATAAAAAGAAAAAAAATGCTACATCAAAAAAAAATTTTTTTTTTTTTGCATTAAATTGCACTAAATACTCTTTGCATAAATACTTATTTTAGAGTTCTCCTGTAGATTATCTGGACAATGAGGGATAAAATAATTATGATTGTGTATATCTTTCTTTGCAGCAAAGAGCTGGGTAACAACTGCAAGAGATGTGGTCGGAAAAGACAACTTGACAACCA
The DNA here is from genome assembly GCA_964016965.1 of Diacarnus erythraeanus. Taxonomy (NCBI): domain Eukaryota; kingdom Metazoa; phylum Porifera; class Demospongiae; order Poecilosclerida; family Podospongiidae; genus Diacarnus; species Diacarnus erythraeanus. Next base: position 1,015,923 of record OZ024677.1, read on the forward strand.
TATGTTGTGTGGTCCATGCCAGTTGAGGGAAAGAATAAATAAGTGACTTGTAATTTAAACCGACATGCACCTGTAAACTGACATGCACTTATAATAATTATTATTAACGAGTGGAAACTAAAGTTCAAAAGTTCAAGTTTGGACTAAAAGTTCTAGCGCGCAGAAACCGCGCGTATTAATATACCTAGCAACGGCGGCATAGTAACCGCCTGTACTTTGAACTCTTGTTCTTGTACTACAGTCATGTGACAAATGAAGGAGAACTTACTATATACACACAACTGGACAAGTCGAAAGCTTATGCTTAAAAGTGTGCAGCATTTAGCTGTAAAAGTAAGACAGGTGTGGAGGACCACAGTCGTTCCATCTTAGCGCCATGCTCGGAGGAGTAGCAGCTAAGCTAATTGAAAGTATATCTAGGAAGAAACAGAACGGCCCAAGGGAGAGAGCGTAAGTCAATAAACTAGGTAGCTAGCTAGCTAATTTTTAGGTTATGTTGCTATGCAGGTTGGGGTAGGCTGAGGTAGGTGTGTAGAGATACAATAAGCTTTAAAACGTGACTGTGACTGACTGGCATGGCTAGCTAGTTAGCTATGACTCTGGTGACAGTGCATCTTTTGTGTCAATCAAGCTGTGAGATGATATAGATTACTGGTGTCCATGTGTTACTAAACTTGTTTCTTCCTTCCTAATAATAGGACTAACAATAATACCATTTAAAATTAATGACTTATACAGTAAACTCTCATGTCACTCAGAATTATCAGGATTTTACCTACACTAGGGGGGTGGGGAGGAATAGCTAGAATTGACTACCTCTAGCTTACTCACTCCTGGCCATTCTTTGGATTAATTCCCAGTGTTATAAGATCTTTGTGATAGTATTATTTTATCACTAATGAGGCTGAGACCACCCTTTTAGTTGTGTGGGAGGTTAACAGACTGTGAGGTCTCCTGATTTAGGGGATATCCAAAGACTGTCTTGAGTTTATGTTGCTAGAAGGAATATTTAGCAAGCATTAAATTGTCCTCTATGAAGTTAAAGAATTATTGTAACCTTATTTTGTTTGGGACCAGTGTTCTTTATATTTTAACTCATTGATATAGTATTGAGACTAGGGACACTTGGATATGTCCCAAATGACAGCTTATGTATGAACATCTTCACCCCCTGAAATGAGGCCACCTCTCACTTTAAGGTGGAGAGGTTGGACTGTACTCTAATATGGTATCCCTTCACTTTAGCAGACCAGTCTTCTCTTCCTGTTGCTTCCTTCACATAGAGTGTGGTCTTTTGAGGGTGTCCTCAGTGTGGTAATGTTATACAGTGGAACCACACCTTTTAAGTGTCCTGATTAGAGGGTGGCTTCATTTTAGGGAGTGAGCTGAGAAGGGAACTGGAATAGTGGTTCCTCTGTATACAGAGGTGTCATGGGTGTACAGAAGGGGTTGGAATAGAGAGGTTCCTCTGTATACAGATGTATTCTCAATTTTGGAGGTTAGAATAGAGGGGTTCCTCTGTATACAGGTTCAACAGTACTGGTCACATGTCAGGTTTGAAATGCTCTTCTATTAATGGTAGAAAAGAGTGCATCATGTGACCATATTAAGTTTGGTATTGGAGTGTCTGGTGACACGTGATTAATTAAAGGTTTGCAGGTGTAAATATGTTGAGGTGTCCATCATGTGATAGGAGGGACAAGATAAGACTAAATTAAGCATTTCTTGTGTAGTGTTAATTATGTTTCTCTTGGAGGTGGCTAATTTAGAATGTTCATGGTGACCAGGTGTGACTTGACTTAATGTTCTAATAATAATACTTACTAGGTCTCTAATGAGAGGACACCTCAGTATTGAGGATAGGATATGTCCCAAAGAACAGCTTGTGTAACAGAACTTCACCCTCTGAAATAAGGCCACCCCCTCTAATCAGGATACTATAATCTGTCCTCTGGAATAGGGTGGTTCCACTGTAATCTAATGTAAAATTATTTCCCTGACTATTAAAAGGGACTAATGGAGTAAAATGGTGTCTCTATTGAAGTGCTCTAATGTAAAATAGGCAGACAATGGTATCTCTAATTGAATAAGCTGATGAATATAGAAAGTAATTGAAAAGTCCCTTTTTCTAATGGACAATCTTGATTAATATGAACTTCTGACCTGTGGACCTGTTCACAAAACAAGCAAACTTTGTGTAATTGTAATGTCCTTGTTGTGTGTACATGGAAGTGTTCTCAGTTATAAGTCCCCCATAGTTCCTATGTATGGAGCCCTATGGAACCCTATGGGACTTGTACTAGTCCAGATGAACCTGGCACTAGTCCATATAAAGTGAAATGTCCCTGACCAGGACTATATAGTCAGCACAAATCACATGTCTGTACATGCAAAGCAATGTCATTTGAATGGAAGTGCTAAGCTAATTGGCTATGAATATCATTAATTTTGGAGTCAGGGCAGCCTGGTATAAGTAAGATTGAAAGATTCTGCTGCATGTACTTGATTTTTTCTGTTTAGCTCCCCTGGAGGAATTTATCCCTGTGACTGACATATGTTTAGCATGTGCCAAGCATGCATGTATACTTGTAGTTACATATGTCATCCCTGAACTAGGTTACAGATGTTTCTGAGGAGGGTGGCTTCTGTTGCAACATGTCCACACAATTAAGGTAGCTGCTGACTGAGCAGGGCATGCATAGTTATGTTCATGTTCCTGTACAAATATGTACATGCTGAAGGAGAAATAATATGTTTAGAATGATGGGAACTGTTGATTATGGAAAGTCAGCAAGCCTAGAGCTATGCAGTATCCTCATTGTTTATTTAGCTGGGAAGGTGTGCAATGTCCTCATTAAGGAGGTGTCCTTATTTCAGGGATAGATCTCTATGTAGCTGGGAAGGTATGCAGTGTCCTCATTAAGGAGGCATCCTTATTTCAGGGGTACTTTATACACATTTCTATGTAGCTGGGAAGGTGTGCAGTGACCTCATTAAGGAGGCATCCTTATTTCAGGGGTAGTTTTATACTATCTAGTTTGCACCATATTTATCAGGAGCATTCATCAGTTTCTCTTTCTGGAAGAAATATTCACAATTTCAAAGCCATAAACATTTCATTTCATGCTCTCTATGCCATAATAACTTTCAGTGAAAATTACATCTCACAAAAATTAAATCCTTCCCACAAAAATTACCCACTGTAATGATTCAGTCCATCAGAATCATATTTAATTAGGTACTGTATCTATGAGATAAGGTATCCACTGGGTGAGGGGTTACAATAGTGTGTAAACTCTGAACCATTCCCTGTATGGCCCTTTCATAGGACATGTGGTCACAAGCTCCACCACATGCATGTAATGGCTCTGGACATGTGACCTATGAATATCTCAGTCATGAGTGGAAGTGATGTCATTCATATGTTTTTGATCAAAGATTATCAAGTGAATAAATGGTTGGATCTGTAATGCGTGAATTACATTTGTAGTTGGAACAGACACATCTCTATGTAGCTGGGAAGGTATGCAGATGCAGTGTCCTCATTAAGGAGGTGTCTTTATTTCAGGGGTAGTTTATATATATCTCTATGTAGCTGGGAAGGTCCTTGTTTATTTTTATAGTTGTTATATCTCTTGCTCAAGTTGATAACTTGCATGGCATGTATAGCATCACATGATGTGGTTTATTAAAGATGTAAACATACTTTCCAGGAATAGGAATTTGTGTATAGTTTTGATGGAAGCATATTTACTAGTTCAAATGATGACCTAATTGGTGTTATGTATATAAATCACCTTGTGACTACACCTTATCTAATCTCCTTATCATATGACTGAGTGTAATGGTTGTGATTTCAGAAGCCAGAGTTGTAAGTACATGTGATTCCATTTGTCTGCTTGCTTCCTGTCTCTCTATTGTTCTGTTACATGCTCACATGATTTTGTATTCAGGAAGTCCAGTATGTGTGGTCTACTTCTAGTAGTATGGCATGTTCTTTACACGTGCAGTGATAATCTGTACACATGGCTTCATTTCCCCATGTAATATAATACATATGTCTATACATTATGTGTACTTTGGCACATGCATTGGTAGTCTGTACACATGACACTTCATAATATTGGCTATAATTTTTGTGTCGGGAAATTTTGTTGTTGATAAATTTATAACCATGAAATTTTTCCACACAAAAATTTATTGGACATAAGTATTATTAGCACATGTGGAATTAAGGTATTACATGCTTTTTTAGGCTTCATTTGTTGTTGTAAAGTGATCTGTGTTTATAGTGGTATACTATAACACTAGGTCCATGTTTCTTGTTACCAAGGGGACAGGACATGTGACTTTAGCTATTTGCTTGCATGTGGTAGTTATGATTCATGAATGCTTGTTCAATGAGGCAATGATTATGTTGAGCCTAGCCTTCTATGGTTTCTGTGTTGGTGGGCTCCATGCCCTCACATTGGTATATACCTATTGGAGAGATCTCAGTGAGCTGAGTTCAATGGTGGGTCTATTTTCCATGCCACACCCCTCACTGTCCTCTCTCAGTAAGAGGAGTCCAATGGTGGGTCTATCATCCATGCCACACACCCTCACTGAGAGTCCAAAGGTAGGCTATCATCCATGCCACACCCCTCACTGTCCTCTCTCAGTAAGAGGAGTCCAATGGTGGGTCTATCATCCATGCCACACATCCTCACTAAGAGTCCAAAGGTAGGCTATCATCCATGCCACACCCCTCACATTGATATCCATTGGAGTACTGAGTGCAATGGTGTGTCCCTACCATGAAACTAATAATTATAACAATAGGCCAATTTCAGTAATTCATGCCTTCAAACTTTCCCTTTTAGATCTAATGAGCGTCATGCTCGTCAGCTACTCCACCCCACTGGACTGAGTGTGCCTGAGTTGAATCCAACTCAAATACGAGTAGTTGTGTTTAAAGATGAGAAAGGAATAAAACAGCCAATATTCGACTCACAACAGTTCTCCAGTGAAGAAGGAGAGGTTAGTAGTAACATTTTTTTTTGTGGTGAAAGTGTTAATGATTTTTTTGTTCCATGGTATAAAATGTGGCTTATAGAGTCTATTAATTTTTGTGGGTTTAATTTTTGCTACATGAAATCTTAACTGTTGTTATTTCAAATCATTATTTTTTATTAATTTATTTTTTTGCCAATCTATTCTCATTTCACTCATTCCATTCCCATTCCAGGAACCATGCACTAGATCGTTATGTGACATGAGGTGTGGAGAGCAAATTGAATCATCCCTCTCAACCTCATCGAATGGGATAAGCCCGAGTTGTCACTCAGCAGGTTGGTCCTCACAGTCCAGCAAAACAAGGAGACAAGCTTTTCTGGTCAAAAGACAGGTGAGTCTTCTAATTCCACACACCTTAGTTCTAAATGGACACTTTAGAGTTCTAATGGCCACTCTAATAGTAGTTCTCTGTAATTCTAATCGAAATAGTTCCCTACTCTATAGATGCTCTAATAGAGCTCTATAGCTCTAATAGACACTATTAGTTCCCTATTGTTCTAATGGTCACTCTAATAGAGTTCCCTATAGTTCTGATGGCCACTCTAATAGAGTTCCCTATAGTTCTAATGGGCACTCTAATAGAGTTCTAATGGGTACTCTAATACTCTATAATCATGTGGGATTGTGCTGTTTAGTCCACAGATTCTGAGCTCCTTGGTGAAATGATGTTTGGGTCTATGCCAATGAAAGTAATTGGAGACACCATCAAAGTCCATTATATAAGGTAAAGATAAGGTATATAGTGATGCTCCACCCACTCACTGGTATCTGGTGGTGTGTGTTCATAGGGTGTGGGTTAAGGGGTCATATGTTGTGATAAGGTATATAGTACTGGTGGTGAATATTCATGGGTGAGGGTTAAGGGGTCATATGTTGTAATAAGGTATATAGTACTGGTGGTGAATATTCATGGGTGGGGGTTAAGGGATTATATGTTGTATGATGGTGTTCATAGGGTGGGGGTTAAGGGGTCAGATGTTGTGATAAGGGTATCTTAACTCACAACTTGTGTGCACATACCAGAACTGACTCAAATACCAGTGATTATCTCATTAGATGGATCATTACTATACATCTCTACTACTACTGCTACTGCTACTATTACTACTACTACTAGAAATGTGAACACAAACTATAATATGACTATCTCCTTGATGTTACAACTGAACTAACTTCTCTTCTCCTCTCTCTCTAGATCCACTGATCAACTTATGCTATCTAAAGTTTTCACCTCTCAGCAGAGACCTCTTACCCAGTGCACACTCACAGATTTCACTGAGAGTTGTCCATTACCAAATTACTCTCCTGGAAGAACTGGGGAGAGGTCGTTTAGTGTTGGACCCAAGGGACATGGCCTGAGGCACATTTCTCCCGGTAGGAGGGGACAATAGGTTATTTTGCATGACAACCACTGTAGTTCTCATTTCTGGGGATTGGAATAGAGAGGTTCCACTGTATACAGAGGTGTCCTCATTTCAGGGTGTTGGAATAGAGGAGTTCCACTGTATACAGAGTTGTCCTCATTTCAGGGGATTGGAATAGAGGAGTTCCACTGTATACAGAGGTGTCCTCATTTCAGGGTGTTGGAATAGAGGAGTTCCACTGTATACAGAGTTGTCCTCATTTCAGGGTGTTGGAATAGAGGAGTTCCACTGTATACACATAATTATTTTCTTGAACTATTTTATAGATGTAAGTCGTTTTCACTCATCTACTCTCAGTGTCCCTATCTCCTCCTCTCGACCAATTGCCTCACCCTGTACCTCTTCCTACAATTCTTCCACCACCCACTCCCCTCCCTCACCACTCAGCTCCATCAACACCCTCTCTGTCTCCTCAAGCCTGACCAGGAGGATTCAGAGATCAAGATCAACAAGTTTAGAGAATGCATCCGAGTTGTATCGTAAAGTCCTGAGGCCACTAGAACCGGTAAAGTTATAAGATGTGAATGGGTGGTTGTATCTATAGTGGATGGGGTGAAGGAGTGTGTGTGTGTGTGTGTGTGTGTTGTGGGTGTGTTTTGTGGTTGGTAGGAGAAGTGGTGGGTGTGTCTGTGATGGTTGTGTGTGTGTGTCTTGTAGACTTCACACATATATGGTAAAGGGTTATCATATTACTATACTCTATGTAATATCACAGCATTCCAGTGCTGGCACAAGAAGAAAGCTTAAAAAATATGCCATTGGTTTCATTATCTGTCTGAGTGAACTGAACAAGCCAGACATACGGCACTTTCAGAGTTTTCTGTTCTCACATTTTACTCTTATCGATGCCCACCTGGAACAGCTCAAGTTAAGGGTGGAGGAGGTGTGCAATAATAGGAACCAGGCAATGATTGAGTCCATTTCAAAGGCTTACGAAAGTTTTCTGCAAAATTTTCTTTCTCTCTACAGAGCACCAAGAATAGAGGTACAAACTACTTTATATTATTACAAAATTAGGGATCTCTTAGTAATACTACCCTTAATAGCACCTCTTCTCTATATACGCCATTACAGTGACACCTGTCTAATTAGACTACCCCTCAATAAGACCACCTCTCTATATATATCACTTGATTATGTCTGTGTAGTTCTTGAACCATTGATTTTGATCTCCACTATTCACAAAGTTCTTAGTTCAAGTCTCTTTTTGTTGTTGTTGTTGTTGTTGTTGTTTCATTATTCTCTTTTCCTTGGTGTAGTCTCCCGTGTGGTTGAGTTTAGTTAGTCGTGTGGACAAGAGGAAGGAGGTCTGTGTTGAGTTCATGGAAGAATTGGCCTCAGCTATTGTTGAAATGGACACGAAGGACACAAAATAGTAAGTGGGAAGTGTGATCTAGTGCTTAGGGAACACCTTGAAGTTTAGCTTCTCTTTCTGTTTCTCTTCAAATTTATTTTGCTCTCTCTATTTTACTCCGTTTACCCTCTCCCTGTTCTATTCTTTAACCCTTTCTATTCTCTATTCTCTATTTATTCCTCTTACTTATTTTATCTTCTTTCTTATACCTTGTACTTCTAGTTTCCTGTCCTCCTTGCTGACTGCAGTGCTGTCTCACCACTTGGCCTGGATATTTACTGTTAGTCGACAACACTCCACTGACAACAGGCATGAGAAACATGCATCAAAGTCTGTAAGTTTTAACAGTAATTAAGTTAGTATTTGGTGTCATACATGGAACAAGACATATTTTGAACATGAAACTATGATTCGTGAATCATGTTAAGAATTATGAATATTTTGCCCACCATAAAACTCTGTGTACTTACTGTAAAACTCTGTATACTACTAATATACCCACCCTGGAGTCCAGGACACTTGGATATGTGTGAATGTATTCCTCTCTTCCTTAAAATAGCTTGGAGTACTGGCAGAGAGTCATCCTTATAACCCTCTCTGGGCTCAGTTGGGGTAAGTTAATGTTTGTTTGTTTGTTTACATTTTTACTATCAGTTAGCCAGGGTATGTGGGATGTGCCCCCAGAGCCATTGTAACTTGGTTATAATATGGAATCTCATTTCATTCTCTGATTATTCATGCTTTGCTGTGCATTAAAGAAAATCTATTGCTCCATAATATGGAGGTTTCACTATATGGACTAGTGCCCAGTTGCCATTAGGTCCATCTGTATAACTGTATTTTCCATTGTATATGATAATTTTCAGCCTAGCTAGAGGATAGAATGTATTCTCCTTTTGCATGTATGCAGAGATCTGTTTGGTGCTATTAGCTCTCCTCTGAAGGTGTCTCGTACCATTGTCACTGGACGTTCTGCTTCAGTTGTTTCCCGGCTGCTTTACATCCTCACCTACTTCATCCGTTGCTCTGAAGTAGAACCTGGATTTAGCCTGGATGTAAGAACCCATCTTGTTGCTATATGATACTTGCTGTACTACCTTATTGTATTTGGGAATAGAGGTGTCCTCATTTCAAGGTGTTCAAATAGAGGAGTTCCTACAGAGGTGTCCTCATTTCAAGGTGTTGAAATAGAGGAGTTCCTCTGTGTACAGAGGTGTCCTCATTTCAAGGTGTTGAAATAGAGGAGTTCCTCTGTGTACAGAGGTGTCCTCATTTCAGGGTGTTGGAATAGAGGAGTTCCACTGTATACAGAGGTGTCCTCATTTCAGGGGGTTGGAATAAAGGGTTCTTCTACTCTATACAGAGGTGCTTTAGTTCTTGTGAGGGGTTTAGTCTGTCAGTAGTGTTCATTATCTCATTATTTATTCCTTTTTCCTTGCTGTATAGGAGTCTTCCTCAGTTCCCTATCCTTCTCCTTCCTCCTCTACCACTGACGATAGGACACAAGAGATGAAGATTCCATCCTCAATAGCTGGTACCACTGGGGGAGATAGTTCTTGTTACAATATTAGCCTGTTGGATGAAAATGATGTATTTGGCAGCCGGGCTAGTTCTGTCACTGTCATGAGTGAACATGATCGCCACTCCTTCTTCTCCCCCTTTGCCTCCCCCGTTAATCATAGGACACATCCCTTTAGTATACGGACCACACCTCTCTCATCCATAAGTCCTGGTGATATCCGAAAGGAGATACATAGTGAATCAGATTTGACTGATGGCTTATACATACGTGAAAACGAAACCTCAAGTATTCGATCAGTAAGGAAATCTGGATCTTTAAGCCGTTCTGGTGACCTTTTGACCTCTCAGTCCTCTCTCTGGAAACATTCTCCATTGCTTTCGTCTATTGCTCAGCAGGAAGAGAGTCACATGGTCTATCCTGATGCTCACATGATCTCTCATGATGATCACATGACCCACACTGCTGTTGCTGAGATGACAAAGGAGCAACAGCCTGCTATAATGGCTGATCATGTCCATAAGTGTAACTGTCACTATGGCAACCCAAACACCTGTGCTTCTGTGGCTTCCTGTGAGAGCATGGGCCTGTGTCACTTAGAAGATGGGTTTTTGACTTTTAACCCCACACAGAAGCCAAGGGCAGAAACAGAATACTCACTGAGTCACTTAGCCACCTGCGGTCTTTTAGGCCCTGCTCACTCATTAGACTCCACCCATTCAGCCCCTCCCTCTCAGACTTCCTGTAGCAGCCTGGACAGTGGTTATGATCATTCGTGGTCTCTCACTAACAGTTCAAGGGACTCCTGTCCAGAGTTTGTCAGTAGTTTTGTCATGGTAGGCAACAATAAGAGCACACCCTGTCAGGGTCAGGTGGTTTTGGGGGAGAATGCAAAGATCAGCTGTAATGAGTGTGATTCGGGTCACGAGAGCCAGTGTTCTAGTCAGAGAGAGAGAAGATGTAAGAGAGTCTTGCTACCTGATCTTGTTAGCCGGGAGACCTCTGGAAGACAGTATAGTGAGGTAGATATGAGAAATGACACGTCTCTTAAAATGTATTCCAATGCTGTCTCTACCGTGAGGGGTCCTTGGAGGAATTCCTTGCTGGAAAAGCAGATGGAGATACAGTTTAGACAGGCACATGACATTTCTGCTCACGCTTCTCATGTCCAACCCACTAAAGTTAGTGGTTCCCTTTGCAATGCCTTAGGGGAAGATCTAACCACTGGAAACTTGTGTTCTGATAACCCTCACCTCTCCTCTTCCTCTAATAACCCCCATCATTCCTCAGAGTCCTCATCCTCTTATAACCCCCACCACTCCTCAGACTCCTCCTCATCTTGGGATAACTCACACCACTCCGGATTCCATTCGATACCAGTTTCCATCGCTAACCCGTTACACTTCAAAGATAAGGGCGAGTCTTGTATCCAGACTCGAACCGAGAGAGAAGGGGACGTCCCCGCAATTATTAAGGATAGTCAAATCCCTGATCCTATGAACAGTCTCTTTCAAAAAAAACTCCCAAAATTTACCTTGAATGTTGAGGGAAACACAGAGGAACTGGATTCGCCACTCTCTCCCGAACCTATCTATATGTCTTCTCCTCCCTCCACAGGTTTTCTCATCTCTACAGATCCCCTTAAACCTCTGCCAATGCAAAAACTGAAGAATTATAAGAAGATGCTAGCAAGTAGTGGTCTCAATCATGCTGTGACAACTTCTGGTTTGGCAATAGAGAGTGCTGACCGAGACACAGATTTATCTTCTTCTATCGATCTTGTTTGCTCTCAAACTAATGAAATGTCCCCAAGTTATCGGGTATTGGATGCCTCCCCAAATCAGCCGTTGAGTTTGAGTACTAGTACACTTGAATACAGGTCTAATTCCCGTTCCAGCACAAATTCAATTCCAGCATCTTTGCATCCTAATTCTAGCTTATCTTACTCCAGTGAATTCAAACCCGATTCTCTTTCTGCTTTCAGTTCTGTTCCAGTTTTAAACCTATCACCATGTCTCAATTCCAGCCGTACCTATTCTGGCACCAATCAGCCTAAAAATTTGGTGCCCTCTGGAATTAATGGTCTGTGTTCTTCATTCACAAAATCTTTGGACTCCCACAGCATCTACAGTGAATCAGACAGTGGGTGTGGCACTAAGAGCAGTACAAATACAGGTTCCCATTCCTTGTCCGAGTTTGGTTCCCATTCACTATCCCAGATATCGGAAATGTCCTATGAGCAGGAACTGAAACAAAAAGCAATTATGTCCACGCATGGTCTACAGCATCCGACCAGTTCTCCACTGACTCAGAATGTTGAGATGAGAAGAAATATTTCCTATCCAACATTTCATCAAAGCCAGCCGGGAAAGGAAGAGGTGTGTTCGATAAGAGAAAACAGATCATTTCATGATTTTAATCAACTTCGATTTAATGGAGGAGAAGAGGAAGCCTGTTCAATTGGAGGAAGTTTATCTGTCACTGCACTTAACAGGTCCAAATTGTACTGCAGAGACAGCCAGACCTGCGATACTGTTTCCAAGTCATTCAACGAGTTTCACGGAAATGGTCGGCAATCCTGTGATTTGTTACTTAATGGTGGTCAGCAGGAGCAGAGTCTGGGTTCAAAGGACACTACTAGCTTTGAGAATTCAGGGGTCAGTATGCAAGATGCAATGGTCACCAAATCATTGCCGTCTCTCCAAAATAGTCCTTCAGTTCTTCACCAACAATTACACAAGCATGACGAGTCCTTACGTATGGGATATCGACCTTCAACTCTCAGTCAGATTGGCAATTTCACTGATGTCCCTCTGCCAGATTTTAAGGAGTACCATTTGGACACACCCACTCAGGGATCCCAAGAGGAGGCAGGGCACCATCGTCAGCCCATAGCTGATTTTGGTCATTCTTTGTTTGTCGGGTTAGTTGATTTATTTTGCAATAGAGTTCCTTCTCAGTGTCATAGATAGTTTAGTGAACATGTGTTAAGCTGGGAAAGCATTTCTGTGTAGCTGGGAAGTTATGCAGTGTCCTCATTAAGGAGGTGTCCTTATTTCAGGGGTAGTTTATACACATCTCTATGTAGCTGGGAAGGTGTGCAGTGTCCTCATTAAGGTGTCCTTATTTCAGGGGTAGTTTATACACATCTCTATGTAGCTGGGAAGGCGTGCAGTGTCCTCATTAAGGAGGTGTCCTTATTTCAGGGGTAGTTTGTAAACATCTCTATGTAGCTGTGAAGTGTATAGTGTCCTCATTAAAGAGATGACCCCATCATGTGACCTTCCTTCCCTCAGGCTTTCTCCTCACTACTTACCAGACTTTGTCTTACATGGGACAACAGAAAGTGCTGATCAGGCATTACAGGAGAAACTAGTGAAAGATCTTTCACACGCTGTTAAGGTATAGAAAAACCTCCTTACCCATCCCATTTCAGTATTCACTATCACCTCCCTTTGAATTTACTGTCACCTCATCACTGTAGTACTCTTTCCTTTGTTAACTTTGAAATGTAAGGATTCTTTCCAAATTTACTAGAATTTACTGTTCATGCAGTTCTCTTTTTTATAATTCTCTCTAAATTTACTAGAATTTCTCTCTTCTTTATACCAAATTTACTAGAATTTACTGTTTATACCTCTATGATCCTCCCCAAATTTACTAGAGTATATACTGTATTGTCTCTGTGTAGTATTCCATCATTGATGAGCCAGTGGATCACGGTATTGGAATAATTGCGGACACAGACACATGGACTGTGAAGATAATGGCTGCCTCTAAAAGTTTCCAGACTAGCGACGTGATGATATATGGTTCAGGTGTCTGTCAGCCAGCAAAGTGTGTGAAGCAGATGCTAAGCTCTGTCAAGAACATGCATTCAACTAGAATGCCTCCTGACTTTGTGAGTTGGCAGAATTGTATTGTGTTGTGTGTAATAATAGAATGTGACTTTTTGATAGTACCATAGTATGCATAATAGAGTGGCATTTTAAATAGAAAAATATGAACATGAAAAAAAATATTTACCATAGCGTGTACAATAGAATCTGACTACAACATATTGTGTACAATAGAACATGGCATTTATAATAGAAAAATATGTACCATAGTGTGTACAATAGAATATGGCATTTTAAATAGAAAATATGAGCTATAGGTGTTATAAAAATTGCATTGCCTTTTTACTACAATGTAATATTCTGCCTCACTTAACAAGTGGTGTTTATTACTTAACAAGTGGTGTTTATTACTTAACAAATGTTTAAGTGTGTCTCACCTAACAAGTATGTAATTATTATGAACCTTGGTATGTAATCTGTGACCCTAGTGTGACCTAATTCAAAATAAATAAATAAATAAATAAATAAATAAATAAATAAATAAATAAATAAATAAATAAATAAATAAATAAATAAAATTTTAATAAATAATTTTTCTCTCTTTCCCAGTGTCTTTCCTACGTTGAGGACTGTTTGATGTCATTGAATGAGCAGAGTGTGAATTTAGCTGATGCCTTGCTGGAAAAAGGAGGTGACGTAGAGTTGAGTGAAGTATTGCCTAGAGTCATTGAAAGTCTAAGGTATGTGTATGTGTGAATTTTATATATTGGGGGGAGGAGCTATTAATCTTCATACTAGAGAGTAAAATGAGAATTCTAAAAGGTCATGAACCTTCAATTAATGACTTCTTCGAGATCTTTTTTCTATGTGTGTTAGCCCCCACAATGCTGTTCATTCTGCTAGTGGTTTTCATAGGAGCAGTTTGTGGTCTAATAATTATTTTGGCATGACTCACTCAGCACTCTGCTCCTGCTGCATGCTTCACACAGTAAACACTGTGCTGTGTGCCTCACACGGTAGTAATATCAGTTCTGCTGTGTGTCACACTCTACTGGCTTCTTACTCAGCTGCATGGGTCACTTAATTTAGTGCCCTTTAGATTCATCTTCATATAGAGATGTCCTCATTTCCGGGTGTTGGAATAGAGGAGTATACAGAGATGTCCTCATTTCAGGGAGTTGGAATAGAGAGGTTCCACTGTATACAAAGATGACCTCATTTCAGGGTGTTGGAATAGAGGAGTTCCATATTTTAGGTGTTGGTATAGAGGGATTCCACTGTATATACATAGAGGTATCCTGAAGTAAATTTCACATTTATCCTCTAATCCTAAATTATCCTCTAATCCTAAATTTTGGTCTATTCTATCTCTTTTCATAGTATTTCTTCAGCTGATGTGACCATGCTTCTAGCCCTAGCTGCTGTAAACTGTCGTGACCAGGACATGGCAGCAAGATTCAATTACTTACACATGCGACGAACTATAGGAAAACATTTTATGTGATGGAGAGACAGTCCATACTCACTTATTAAACAGACTTCTCCCATATCACATTACTGGTAGACTCTAAATGGGCCCAACCCATATCTGGTATATAGACTTATCAAAATTTTCATTCATCAATGTGTCACAGATGTATTATAATTTTTCTGATTCCATTCACTTAATAAGATAGTATTCATATTTTTTGTATAGTTACTATGTCAGTACACAACTTCATTGTATGTTAGAATTGAATTCTACTAAGCTAAGAGGATATGTATCTTTTTAAAATAGTCAGCTTTTAGTGAAGGTAATGACTATGTTATAATTACAGTGTTTTGAAGGTTAATTAACCTCTGTACTGTCATGACTAAGGCAATTATTATGATAGGACAACTGCTGTACAAAGTGTAAATTGAGATAAGGACAGCCTCCCTAAAGGGCACTGTTGTATTAGTTAACTAAAACTAAAACTAAAATGGATAATTGTTCAGTAATTTCTTCACTACTAAAACTAAACTAAACTGTAGTTCACTTACTTGCCAAAACTATAACTAAACTATTTACATCATATTGCACCAAAAACTAAACTAAAACTAATGAGAGCAGAGGTTGAATCTAATATTAGTTGAGCACACCTCCAGCTGATAATTATTGTATTAATGTTTGTAGTTAACAAGCAGCATTCATCCCATGGAAGCATTTCCAACTAACTTAAACTATGATTGTATAAGTTGATTGCCCCAAAATAGCTACCATGGTCTTGTAACTAACTAGAACTAAAACTAATGCTAGGCTCTTGTAACTAACTAAAACTAAACTAAAAGAAATACCAGGCTCTTGTAACTAACTAAAACTAAACTAAAAGAAATACCAGGCTCTTGTAACTAACTAAAACTATACTAAAATGTTGTAAGATTCCAATAACTAATTGAAAACTAACTAATAGTCCAAAACTACTAACTAAACAACAGTACTAAAGGGACAGTAAACCTGATCCTAATATGTCTTATCAGAGCTTTCACTGTATCTTTAACCTCTGCAAGATAAGGACAGCCACTGTACAAGAGACAGTATAAACCTGATCCCAATGTGTCCTTTATTCAGAAGTTACACTATCTTGGTGTAAATTGACTTCTGAGATAAGGACAGCCTCCCTACATGGGACAGTAGACCTGATCCCAATGTGTCAGTTATTCCTTCATGGTAGATAATCTGCATATTAAAATTGCAGGGTCTACTGTCCCTTGGTAGGGAGAGGCTGTCCTCTCAGAGGTAAACATTAAGATACAAACACATGGGATCAGGTCTACTGTCCCTTGTAGGGAGACTGTCCTTATCTCAGAGGTTAATTTACACTAAGATACAGTGTAACCAAAGGACTCATTTGGATCAGGTCTACTGTCCCTTGTAGAGAGGCTGTCCTTAACCTCTGAATAAGGACACACTGGGATCAGGTCTACTGTCCCTTTGTAGGGAGGCTGTCCTTCTCAGAGATTAATATAAACCAGATGGTACATTTTCTTAAGAGTGCAGTCTGTCTCAGGTTATAAAACTTTGATGAGATAGCTAGCCATACAAAGTTAAAACAAGTGATATAAAAGTATATTATAATTATAGTTTTCTGTATTTTTTCCACTGACTGTGCATCTGTTGTTGACTGGGAGTTGTTGAAGAACTCAAGCTTTTACTTGGGTTGCAACCTCTCCAGGTGTCACATCTTGAAATGTCCACAATGGTCCTTCACCTTCATCCCAACCATCCAGAAGATTGAGGAATGCTCTTTTTGAGCCTTCTAAATCCACTTTAACTGCAAGTTTCAATTCACTGGGAAAGGTTATCTCTTTGATGCGAATTTGTTCATCTTTAGTAAGTTCTTCCTCCTCTAGCTTTGGAGTAAATGCTATTCCATAGCGAAGACATGCTTCCTGGACAAAAACCGATAGATTTTCTTGAGGCGCCTATAAAAATAATACAATTAAATTTTCATAAACCTTGCATGATAGCTAGCTACAGCTTACTTCCAATCGCCCATTAACAGCCATAATAATATTAAAAGTTTGCAGTGGATATTGCTAAGAGACTTAATTTTATTCACTTACTGACAAGCTATTATAGTGTCGATACACCCGATCATAGATAAGAGTGGGATGTGCATACTGTGTCACTGTCACAGACGACCTGGAAAGGCTAGCCTGCATGCTGCACGCACCCTAAATTTTAATAATAATAATAATTATTATTATTAAATTTTTTAGTAGGCGCGCGCGGTTTCAATATGCATTATTATAATAAAAAATTTAATATTAATAATAAAAATAAATACAGTAAATAACACAGCCAAGCTCAATCATTATTAAATACAAAACAATGTGATGAAAATGCAATACAAAAAAATTCTTGCCTTTCAGAGGTCAAATCTCACTTACCTTGTAACAGGCAGCTAGCTGGGTGAAGTGTGTAGTTACAGGCCTAGGACCAGTAGGTAATATCAAAGTGTGGCCAGCAGTCTGCTAGTTTCGAAAACAAATTCTCCACTTACAATTCTACATAGGTAGTGAATTTCGGCTACAGAGCTATAGTACTCACTCATGAAAGATTTGTGCGCTAATCCCAATGTGTTCTTTATTCAGAGGTTCCACTGTATTGCATTCTTAACCTCTGAGATAAGGACAGCATAGATACCAACTTTTTCAAATTTGCTTTGGGGACATACAGGTCACATCACAACTATACCCACCTATAAAGATTGTGTCATCAATAAAACAAAAAATATATAGCTACTATAATAATTATAACTTGCCAGTTTTTAGGATATAGCTTTCTTGTATTCTGTAAGCAATTCCTCAGTAAAAGTTGCTCATAGCAGCACTTTAAGCAGTTAAATATTGTCTGCACTCTTGAATATCCTAACAGTTGATTTTTCAGCCTTTGTACCATAAACCACAATGTACCCTGGCCTATTGGGGACAAATGGGTACCCCTTTGGGGACATGGGGACTAACGCTCCCAGATAGGGACAGTCTCCCTACTAGGGACAGTAGACCTGATCACAATGTATCCTTTATTCAGAGGTTGCATTGTATCTTAACCTGTTATGTTACTCAACTGAACATCATCTATACACTATCACTCGCTAACTATTTATTGCTTGTTACAATGGTATCATAGTTACTGGACTAATTATTGATCCACAGCATATTGCTATCCATAACATGAGTGAAGTCCTAGGAGAGTATCCTACAACACTTATCACCTTGCCAGAGAGCAAACATCCTTTTAGGTGTTTTAGTAAAAATAATATAAACAGCACTTGTGATTGATTATACACCTCTACCTCCTCCTTGCTGTATAATTATAGGTGTGCGTTATTTAGAAAGGTAACGTGTTGGGCATGCGCAAAATAATTATTGCAAACACAACGAAAATAAGTTTATTATTATGAGCCAAACTCCTCAGTAGTAGAATCAATTGTTTTGTATTCATACTCTCCACGACCATCAAATTGAAGAACATACTGAAACATACACCATAATTATAGCAGTAGTTGTGTTTTTAACCTTCTGAATTAAAGGGACCCTCTATATAAAGGACAGTTTTCAAGGTCACCAATGTGTCCTTTATAGAGAGGTTCCACTGTAGACACACCTACATACCTCATGGTGCTTCCATAATGATTTTCTATGGGATACAGTGAAGAGGGTGATATTTTTCTGAAGTTTTCAAGAAAAATTAAAGATGCTTCATGAAATCTTTACTAACTGTGCATCAACTAGAATACTATAAGCATACCTCTCGGCAGTGCGAATAGATAAACCCTTCCACGTCGACACTAACAGCACTAGTACACTCATCCAGAATTGCAAATTGTGGTTGATGATAGAACAGCCTAGCCATCTATAAGGAGAAAAAAATTATCCACTTAAAAAATACAGGTGTGCATCATTTAGAATTTAACACAGTGTCACTTCTCTTCACAGTTATGTTGTTGGTGTCGTCGTTGTTGTTGTTATTGTTAATAGCATTATAGTCACGTGACAATTTGCTTCACAAAATTTTTTTTGGGTGAAAATAGATTTTTAGATAGAGCTATGCACATAATATAGATAATCCTATGAAATTTTCAACCCACAAAAATTGTCAGCAAAATATTTTTACCCTTAATATTACAGTTATAAATAGCAATTCTGATAGAACATACAGCCATTCTTTGTTTCTCTCCTCCGCTAAGGACATCCATCCAATCCTGTACTGCATCCCATCCACCCTCTCTCTCATACAGGTACGACAGCTGAACCTACATAATGTCATGTGACACAAATACAGTGGAACCTTAAACCTCCATACAGACACTTGACTCGTCCTCAATAGTATTATATTATTACCTCTGAATTAAGGACAACCTCTATATAAAGGACAGTTTCCCAGGCTCCCAATGTGTCCACTATAGAGAGGTTCCACTGTATATTACCTCTGAATTAAGGACAACCTCTATATAAAGGACAGTTTCCAAGGTCCCAATGTGTCCTCTATAGATGTATATTACCTCTAAAATTATAAAGCAGACACATTGGGATCAGGTCTACCATCCCTTGTAGGGAGGCTGTCCTTATCTGAGGTTAATTCACACTAAGATGGTACACTTATAGTAGAGAGGTTGTCCTTATTTCAGAGGGTCCTTTTATATATAAGTGAATTTGTGATTAAGAAACCACACCCACCCTTTTCTATATTAGTAATTAAGAAACCACACCCACCCTTTTCTATATTAGTAATTAAGAAACCACACCCACTTTGTTGAGGAAATCTGCTAGGTCTTCATCAGAGATATCTTTTTTGCTCTGATCCTCCACACTATCTGGATAGATCACCTGATCCCTTAGAGTGCCTAGAGTCATGTATGGACGCTGAGGAACGTAGAATAACTTTCTCCTGTTGGGTTTTACTAGACGTCCACCAAATAATGGCCACAGCTGTACATAAAGGGTTAAAAAGAAACTCAATAGATGGATAGTGTAACCTCTGAATAAAGGACACATTGGGATCAGGTCTACTGTCCCTTGTAGGGAGGCTGTCCTTATCTCAGAGGTTAATTTACATTAAGATACAGTGGAACCTCTGAAAAAGGGGGGTGGGGGTTGATAAGGGGGGTGGGGGTGGGGGCGGCGGCTATATTGAACCTCTAAGGACAAGAGAAGGTTAAAATTTGACGTGATCATAAGGAGGTAAATTACTTACCTCTCCTAGTATTCTGAAGAGGGAGCTCTTTCCACAACCATTCGGTCCACACACCAACACGTTCATACCCGACTTTACCTCAAAATTCATGTTTCTCACCAATACATCTCCATTTGGGGTCACCAGGGGAACGGATTCGAATCTGTAGGGAGGGAAGGAGGGAAGAAAGAAGAGGGGAAGGGGAGAAGATTCAGCGGTTATGGTGGCAGTCAGTCTGCTTTAGAGCAAGTCAGTATTGCTCACTACTAAATATTAATTTGGTATGACAAGAACTTGCAGAGTTGAAGAAGATGAAAGGAAGGGTTATCTAGATATATTATACCAACCGGATCACATGATCTTGTTCTATGACCTCTCCTGCACCCGGTACTAGTGGCACACTTGGTTGTTCATCTACAATATACAAACAGTATACTAATTCCAGTAATCTATATACAGTTATTCAAAGGCTACTTCTTGCTTAAAATTTATATCTGTAATCTATCAGTATTCTAGATGTAATCTATACCTTCTATATCTAGTATACTGTACCTTTATCTGTAATCTATTAGTAAATTCTACCTTCTAAATCTGTAATCTTAACTCATCAGTAATCTATCAGCGATCTTAACTTATATCAGTAATCTATCTGTAATCTTAACTCATCAGTAATCTATCTGCAATCTTAACTTACGTAATCTATCTGTAATCTCACCTTCTATATCTGTAATCTACTAGTATTATGTACCTTCTATGTCTGTAATCTTCTTTGTGACCATGGTTCTCTCGTACACACCTTTCTCCATGTCACGAAGAACATCCATCAACTCTGACACACGAGCAGTATACCTGTATGCGTCATTTTAGTATAAATTACAGTAACACTCTAGTATTCTTACCCGGCTAATCTTGTCATCTCTCTACCAGCAAGTACTAGTCTTCCAATAGCTTCAGCCATTCTGACTAGCATACGACCACTTTGATAGTAATCCTGGAGTATACAAATAATAGTATTCTCCAGTAATATCTAATATACATCTATAGTATACTCTCCAGTAATTTCTAGTATACTCAACAGTAATTTCTAGTATACTCACAACCATGATCTCACTGTGTGTACTGTTAGCATGTCTGGGATTGGAGAGATCAAGGAAAGGCTGGCTGACGGATAAATAGCCCACGGCTGTTGCAATATCTATAGAAAAGACAATAAACGAGGACACCGTACACCTCAACTACACAGAGATGTGTATAAACTACCCCTGAAATAAGGACACCTCCTTAATGAGGACACTGTATACCTTCCCTGTTACACAAAGCATGTCTTTCTTACATTTTGCAATGACAGTGTCTATGAAGCCCATTGACAATCTAAACAGGATGAAATCTCTCAAATGATCCACCAATTGCATAAAAGTGGAATTGACTGTCTGTCTCTCTCGTGCACTTCCTTGGTAGAAAGATATCTCTTCACTAACATACATAAAACAGAAGAACTATAAATATTTTAGATTACATAGTAGAATACTAGAAACTAATATAAGATTACAAGAAACTACTACAGATTACTAGAAAGTAACATGAAATTACAACATGGCAATATGAGATTACAAGAGATTACAAGAGATTACCAGAGGATAGAGATTACCTATTAGTGATTACTCTGGAATTGACATATCTTAGCTTCCCCTCCAGCTGTTGTTCCTTGACTGTCATCAGACCAACAGGGGCACGCAGCCTAAAGCAGTAAACCATGGGATTAGAGTTCCACTGTATATAGAGGTGTCCTCATTTCAGGGTGTTGGAATAGAGGAGTTCCACTGTATACAGAGGTGCCCTCATTTCAGGGTGTTGGAATAGAGGAGTTCCACTGTATACAGAGGTGCCCTCATTTCAGGGTGTTGGAATAGAGGAGTTCCACTGTATACAGAGGTGCCCTCATTTCAGGGTGTTGGAATAGAGGAGTTCCACTGTATACAGAGGTGTCCTCATTTCAGGGTGTTGGAACAGAGGGGTTCCACTGTATACAGAGGTGCCCTCATTTCAGGGTGTTGGAATAGAGGAGTTCCACTGCATACAGAGGTGTCCTCATTTCAGGGTGTTGGAACAGAGGGGTTCCACTGTATACAGAGGTGCCCTCATTTCAGGGTGTTGGAATAGAGGAGTTCCACTGCATACAGAGGTGTCCTCATTTCAGGGTGTTGGAATAGAGGAGTTCCACTGTATACAGAGGTGTCCTCATGTCAGAGTATTGGAATAGGTGTCCTCACTATGCATGGTCATTACCTGGTGAGAATGATTCCTGATAGAGCCAGATATGCCAGCATAGTTAATGGTCCTCTGGCACCTATACTCTCAGTCAACTGGTACACATACAAACAGATATCCAACACTGGCTGTAAGAAATGGATGGTAAAACAAGCAGTAATATGGAGTGACTATAGTAAAACAAGGAAGTGAATATAGTAAAACAAGTAGTAATCTAGGCAGTAGGAAATAGTAATTTGCATGAAAAGTTATCCTCAAACTTCACACATATTAGAGGTCCCACAGTGTGTTTCATTAGTCAAACCTTGTATATATTAGAGGTCCCATAGTGTGTTACATTAGATTAAGGAATCAAACCTTGCATATATTAGAGTAGAGGTCTCCCAGCGTGTTGCAGAATTTCTCCACATCTTGTGTCAGGAGCTGGTCCGCGTTTGTTATTCTGTTATCAAGGTTGGCCATCTTGTAGAATGTGAAACCTCTGAACGAGGGCAAGGCAGGGGGGAATAAAGGCACATTAAAAGTGGAAAGGAACAAGGGAAAGATCAAGAGAGGGGAGGGACGGATCAAGAGAGGGGAGGGGCGGATCAAGAGAGGGGAGGGGCGGATCAAGAGGGGCGGATCAAGAGAGGGGAGGGGTGGATCAAGAGAGGGGAGGGGTGGATCAAGAGGGGCGGATCAAGAGAGGGGAGGGGTGGATCAAGAGGGGCGGATCAAGAGAGGGGAGGGGCGGATCAAGAGAGGAGAGGGGCGGATCAAGAGAGGAGAGGGACGGATCAAGAGAGGAGAGGGGCAGATCAAGAGAGGAGCGGATCATGAGAGGAGAGGGGTGGATCAAGGAAGGGGAGGGTTCTCACCTCATGTATTTCCCATAGAGATACACCGAGAGGCGTGTCCTGAACCTGAGTTTTAACTCGTTTAGTCCATACTAGAATCAAATAAAATTTCAACAACAAACAAGTAAACAAACAAGCAAGTAAACAAGCAAACACTCACACATACCTTCAGCAAATTATTGACAATAGAGATCTAAATAAGTGAAAAGATACGAGAGATAAAATTACCATCACTTCCTTGACAGATACTCACCAATGGCATGGCACAGAGGAACTTTGTCAGTTCAACTTTAAACTGCCCCATATTACGTCCAATGATGGTGCTAGAAAAATAAAGGTCATAAGATCGTGTCACATTTCCCAGACACCAAGTCTGACCCTCGGTTTGTTTGATGGGAGGGGTTCCACTGTATACTGAGGTGTTCTCATTTCAGGGTGCTGAAATAGAGGACTTCCACAGGTGTCCTCATTTCATGTGGTTGGAATAGAGGAGTTCCACTGTATACAGAGGTATTCTCATTTCAGGGTGTTGGAATAGAGGAGTTCCACTGTATACAGAGGTGTCCTCATTTCAGGGGATTGGAATAGAGGAGTTCCACTGTATACAGAGGTGTCCTCATTTCAGGGGATTGGAATAGAGGGATTCCACTGTATACAGAGGTGCCCTCATTTCAGGGTGTTGGAATAGAGGGATTCCACTGTATACAGAGGTGTCCCCATTTCAGGGGATTGGAATAGAGGAGTTCCATTACATTATACTAGTCGTTCTCACCCCTCAATGGCTGTCCCATTCTGTATCATCCACACATCAGCATAGGTTCTTAGAATCATCATGGCCGCCACCAATACCATATATCCAGTCTGTTGCATATAACATGAAACTTCTCACCAAACCCCTCCCCTTTAACATCCCCGAACTCCTCCTCTTTAACGGCCCAGAACTCCTCCCCTTTACTTATACTCTCTTTGTCAATACAGAATTATCCCCTTCATATTTTGACCACACCTTCCATACTACACACCTTTTCTATAAAGACTAACTCATTTTCTTTTTCTTCCTCTATGCCCACCTCACTGACCACTATGCCCTTCCCACCTCTCTGACCTCTATGCCCTTCCCACCTCTCTGACCTCTATGCCCTTCCCACTTCTCTGACCTCTATGCCCTTCCCACCTCTCTGACCTCTATGCCCTTCCCACCTCTCTGACCTCTATGCCCTTCCCACTTCTCTGACCCTCTTACTTCAGCTGTGAATAGTCCAGGTACCAGGATCCTTAAAAGCGTACATATTCGTCTGGAGGTCACATGATCATGTAAATTAATAACACTGAGCTCACTCTGAGAGGTTCCTTACTTAAAGAACTTCAAGTCTATAGCTGCCTTCTCCTTCTTCTTAGAATCTGATGTCTTCTACAAGTTGAAAAAGAGTTATCACTATATATAAAGGTGTCCACATTTCAGGGGGTTGGAATAATGGGGTACTTCCATTAGGTGTCTAAGTTTCAATGTATTGGAATAGTGGGATACTTCCACTGTATATAGACATGCCCTCATTTCAGGGGGTTGGAATAGAGGGGTTCCACTATAAACAGAAGTGTCCTCATTTTAGGGGGTTGGAATAGAGGGGTTCCACTACAGACGTGTCCTCATTTCAGGGGGGTTAGAATAGAGGGGTTCTACTGTATACAGAGGTGTCCTCATTTCAGGGGGTTGGAGTCAGTTGCAGAGGTGTCCCCATTTGAGAGGTATGTTTCAGGGTGTTGGAATAGAGGGTTTTACAGCATTTACCTGAGCTTTTATTTCTGCAATTTTCCTACAAGAAGGAGATGAAACACAACTGAAGCTTTCAATATATTTCAGCATATGTTTTACCTGGAGTCATGGACAGTTCTATTGATATAAAACATCACTCCAGCAACAAGGGTTGCAACTGAAACTATAACCCTTGCATTCATCTGCGGGACAACTCCAAGCAGCTTGGATAATACCGCCATCTTGAACTTAAAAATCTCTCTCCAAAGGAGTCTCCCAGGATGGTTTCCAAGGGTATCCTCCTCCTAATGTGCTCCGGTTCAGATAGGGAGCTAGCTAGAGGCAGATAATTATACCTAATTAATCGGCTAAGAGAGGTCAGAGGTGGGTGCGTGGTGGGTGGAGTCACTAGTTCCGGGGGGCGTAGTTATTAGTACACCGTAGTAATTAAGAAGCTAGCGAGCGCTAGCGGTCGGCTAATAAGCGCTGATAATATTGTGTATAGATAATGGTTCGTGTTTGTAGTTGGGGCCTTATTGTACCTCATCTGTGTGTATCAGAGAAGAGTACGAAGGTAGTTTATTGAAGTAGCTGATCTATAGGTGGATTCAGTGAGCTGTTTCTACTTGGTGATTTGTTGGAGTGGAAGGTGAAGGATGGATGAGCTGGATAAACTACAGGATATGTTTCCTACAGTGGATGTAGAAGTGGTAGCTATGATTTTCGGGGAGTGTGACAATGATGGTAAGACTTCTTTCTAACTCACATCCTGTCCAAAATGATCTTTGATTGTAAAGGGGTGGGTTTTTTTTTTTTTTTTTTTTTCATTGTGTAGAGTGCCTAGAGCCAGACATTCAGTAATATGCATGATCAAAAATGGGTAATGTTAGCCCCACCCTAACACACACCCAAACCACACCCATTTTGTGTTGCCACACCCCAAACCAATCCTTTTTCCATAGTCTCACAGATCTCTTAGAGCTAGACTTGTATTTTGGGATAAGTATGACCTCTTCCTCAATTAAAGTAATTATAGGAGGAAAGTTATTGCTGGCAGCCTGCCACAGAGAGAAAGAGGAATTTCTCTGTCTTATAACACTTAAAGCATGTACAGTGAGAGGAATTTCTCTATCCTATGCCATCTAAACCCTTGATCATTCTCCAATTATTCCTGTTGTGTAACAGGGTTTCGTCTAAGAGGAGATGCATGAGAACCTCCCCCCTCCCTCTAAGTGTCCAACTCTTTCTTTCAACCCACCACCTCAATCAGCAAGTCTTCAAATGTTTCTAATCTCTTGTAATGTCTTCTAGATTTCTGTACCCTCAATACACGCCCAAGTCCATCCCTAGGTGTGGCTTATTATAAGTGGATATGATTTTGTAAGGGAGGGAGGTGTGGTCTTCTTCCAGTAACTAAAACCTTGTCAAACTCCTAGCCCTAGCCCGGGTCTGTTATGTTAAGATAAAGCCTTCATCTAAAACCCGTAGAAAGACAGAGTATATATCAAACTTTGCATGTTTGTTATTGTAGTGGATGTTACCGTGGAGAAACTGCTGGAAATTTCTGGTCAGTCTAAGCATACAGTGCAGCACACTATGCAAAAGTCTAAAAGGTCAGCCATTGATGGAGAGTTGCTTTCTGATTCCAAGACTTCCCTCGGCAAGGGCCAAAAGCCCCAGGCTAACATGGAGAATGGATCAGATTGGAACCAAGTTAGGCGGCATAATGATAGATGGAGCCGTCCCTCTTCAAGAAAGCACAAACAAGGTGTTGGATCTGCTGAGGGAGTGAATTCATTCTCACCTCCAAATTCAGGGGGCAGTGTTAATTTTTCTCCTGGTGGGCTTGAACAGAAGAAACCTCCTTTGTTACCGGGGAGTTTAAACTCGCTACAACATAACCCAATACACAAACTTGGAACTGGAATGGACATGATGGGGAAAAGTGGAACTGGAATGGAATTTATGCCAGAGCCTGGTGTTGGAATGGAATTTAACCACGGCATGGCTTATAATCACCAAATGGCTTACAGGGCATGGGCAGGACACCCCCCTCCCGATGCCAGATCCAGTCTGCTGAGATTGATGAGTGGAGACAAGAGGCCACACCCACTGGAGGGACCCAACATGCCACACCCACCATTCCAGGGGAACCATGTGCCACATCCACCACCTATGCAGGGACTATACGCACCCATCGGCCAAGGAGCCAACATGCCACACCTACCTATGCAGGGGGCAAATGGTTTCTTTCACCCCATGATGTCCTTTCAACCACTTTACCATGGAAACAGGCCACCCCCCCTACACACTCATCAGCAAGACCATTACAGATATGCTAGTGTAGATAGTGTATTTAGGGGTGGAGAAAATAAAAGGGAATGGTCTGTTGCCATGGAGATGGATGGACATAGAATGAGAGCACTGCATCCACCTCCTGGAAGGAGCATATCAGCTGATATCGAACGAGGGTGGAATAGTAATCGAAAGAAGGTTCCTGATGGCGATAAGTCAAGACCCAGACCTCTTACCAGACTCCAGACACATTCCCATTCTGCCGGCGAGCTACCGTCATTAAAAAAACAAGGAAGTGCTAAACAGCTGATTTTACTTCGAGGTTTACCAGGAAGTGGGAAGAGTACTTTGGCAAGGTGTGGGAGAATGATCTCATGTGTACTTCTGCCCTGTATTATATAGTGCTCCTAATTCATCCTAAGATAGTCACATAACTCCCTCACTCTCACACGAACCCTCATCCTCTCACACCCCTTACCCACACACCTTCTCACCCTCACACATCCCTCACTCTCACATACCTCACACCCCTCACCCTCGCATCCCTCACTTTCTCACACCCTTCACCCTCACGCCTCACCCTCACACACCTCACCCTCTCACACTTCACCCTCACACACCTCACCCCACACCTTCCTCACCCTCTCACACCCCACACATAGATAGTAGAGGGCCTGGTCTTTAAAGTAATAAAGCTCGGCACTCTTCTCAGTGAGCTGACCAATCAGATAGTTCAAGAGCAAAACTCTTAGATCACATGTTATTATCAATCTATCTGATTGGCCAAGCTGAGGAGCTGGAATGCCAAGCTTTTAAATCAGACTCATGTATGGGGGAGGTGTCTGGGGGGTGGGGGGTGGGGTAATTGCAAGAATAGAAATAGCCTACTACGCTATCTGACATTTATGACTTCTTTTTTACAGGAATTTGGTTGGTAGAAATGGAGTAATATGCAGTACAGATGATCTCTTTATGGTCAATGGAAAGTAAGCCATTGTACGAAACCGCTTTATTCTGGACCCCTAAGTGGCCTGATGTAGCCTCATTTCAGGGTGTTGGAATAGAGGAGTTCCACTGTATACAGAGGTGTCCTCATTTCAGGGTATTGGAATAGAGGAATTCCACTGTGTCCTCATTTCAGGGGGTTAAAATAGAGGTGTTGTACTATATACAGAGGTGTCCTCATATGAGGGTGTTGTATTCTCTACAGGTATGTGTTTGACCCTTCAAAGCTAGGAGAGTATCATGAACAGAACAGAATGAATGGTGAGGCAGTGGTGGAGGGGGTAGAGATCAGCGGGAGAAAATAAGGAATGTGGGTGGGGGTTAGTAGGGAAGTGATAGGTAATGTGGGTGGGGGGTTAGTAGGGGAGTGATAGGTAATGTGGGTGGGGGGTTGGTAGGGGAGTGTTAGGTAATGTGGGTGGGGGTTAGTAGGGGAGTGATAGGTATTGTGGGTGGGGGGTTAGTAGGGGGGGTGTTGGGTATTTTTCACATATCTACCTCCTCCCCAGCTCGTGATGCAATGATAAAGGAGAAATCTCCTATTATTATTGATAACACTAATAGCCGTGCCTGGGAAATGAAGCCATATGTGTTGCTGGTAAGATAGAGCTGTATATCTATGATTATTTATGAGAGTATGACTTGTGTGTGTTCTCCTCCTCACCCCTCCCCTCTCCTCTTCACCCCTCCCCTCTCCTCCTCACCCCTCCTCTCTCCTCCTCACTCTCCACATTATTTACTTTAGGCTAATGAGTTCAATTATTCAGTACATATCATGGAACCAGAGACACCATGGCGATTCAAAACTGCTGAATTGGCCAGGTAAGTGTCCTCATTAAGGAGGTGTCCTTATTTCAGGGGTAGTGTATAGACATCTCTATGTAGCTGGGAAGGTGTGTAGTGTCCTCATTAAGGAGGTGTCTTATTTCAGGGGTAGTTTATACACATCTCTATGTAGCTGGGAAGGTATGCAGCATCCTCAGGTATTCTTATTTCAGGGGTAGTTTATACACATCTCTATGTAGCTGGGAAGGTGTGCAGTGTCCTCATTAAGGAGGTATCCTTATTTCAGGGGTAGTTTATACACATCTCTATGTAGCTGGGAAGGCATGCAGTGTCCTCATTAAGGAGGTGTCCTTAATTTTGGGGTAGTATATAACTCTTTTCCCTTAGGAGGAACACACATATGGTTTCTCGTCATACATTGGACAAACTTCTTGATCGATTCGAGCATCGTGTCTCCCTTGAATCCATCTTATTGAGTGAACCCCCACCCCATACATTAGATGACTCCCCCAAAGACCATAGACACACCCCCTCTCCACCCTTCTCCCCACAGGAATCTGAAAAGAACAGGAAAGTTAAGGAGAAGAACAGTAAAAGTGTGGATGAGAAAGTGGGGAGTGAATTTATAGCTTCTTCAGACTCTGGTAACAAGTGGACTGGAAAAAAAGACCTTTTATATGACAAGAGTGAGAAGAAAAGAGGAGACCACCAGAGAGGGGAACACCAGAAAGGAGACCATGAGAGAAGGGATCATCAGAGAGGGGAACACCAGAGAGGAGACCATGAGAGAAGGGATCACCAGAAAGGGGAACACCAGAGAGGAGAACACCAGAGAGGGAATCATCAGAAAGAAGACCACCAGAGAGGGGAACACCAGAGAGGGGAACACCAGAAAGGGGGACACCAGAAAGGGGAACACCAGAAAGGGGAACATCAGAGAGGAGAACATCAGAGAGGGGAACATCAGAGAGGGGACCATCAGAGAAAAGATCACCAGGGAAGAGACCATCAGAGAAGAGACCATCAAAGAGGAGACCATGAGAGAGGGGAATTTTCAGGGTATGAGGTGATGGTGAATAGATCTCGTAGTGAGAGATCACACTTGTCTGATAGTTCAGCTACACTGATGAAAGTCTCGAGTGATCCTCTCTTATCCCACACATCATGGAACAAGGAAATGCCTTACAGGGGTGAGCAAGAGTTATACAGGGAGAGTGCCTATGTCTCCAGCATGAAATCTCAGCCTCCTCCAAGGATGAACATGCTATCCACACCAAACTTCAGCAGGCCACCAAGGTTTGGCAAAGACAGTACTGTTAAGGAGAATGAGATGGGTTATGTGGTCAGTGATGAAAGAGGTGTCTACAGTGAAGAACTGGGTGTGGTTAGTGACAGTAGAAATGTTGGGGTTAAGAAGGTAATTCATGCTGAAGGTAATCATATTTCTGAGAATGGTACTGTAACCAAGGCTGTTGCTAAGGATGCAAAAGACAATACAATTTCTGCTGTAGTCATGGATACTGTGACCAATTCTAGAGATATAGCTACAAATAGTGTTGACGTGAACGATAGAGATAACAAAACCTGTTCTGGATCTAGTGATAAAGGGGTTAAAGGAGAATTCCCATCTGGTGATAAAAGGGTTAAAGAAGAGTTGCTATCCAGCAATAACAAGGTAAAAGAGGTTAAAAGTGAGTGGCCTTACTTTGATAGTGGCAGTGGTGAAGAAAGAAGGGTTAAAGGTGTGGTTGATGAAGACTTATGGGACTCATCAGAGGAACTGGACTTGTTAGACGAGGATGAAGAGGAAGGTAATGAAGAAGTTGAGGAGGAGAGAGATGAAGAAAAGGACAGTGAGAAAGAAGTTGAAGCTTCTCTAAACCAAAATGACAGTGAAGACGAAGTTATGGAAATGAAACCTGCTCAAACAGGACTGACAAGTTCTTTCATCAAATCCCCATGGACTGAAATGGAAGGGAGCAGCATTCTACCAGGAGATATGTATA
The DNA here is from genome assembly GCA_964016965.1 of Diacarnus erythraeanus. Classification (NCBI taxonomy): domain Eukaryota; kingdom Metazoa; phylum Porifera; class Demospongiae; order Poecilosclerida; family Podospongiidae; genus Diacarnus; species Diacarnus erythraeanus. The sequence continues at coordinate 1,046,763 of OZ024677.1, forward strand.
TACCTCCTATCCCAAGCATACCTACATGCACTCTGAACCCTTCCTCACAACAGAAGAGGTCAAAGTTGGGGTCAAGGTTCAGCTTGGTACTGGACCAAGCCCTTATGGAGAAACAGCATGTAAGTTATTCAATAGAAGGACAGGCAGATGAGAAGAAGTTCTCTCTTGACAGACAGAAATCTCTGGTGAACCAGCTCATCGCTGAACATAAGCTACTTTGTAAGTTAGCGGAAGACGAGATTAACCCAAAGACCACCGATTACACGTCGGTATGTAATGTCTTAGAGAGTTCAAAGGTCAACAGTTTTCAAAACTACTTGCCGAATGAATTGGTTAATATGATGTTCAGAGATCGACAATTAGTGCCTAATCTATTCCATTCCAAGAGTTTAACTGGAATGGAATTGGGATTTTCTGTGTTGGACAGTCAAAAGAAGAATTCTCGATTGCTCAAAATTGTGGGAACGGGACACAGGAAAAAATTGGATCCAGGATTTAGGAATGAGAATGAAAATAAGCCTCGTGAAAATGAGTCACCGGCAATACCGCCAAAGATGTGGCAGAAAACGCCAAACCTTACTGTAAAAAGAGATGAAAATTTACATAGGTCAGTCAAACCTTCTGCTCTTTGCGAAGAAGATCCATCCATTTTGAAAGTAACCAGTTCACTACATGAAACTCACAATGATGGATCAGGAACTATCCTTTGGAGACCAGGAGTGTCCCATACTTCTAAAAATCCTTTATCGAATATTTCTTGTATGTCTGAAGACTCTTTACCAAGTATACCTCATGCACCTGAAGACCCTTTACCTTTCATATCAAAAACTATGTCTGAAGAAGACTCTCAATCAAATATATCTTACAGGCTTGAAGATACTTTACCGGATATGTCTCACACAGTTAAGTACCCTTTACCAAATAATGTTGCTATGGCAGTCTTCCCTTTGGCTATTCCTAGTGATGAGCCCTATTCTGGGGGTCATGGGGGTAACATTTGGGGTACCCCCCTTGTGCATGGGTACCGGGATAGTAGGGGAATGAAAATTGTGTCTAATGACGAGATCTATCCTGACTCGAGTACCATGGTAACTAAGGGCAAAGTCCAGAAGCCACTGCATGCAAATTCTTCACTTAATCACAACATACAAGAACATGATGATGTAGATGTTGAACCAGCCAATCAGAAAGAAGATGATGCTTTTTCTCGTTACTTTGAAGACCACTCCATCCAAAATGATTTATTTTTCCTAGCAGGTTGTTTTCCAGATTTAGAAATGACCTATCTACAGCAGCTGCTTTTCAAAAACTCTGGAAACATGGAGGATACTGTATCCATGGCACTACTTTCTGCTACAATGGTTAATCCAGCGTCACTACTCTCTAACCACACCTACTATGTGTCTGGATCCAGAGTTCAGACTAGCAATAAGTCTTCTGAAGACAAAAGGTCATTTGAAGAGAATGATCTTCTTTGTAACCATGGTAGTAACCAGGAGACGCTTAACGATGAAGAAATAGCTAGAACATTGCAAGAGACGATAAATGATGAAGATGAAAATGAGTCACATGACAGTGGAGTGCACTTTTGTGAGGACGAGAATCTGGTTTTGAAATTGACACCTTCAATGGCTAGACAGCTCCAGAATATATTTGGCTCGGTACAGCCACATCTACCTTTGCAAGGTATGAACACATATGACCCCTAGATTTAATTGGTGGGAGGTGGGTGTGGTCATACATACATGTATGGTGCATCAGTGTTCTCCTCAGAGTAGTTAGGTATATCTCATGATTACCCATACCTTCAATGGATGTCCCTATTTATTCAACGGGCATCCCTATACATTCAATGTTTACCAGTGTTCGTTTTTTGTTTCTATTTAGGAGAGTTAAGAGAAACGGATCTTGAAGTTCTGTTGTCGGAAAAAGCAGCTAAAGGGATCTATCTGAAATGGATTCACACGTTACAGGTAAAACTGCACAATGATGACTTACTAGTAGGGAGAGAGCTAGGCTGGGCATTATTTAGAATAAACACACTTTTTTAGAAATCTGTAGGAGTTACGGGTAAAACTGCACAATGATGACGTACTGGTAAGGAGAGGTAGGATGAGCATTATTTGGAACAAATGCACTTTATTTAGAAATCTGTAGGAGGGGTTGAAAATAGAATTATTTAGAGTATACATTGTGTAGGCAAAGAAGGCCGATTACCAGGTTCAGTCTCAGTTGCTCCTTGAGAATGGCAAAGTAAGCAGAGATGGAGGAGCATCCAATGATGAGGCCAGTGATGTGGTACTTGATGGGATCAAGAAAAGGACACAGAAGAACAAGAGGAAGTCTTACAATGAAGCAGTTACCATTACTCCTAGTGGACAGGGCATGTAAGATTTGGGAGCTTGGAAACTGTAGAGGTTGTCCTTAATTCAGAGGTAATATATAGTGGAACCTCTCTACAAAGAACACATTGGGACCTTGGAAACTGTCCTTTATATAGAAGTTGTCTTTAATTCAGAGGTAATACACAGTGGAACCTCACTATAGAGGACACATTGGGACCTTGGAAACTGTCCTTTATATAGAAGTTGTCCTTAATTCAGAGGTAATATACAGTGGAACCTCTCTATAAAGGATACATTGGGACCTTGGAAACTGTCCTTTATATAGAGGTTGTCCTTAATTCAGAGGTAATATACAGTGGAACCTCTCTATAGAGGACACATGGGACTGTGGAAGCATTTGTTTGAGGTTGTCCTGTTCATGATCCCATAAAACTTAATGATTTTAGCTATGCTTCTGGGATGTCTGATGTGATGACAAAGACCACACCCTCTTCAGACTTGGTTCATAAGGATTCCTCCCATGAATCTAATAACTCCGCCCAAACACACAATCATTCTTCTGTACCTTTGAGGGTTCTGGTACATCAGCTCCATCAGCAGTTCCCTCACTTGCGAGAGACAGTGGTAAACCAAACCCTGGTGGACAATAGGTAAATATTATCGCATTTCGGGAAGGAGGAAGAGGAGGAGGAAAGGGTGGAGTAAGGGGAGGAGGAGGGGGAGAGGGGAGGAGGAGGGAGGGGGAGAGGTGGAGAGGGGGAGAGGAGGGAGGGTGACTGATAATAAATCAGACACTATTGTTTCTTTTGGCATTGTCTTGTTTGCCATTTCTGTTTGTTTATTGTTTGTTTATTATCCTGTTACTTCTTTTACTTCTTTCTTTGCTGTTCTGTTTGTTTATTGTTTGTTTATATATAGTTTTTGTTTCTTGTTTAAATATAATTATAGCTAATGTTTTTTTTTTTTAATAATCAAAATCCTCTTCTGGTTAGATTTGACAAGGAGTCCACAATAGAAGAATTAAAGAAGATGAAAGATGGGAAGAATTACAAAACTACTGATGATAACCTCTCATCCAAGACCCACTCACCTCCCCTTCACACCTCATCTTTATACCCCAAACACCAGACCAGCAGTAGGAAATTGAGACAAGATGACCAGATGCAGGGTAAAGAAAAATTATGAATGTACTGTATTTCTAGAACCAAAGAGGAGTACTTTATATACATCTCTATGTAGCTGGCAGTGTTCTCGTTAAGGAGGTGTCCTTATTTCAGGGGTAGTTTTATACACATCTCTATGTAGCTAGGAAGGTGTGCAGTGTCCTCATTAAAGAGGTGTCCTTATTTCAGGGGTAGTTTATACACATCTCTATGTAGCTGGGGAGGTGTGCAGTGTCCTCATTAAGGAGGTGTCCTTATTTCAGGGATAGTTTATACACATCTCTATGTAGCTGGGAAGGTGTGCAGTGTCCTCATTAAGGAGGTGTCCTTATTTCAGGGATAGTTTATACACATCTCTATGTAGCTGGGAAGGTGTGCAGTGTCCTCATTAAGGAGGTGTCCTTATTTCAGGGGTAGTTTATACACATCTCTATGTAGCTGGGGAGGTGTGCAGTGTCCTCATTAAGGAGGTATCCTTATTTCAGGGGTAGTTTATACACACCTCTATGTAGCTGGGAAGGTATGCAGTGAGGAAGTGTCCTTATTTCAGGGGTAGTTTATACACATCTCTATGTATCTGGGGAGTTATGCAGCAGGGTTTCATGAGGATTTTTGGCGTGGTGGTGGTGGTGGATGAGTAGGTGGGAATCTATTGGTGCATCACTGAAGCGTAGAAATGTGAGGGTGTCGAAGGGCATCTCTCCTCTCCCACAGAAAATTTTGAGGATTTGGCCTCTTTAACTAAGTTTGACAATTTTAATGTCTATGCAAACATGCAGCTGTTCACACTTTTTTGGGAGTTTCCATGCCCATGCATCATCATAATCAACTCATTGTACTGATTTCTATAATAATAATAATAATAATTTTTGGGAGGTGGGGAGGAGGAGAAATTTCGATTCCTCCTCCCCTGTATGAAGGTATCTTCATTTACACATTTTCACTTTAACCCTTTATCTACTACACAGATCAATCATACCAAGAGTTGGAGGATCCCTCATATAACGACATCAGAGCAGAGGCAGCTCTCCACGCCAAGCTACGAGCTGAAAGCTTCCAGAAGGCAGCTCATGCCAGGTCAAAGAAGCAGTACGAAGTTGCCGTTTACTATGCTCAACAAGTAAGTAAAAGTTTTAATATTATTTTGACTATTGTGGGTGTGGGCTATTTGACCTTTGTACTCTCTAGGGACATATGCATACAGCTAAGATGAAGGAGGCCAATGAACGTGCAGCGAACCACACCTTCTCCCTTCAGTAAGTGTATGGTAAAGGGTAAATCATTCATCATCTGAAATTTAATACTGAATATTCTGTTTACTAGAAATGCTGGCTTGTCAAACCAGATTGACCTGCATGGACTGCATGTGAACGAGGCCTTGGAGGTCTTGAAGGAGAAACTGGGGAAAGTGGAGAAAGGTTATTAGGCTTGATGTAGTGGTGGGGAGAGGCTGGTTATCTGTAGCCCAGAGTTTTTGTCCCATAAGATTGTGAGGTGTGTTAGGTGGAGTTTCAGAGCACATCAAAACATCAGAGCTCCACCCCTTATCACACTGGAAAAGTTCTCTGAAGTTACTGGATTTAAAAAAAAAAAAATGTGACTAAGTGGAGTTAAACTGTAACCAGGTAGTGTTGGAGTTAAACTGTAACTAGGTAGTGTTGGAGTTAAAACTGTAACTAGGTAGTGTTGGAGTTAAAACTGTAACTAGGTAGTGTTGGAGTTAAAACTGTAACTAGGTAGTGTTGGAGTTAAAAACTAACCATGTAGCAGGAATCCTGCATTTCCTAAATGTACCAATTTGTTAATATTTTGAGACAATAATTCTTCTCAACCATTGCTTTGCAGATGTAAACATGCTAGATGATATTAAACTGTTAGTTAACTCAGCCATCTTACAGTCTGTACACTAGACCCATGCAGACATAGATGCATAAAAGTCTTCCCTAATTACATATTATAATTTTACTATTATTTTCATTTTAATAGAACAAAAGAAGATGATAACTGTAATTAAATTTTATTAAACTATGCAGATTTAGTTATTAAATATTTTAAGTTACTACATACTTAGAGACTCTAGGCACATCCTGAAAAGGAGGAAATGATTTCACTGTTAAATGTTTAGGCACTAAACTGCAAGTGATCACTGGATATGGCTCTCGTTGCAAGAAAGAAGCTAAAATAAAGCCTGCTGTGCTAAACCTGCTCAAGAGTTATGGCTGCAGGTAATGGTTGTTATATACATCTCCATGTAGCTGGGAAGGCGTGCAGTGAGGAGGTGTCCTTATTTCAGGGGTAGTTTATACACATCTCTATGTAGCTGGGAAGGTGTGCAGTGAGGAGGTATCAGGGGTAGTTTATACACACCTCTATGTAGCTGGGAAGGTGTGCAGTGTCCTCATTAAGGAGGTGTCTTTATTTCAGGGGTAGTTTATACACATCTTTATGTAGCTGGGAAGGTGTGCAGTGAGGAAGTGTCCTTATTTCAGGGATAGTTTATACACATCTCTATGTAGCTGGGAAGGTGTGCAGTGTCCTCATTAAGGAGGTGTCCTTATTTCAGGGGTAGTTTTATACACATCTCTATGTAGCTGGGAAGGTGTGCAGTGTCCTCATTAAGGAGATGTCCTTATTTCAGGGGTAGTATATATACATCTCTATGTAGCTGGGAAGGTGTGCAGTGTCCTCATTAAGGAGGTGTCTTTATTTCAGGGGTAGTTTATACACATCTTTATGTAGCTGGGAAGGTGTGCAGTGAGGAAGTGTCCTTATTTCAGGGATAGTTTATACACATCTCTATGTAGCTGGGAAGGTGTGCAGTGTCCTCATTAAGGAGGTGTCCTTATTTCAGGGGTAGTTTTATACACATCTCTATGTAGCTGGGAAGGTGTGCAGTGTCCTCATTAAGGAGGTGTCCTTATTTCAGGGGTAGTATATATACATCTCTATGTAGCTGGGAAGGTGTGCAGTGTCCTCATTAAGGAGGTGTCCTTATTTCAGGGGTAGTATATACACATCTCTATGTAGCTGGGAAGGTGTGCAGTGTCCTCATTAAGGAGGTGTCCTTATTTCAGGGGTAGTTTTATACACATCTCTATGTAGCTGAGAAGGTGTGCAGTGTCCTCATTAAGGAGGTGTCCTTATTTCAGGGGTAGTATATATACATCTCTATGTAGCTGGGAAGGTGGCAGTGTCCTCATTAAGGAGGTGTCCTTATTTCAGGGGTAGTATATACACATCTCTATGTAGCTGGGAAGGTGGCAGTGTCCTCATTAAGGAGGTATCCTTATTTCAGGGGTAGTTTATACACATCTCTATGTAGCTGGGAAGGTGGCAGTGTCCTCATTAAGGAGGTGTCCTTATTTCAGGGGTAGTTTATACACATCTCTATGTAGCTGGGAAGGTGTGCAGTGTCCTCATTAAGGAGGTGTCCTTACTTCAGGGGTAGTATATACACATCTCTATGTAGCTGGGAAGGTGGCAGTGTCCTCATTAAGGATGTGTCCTTATTTCAGGGGTAGTTTATACACATCTCTATGTAGCTGGGAAGGTATGCAGTGTCCTCATTAAGGAGGTGTCCTTACTTCAGGGGTAGTATATACACATCTCTATGTAGCTGGGAAGGTGGCAGTGTCCTCATTAAGGAGGTGTCCTTATTTCAGGGGTAGTTTATACACATCTCTATGTAGCTGGGAAGGTGTGCAGTGTCCTCATTAAGGAGGTGTCCTTACTTCAGGGGTAGTATATACACATCTCTATGTAGCTGGGAAGGTGTGCAGTGTCCTCATTAAGGATGTGTCCTTATTTCAGGGGTAGTTTATACACATCTCTATGTAGCTGGGAAGGTGTGCAGTGTCCTCATTAAGGAGGTGTCCTTACTTCAGGGGTAGTATATACACATCTCTATGTAGCTGGGAAGGTGTGCAGTGTCCTCATTAAGGAGGTGTCCTTACTTCAGGGGTAGTATATACACATCTCTATGTAGCTGGGAAGGTGTGCAGTGTCCTCATTAAGGATGTGTCCTTATTTCAGGGGTAGTTTATACACATCTCTATGTAGCTGGGAAGGTGGCAGTGTCCTCATTAAGGATGTGTCCTTATTTCAGGGGTAGTTTATACACATCTCTATGTAGCTGGGAAGGTGGCAGTGTCCTCATTAAGGAGGTGTCCTTATTTCAGGGGTAGTATATACACATCTCTATGTAGCTGAGAAGGTGGCAGTGTCCTCATTAAGGATGTGTCCTTATTTCAGGGGTAGTATATACACATCTCTATGTAGCTGGGAAGGTGTGTAGTGTCCTCATTAAGGAGGTGTCCTTATTTCAGGGGTAGTTTTGTACACATCTCTATGTAGCTGGGAAGGTGGCAGTGTCCTGGTATATAACCTTCATATACAATATCTTATTTCAGCTATGAAGAGATAAATCCTGGATTGCTTCAAGTCAAGATATAAATGAACTTGCAATGTTATGACTGCACCTTTAAAATAGAGCTATGAGTTTCTATTTAATGCACACTATACTTTTCTTTTTAATTTATACTTATTTAATGCCAAAAAAAAATTTTTTTTATTGTTCAAAGCATTTATTTTAAAAATGCTGAATTTGCTGACATGAACTTAGCTATTGTACACACCACACTTATTAAAGGAAAACTGGCTATAATTTTACAGTAATAATGAAATTCTAATTAAACAAACAAAAGAATTGATGTATTATACAATAATTAAAGTTATGCAGAAAACAGAGATTGTTTGAATTACAGCTAGAGGTAGAGAATGCTTCTTTAAACCATCATCTTCAATACCTTTGTGTTGGGCAATTTCGGCTGCGACTTGACACTTCCTCGAGCCTGTTTTGAAGAGTCATCTGCTTTATCATGAATTGTCCAAATGCACAACGAGACAAATGCAACAATAAGAGCTATTAGGTAAAGATACATGAGAACGACATACATAACTACTCCACGACAGACAGATTCTGAGATTGCTTCAGTGCCGAACCGTCCAATTAAATAATTGCCATAGAAGAGCCATAGAATGTAGAGAGCAAGGGTTATACAGACGAGGACAAAGCCAATGTAACTGGCTAGCTTGAGCTTCCAGTGAAGATTAATGCCGCAAAAGAGGAGAACGTAACTACAGCAGCAAATGCAGCTCATCAGGATCATGATCAGACAGAAAATTCCAGTATTCTGAGGAGAGAGGGAGGGAAAAGTGAAATGTACAGAGAACAAGATTTCTGGCAGAAAAGTTCAAAGGAATTAAGCACCAATTGTGTTATGGTGACCTTCATCTCCTTAACACATAGAACTAAGGACACCTCCTTAATGAGGACACTGCACACCTTCCCAGTTACATAGAGATGTGTATAAACTACCCCTGAAATAAGGACACCTCCTTAATGAGGACACTGCACACCTTCCCAGCTACATAGAGATGTGTATAAACTACCCCTGAAATAAGGACACCTCCTTAATGAGGACACTGCACACCTTCCCAGCTACATAGAGATGTGTATAAACTACCCCTGAAATAAGGACACCTCCTTAAAGAGGACACTGCATACCTTCCTAGCTACTTATTAATAACTCACTGATAGCCACCAGACATAGGCGTTCTTGTTAATCACAGGAATTTGAGGGTCATCTTTACCTTCAGACATAATCGCCGCAGACCCATTAACAATTACAAGATTCTCGTCCTTACCACCGTTACAAATGTTCTTCTCATCCTTGTTATCAGTACCACTGGCAGCTGCAGAGATGACCAATAAACTCATAGTACAGTAAAATTTTTAACTAAGGACAGCCTCTATATAAAGGACAGTTTCCAAGATCCCAATGTGTCCTCTATAGAGAGGTTCCACTGTATATTACCTCTGACAACCTCTATATAAAGGACAGTTTCCAAGGTCCCAATGTGTCCTCTATAGAGAGGTTCCACTGTATATTACCTCTGAATTAAGGACAACCTCTATATAAAGGACTGTTTACAAGGTCCCAATGTGTCCTCTATAGAGAGGTTCCACTGTATATTACCTCTGAATTAAGGACAACCTCTATATAAAGGACAGTTTCCAAGGTCCCAATGTGTCCTCTATAGAGAGGTTCCACTGTATATTACCTCTATATAAAGGACAGTTTCCAAGGTCCCAATGTGTCCTTTGTACACCTTATCACAGAGTAAAATCTGGCTATGAACTCACCAAATCCACCCAAGAAAAAGATCAGGAATGACATAACCACCAGAAAAAGCATTGCTATAATAATAATAATTAGAGGAATCATTTCAAGTGTTAAAAATTTTTGTGGGATATTAATTTTGGTGGAGTACTGGCATTAATTTCCATGATACAATATCATGTATCACAAAATTAAATTTCTACAGTAATTATTCTACCAGAATACCTATACTAGGTATGTTAACAATGTTAACAGGTCTACAGTACATGCTAGATGTGTTAACCTGTCTACAGTACATGCTAGATGTGTTAACCGGTCTACAGTACATGCTAGATGTGTTAACAGGTCTACAGTACATGCTAGATGTGTTAACCGATCTACAGTACATGCTAGATGTGTTAACAGGTCTATAGTACATGCTAGATGTGTTAACTGGTCTACAGTACATGCTAGGTACATGCTAGATGTGTTAATTGGTCTACAGTACATGTTAGATGTGTTAACTGGTCTACAGTACATGTTAGATGTGTTAATTGGTCTACAGTACATGCTAGATGTGTTAACTGGTCTACAGTACATGTTAGATGTGTAATCACATTTAACATGTGTTAACACTTAGATTGACTCACAGTAACATATCAGCTTTGTCCAAGGAGACACCTTGCACACAGTATCACAGCAATGGAGGCAACAGCCCTGGGCTGAATCAGAGAATCCAGTCCCCTCTAAGGTAAAAATCAACAGATTTAAAAGCTGTTTGGAAATTCTTTCTTATGTATAGCACTATAAACTCAATGTTTCCTCCTAGAAGGGATAATGATGAGGTGGAGTTTCAGACCACATCAAAGGATTTTGGGTGTACCTGGCCCTCACATCAAAAGTTCATGGCCCTTAGCGATGCTTGCCTTCACAAGAATTCATCAAAGAATACAGTGACCTCACTCCATAGAGTGTCCTACCATAGACCACTCATTTAACTTAACTACTAGCTAATAGAAAAAGATAAGGTTGCTTAGACTGTGTGGACTGTGCAAACCATCCCTGAAAATGGTACCTTTGACCTTTAAATAAGCTCGCGTATTTTGCTTTAGTTAGCTAGCTGTTAACAGTGAACTGTACTCACTCCTTAATCTCCCAGGCATGGCTAAGCCTTGATAGAAGATCCGGGAGAATAGCCTGCTACTCTGTAACTCAGTTTACCAGCAATCAGGCTCGTTCTCTAACAAATAATCTTAACCGCAGAAACTGTAGTTAAGCCACGCCCTCAACTCCGCCCTAATTATCACCTCGGGGGTTGGGGGTTGGGGGGGTGGATGACGCCCCCTCCCTCCAGCAAAATCCTGTACCCCCGTAGATATTGCGTTAGTTTTGATGGATTCTGTAAAGGAGACACAGCTACGTTTCTCTACCGATGCACCGTTCACTACGAGTGTGATGGAGGCCTACGAGAATCGAAGGGAAGGCTTCTCAGTGAGAGTCCGGGGTGCTTGGCGGAATGCCACTCAGGGGACTGTGCTGTCATCCATTTTTATCCTCCTCACCACTTGCATTGGTGCGGGAACTTTGTCTCTCCCCTACGCCTTCTCTAAAGGGGGAATATTCGTCTTCAGTGCCATATTTTTCCTGATCATGGTAATGTTGTGTGCAATAACACTGGACTATAAGTTCATTGAGCTGTACCTAATCATCTGTTATGATAGCACACAGGATGCTATACACAATGAAACCTCTCTATATTGGGACCTTGGAAACTGTCTTTTATATAGAGGTTGTCCTTAATTCAGAGGTAATATACAGTGGAACCTCTCTATAAAGGACACATTGGGACCTTGGAAACTATCCTTTATATAGAGGTTGTCCTTAATCAGAGATAATAAACAGTGGAACCTCTCTATAAAGGAAACATTGGGACCTTAGAAACTGTCCTTTATATAGAGGTTATCCTTAATTCAGAGATAATATAATGCACTGAAGTATTAGTTGGAGACAGGACAAGTGTCCTTTGTATGGGTCCTTATTTCAGAGTATCCTTTATCAGAGAGTCCTCTATAGCTCCAATTTTAAGTATACATGTAACCAGGAGGAAGTTTGGAGATGCATTAGCCATAAAACTTCTTTATTGTGACCAAACTTTAATTTTGTGTCTTGTATGTTTCTATAACTCTCAGTTGATGTCTCTCTATGTGGGGAGTATGCTGCTAAGTAGCAAGCAGTACTGCTCTGAGGTCTATCCCAAGATGGAGGTGTGGAGTTATGAAGACTTGGCATATGCTTCTTTTGGGGTTATAGGAAGAGTGAGTCAGAGATATAGGAATAAAGTTGAAAGGATTAAACATTTTTAAGTTCTCTCAAAGGGTGTTTAGTTTATTTTCAGTTTCTCTCAATAAAGGACACGTTGGGACTTTGTAAAGTTAACGGTCTTTTATATAGAGGTTGTCCTTAATTCAGAGGTAATATACAGTGGAACCTCTCTATAAAGGACACATTGGGACCTTGGAAACTGTCCTTTATATAGAGGTTGTCAGATTGGATCTTTATTTCAAAGTGTCCTTTATCAGAGGGTCCACTATATTAATGTCAAAGTGATAACCAGGTGTGGGTAACATAAGCAGGGTCCTTTCCCCAGGTTTTCTCCAGAGAGTGAGCATCTGGTTGAAATGAAGTCATTGTAGGTTGGCATTGTTGGGTTTCGGGTCCAGCACCACTATCCATGAACATGGACACAGGCTTGTCTCCAATCTTGCCAGATCTAAGGACAGGGCTTGAAGTCTTCTTGTCAAAGAGTGATGGTATTTGGACCAAATTGATCTTCACACAGTCTCTTGCAATGTGGCCAGTGTTACCAGATTCAGTAGATGCAAATTTCCTACCCTCAAGAAAAAAATTTCCCAAATTAATAGATTTTCCCCTAATTGGAGTGGGTGTTTAGTAACAACAAATCTAATCATCATCACTGCTTGAAGATGAGCTGTCATACATTCTTGCACTAATAGCCTTGCACATGTCTGAATCAGGAACATGCACCAAATTGTACACAACCACTCTAAAAGTAGACCAGACTGCACGTGACCAGACCAGACATGCCCCATCTGGAATTTTAAAAAATCCCTGACTAAGCGATCCTGGTCCCTAAACACCACCAAAATTCCCTTAATCTGGGGACAATTCCCTGAATCTGGTAACACTGAATGTGGCCTATTTCACCACACTTAAAGCACACAAATTGTGAGTGCTCTAGAGGTTTGGAGAAGGTTCTGGAAGATACTGGATGGGCACTGTCTTTGTTCTCTTTGAAGTGTTTTTGGGTGTTAGTTGTCACTTGCTGGTGTTGATGATTGACTTGTGACTGGTGTGACTTGTGGTTGTAGTGAGAGTGAGGTCCCCACTTAACTGTCTGTGCTGGTTGTTAGGCTTTTGATGTCTGTCTTTGTTGTGGTCTCTATAGTTGTCTTTGTTGCAGAGTTGCAGAGAAACAACTTTCCAAGAATAAAATATCTTAAGAAGTAAACACAACTACTATAGAAACATAATTTAAACTAAAAATGTCCAGTGCCACAGGCTATAATAATGCATCTAAAATAAACAAGTACTTAGTTACTATGCTGGAGGATATAAATAATGCTATTATAATAAACAATAACTTAGCAACTAAACACAAGATAATAATACACCAATGAATAAATAATTGTAACAAACAATACATACATTCTAGACAAGTGCTCTTTCTCAACAGTCTTTGCCTCTCTTGTCTTTAGAGATGTCTACAGGCTTTTTAAAGTTGTTTGTAGCATACTTGGATTCATCCCAATGATGGGCTTGGAAATGAGAGGAGGCTAGCTCTGCAGCTTTGCTTGCATCTTTAGGCTTTAGATCTCTTACATACTGCTGGGTTTTATAGAGCATAAGCTGAAGGAGCTTTTCTGTTAGCAAGGCCTCAAAGAGGTCATCGGGGCATCTCTTTAGCTTCTTTCTGAGAGTGCTTTCTGCCTCTTGCCAGGTTTCTTGGCCAGGCTTATCCCACTCCCACCAGCTCTTGGTAGGATGCTGGGATTCTAGTTTAACTTTAGAAATAAGTTTTTCTTTTAGAGAAGTGTAGTCACATTTTGAAGCTGGGTCTAGGATGTTAGCAATCTGTCTGCATTGTTGGTTAGGAGTAGAAGGCTATATGCCCAGTTAGCTCTGAGTAAGCTTTTTGCTTGTTGGGTATCTTCAAAAATTTGTAAGTAGTCAAGGATGTCCTCCTTGTTTCTCATGGGGGCACACTGAGGCACTGCTTCCATAGCTGTTTTGTTTTGCTGGCTAGCATGCATAGCTTCAAGGCTGGCTTGCATAGCTTGTATTAGGCTAGTCATATTTTTCTCACTTGTCTCCCTCTGCAATTGTTGCTCCTTGATGAGGAGAGCCATAGGGCCCGTCAGGTCTGCAGTATAATGATCATTAGGAAGGTCTTCATCATCTTCTTCTCTTATTCTAGGAGGGGTTCTGTCTTTGTCATCTTCATGTCTTAGTGGAGGAGGACAACTCGGGATGTGCGGTAGTCTGAAATCCATCTCCTCTAACTGTTTGACTGCAGCTCTCTCTTTTTTCCAGTTTTCTAGGTCATAGGTCAAAGGTACCTGAATAGGCTACTGTTCTGGCTGCTTGCTGGGTTTTCAGCTCAAGAGCCCTCTGTTTCTCCTTTTCTTCTAGCTGGCTAAGGTATCTGTTGATTTCTGAGGTTGAGGGTTGTCTGATTGTAGGCTGTCTGGATGCAGACATGTCCAATGAGCGACCACGTCTGTTGGCTGTCTTCTGGAAACTTCTCTTCTGAGGGTGGTAAGCCTAGGTAGCTGGAGTAGCCGCTGCCACCAATTTGTTGGGTTTTCGGGTCCTGTGATTGCCGACAAGTAGCCTTACTCACGCAACAGCGTTATGTAGAGCAGGGAGATTTGTATTACACAAAATCTTTATTCTAACAACAACTAAGCAATTGACAGATCACACGTGTTTAAGTATTAGTGTATGATGTAATGATAATTATAAGTCTGCTCTTTAATCTTTGTCCTCTTCTCTGTCTGGTACAGGGTCGAATGGTGGGCTGGAGCCCAATAGGCATTGAAATGTAAAAAAAAAAAAAATTATTGCACAAAGTGGTATCATCAACTCACAATTTATAAATGGTACTGCCACAATAAATATAAAAGCAAAAATAATTTTAAATAATTATAATAAATGTGATAGGATCTGACAAAAGGGACCACTTCACCTGCAATGTCAATTTTCGTTATGGGCGTTTGAAGTTAACTGGTCTAAAAATTTATTTTTTAAACACTTTTTTTTTTTTATTGCCTCAAATCAATTTCCTGACTAATTTTGAGGGGGAGGAAGCCATCCTAAGTGGGCAAGCGCCCTGTTTAAAGATAGCTACTAAAAAACTCACCCAAGTATATTGACTCGCTAATTCAATTACGGAGGAAGTATACTTCATAGTGTACTGAACCATGGGGAAATTCCCACAGTTGCCATAACAACCCTAAAATTCATTATGTACTAATAATAATCATGGATCCTAGAAGAAAGTTTGTTGCTACTTCTGAGGACTGTGCCACTGCTGAAGAGTGTGCTGATGCTATTAATCAGTACATGAAGCTCTCTCCTAAAGATCAAACAAAAGTTGTGGAGATGATAGAGACATTCTTTGTCACGGGCAATTCTGACTATGACCTCCAGGATGAGGACAGTGATGAGGAAAGAGGTGCAGTAGTTATTTACACAACAATACACATAATAACAATACATACAGTGTAACAATAAAGTGTGATAAAGTTGTACAATGAAGACTACCAGCATCAATAGGAAAAAAATCTCCATCTCTATAAAGCAAACAATGTCAAAATGAGGATAGAACTGATGCAAGAGAGGGGGGCATTGACTTGGGTTGACATTGACATAAGGAGAGGGCCAGAATTGACTTTATTATACAATAGGAGAGGATCATACATTAAATCCTAGAAAAGTATACTATGACAGGAGGTTATGCATTACATAGAGGGCATCAACATCACTAACAGGGATAGACATTAACATTAAGGGAGAGAGGGGGTAAGGTGGCTGCAATAAGAGGTAGGCATTTATAAAACACAGGACACTAACATCACGACACTGATGTTACATACAGAGTTAGATGGGACATTAACACTAGGGAAAGCTGACAGGTTGGAGGTAGGGAGGCTGCATTAGGGCTAATGTGGTAGGTATTAATAAAATACATGTGGTGAGGACATGAAGCTTACCTAAAATTGATATACCCTGTGTAGGTAATAAAATTAGCACCATAGTAACCAAGTGTACATAATATTGCAGGTATTGGCATGGCTGACTTTAGTAGTGGAAATGATCTGCTTGATCCTTTTGACCACTTTGATGATGATGAGAGGGATGATGTATCTAATGTAGATGTGAATACTTCTGGCATTGTGAGAGATGATGTATTTGTGGGCGTTGCTGAGGAGGGATGTGACAATGGCAGTGGTGATGGCAATATTGTGGAGGAGAGTGGTGGTGATGGTGGTGGCGATGGTGATGATGGTGGTGGCGATGGTGGTGGCGACGGTGGTGGTGATGGTGGTGGCGATGGTGGTGGCAATGGTGATAATGGTGGTGGTGATGGTGGTGAAATTCGGCTCTCATTCAGGGATATGACTAGGGTCAACTGGATCTTGTCATCATGGGTGAATTTATTGCTTGCTCTGACTTCCTCCCACTAACTTCTTCAGCCATGAGGAACACCTCCCATGAACGGATGAAGGCATACACAAATTACCTTCACCAGAATAGGCCAATCTGTCAGGAGATGTTTCGAGTGCTGCATGGGATTGGAACCAAGAGATTGAAAAACATTGCTCACTCACTTCACCAGGATGGCATTCAGCCCCGAGTGTATGGCAACTTGAGGATACTACCGAAACATACACTCTCCCTCTCATCAGTGGAGTATGTTTTGCGATTTCTTCTCAACTACTATGAGCAACATGGCACCTTCCTTCCTGGTCGAATTCCAGGCTATAGTAGAACTGATGTGAAGCTTCTTCCGTCCAGTGTCTTCAAGAAAGGTATATGGAAGACATACTCTGAGGCAGCCCAGCAGCTTCAAGGAATTGTTCCTGTAGCATACACAACTTTCTGCCGGCTATGGAGAGCTCAGCTTCCATACCTCTTGTTTATGCGACCAGCGACGGACTTGTGCTGGACCTGCCAAAAGAACAGCACTGCCATACTCCGTGTAGCAAACTGGCCAGAGAATGCGAAGTCCGATGTGTTGCTGGAAGCAGAGGAGCACCTCCGAATTGTAAAAATTGAGCGGTCCTACTATAGGACCACCTGCGACACCTGTAAAAAAGATATCAAAGGTCACACTACACAACAGATGGCAATTTCCACCCACCTCCCCCTGCATCACAATGTCCTGCTAATTCACAGGATATAAGAACTCACTATTCTTTTGATTATGCTTAGCAGGTTCACTATCCTGCTGACCCAGTGCAACCTGGACCCATATATTTCCTCACACCAAGAAAGTGTGCGGTATTTGGGGTCAATTGTGAGGCACTACCCCGCCAGGTAAATTTCCTCTGCGATGAGGCAGGATGTTGTGGAAAAGGTGCCATAATTGTGGTGAGCCAGCTACATTACTTTTTTGCTAAACATGGGCTTGGCGAAAAGGAGGTATTCCTCCATTCTGATAATTGTACAGGCCAAAATAAAAATAACACTATGTTGCAATATTTGGCCTGGAGAGTAATGACGAAACTCCACACTAAGATCACCCTCTCATTTCTACCAGTTGGACATCCCAAGTTCTCCCCTGATTGGTGTTTTGGGTTGTTTAAGCAGCTCTATAGGAAGACCAAAGTGGGAAGCTTAAAGGAAATTGCCTCAGTAATGAACAATTCTGCCACTTGCAATGTTGCACAACTTGTGGTGACAGAAGAAAATACCATTGTAGTTCCAACTTACAATTGGACAGCTCTCTTTGCACCACAATTCCGTAAGCTTGAAGGGATCAAGAAGTATCACCACTTTCATTTTGACAGTGCTGAGCCAGGTGTGGTATATGCCAAGATCCACTCAGATTCTGAAAATGAGAAAAAGGTAGAGCTATTGTAGAATCTGTGGTTGCCTCTACCTACCTATGGTGTGTGTTTTACAACGCTTGTAACTTAGCGCTCCGATGGGATCTAGCCTCCAGCAAATTATCAACCTACTCCCCTAAAAGTGAGCTACAACGTGGTGCTAATAACTCTAATAACTCTATTTTGAATTTTTGCGTGAAGTGGTCCCTTTTGTCAGATCCTATCACAAATATAATATAAATAATTATAATATTTAATATTAATAATAATAAATAAATTAATTATTAAAATTAATAATAATTAATAATAATTGCCAATAATCATGCTGCTTTGCCAAGTGTTGAGTTGGTACCTTTTACATGTTGATAATATGGTAAGCACTTTTTCGATGCTACTTAAAAATCATCAGTCCAATTGCTAATGCCAAAGGAAGTTTCTTATAAATGTTAGAACATGTACATTTCCGACACATGAAACGATAAGCTGGTTTCCCAGTGAAGCCACTTGCCCTACAACCTGTTAGCATGGAGATGTAGACACAGTTAGCCATAAAGTTATTGCTATACACATAATGGTTTTCCTATCATTTGGCTGAAGTTGGCTGTGATATAGCTACACAACGTAGAGACTCACTTTCTTTCTCCTCAACAAGAGAAGGATTTACTTCAGAGTCCAACAAAGATGTGGTGGCTTGATTTCCATTTTCTACTTCTTGGTAGTCCTTTTATAGTCTTCCTGCTTCTTATTGGTAGTAGTTCTGTGAAAGAATCATTCCTTTTTGGCAGTACATCAAATATGCTGACTTGCTGTAATCTTCTAGCAGCTAGGAGGTTTAAGGAGAAGCTTTGCTATGCTAATACATCAAGCTCACCAATGCATGTAGTCAGTGGTATGTAGTACATGAGCCTAGAGCTGAGGTGCATGCTCTTGATTATAGCTAGCAGCTGCAAGTTTTTAATTAGCTACACATTGCTAATTAGAGCTTTGCACATTCTAACGATTTCTGCACATTTAAAGTTCTTAATTTTGTGGGGCTCTCTAGCCTTCCTCTACTAGCCTGAATGAATATGCTGGTTTGTTAAAAATTAACCACGAGAGTGAGGATACCTTACCACTTTTTGGTGTGTGGTTAATTGTAGTCTTAAGATGTGTGCAAATAAAAGAGAAGAATGAGATCTAGCACACCATGGTTCCTCTGCCTATTTTTTTTTCCAGATTGTGTCTCTGTTGACTATAGCAGTTCTCCTCTTTCTTGCTCTCATTGCCTATATGATATATACAAGGGACCAGGTAGGTTGCTAGGTAGGTTGCTAGGTAGGTAGGTAGCAGCCAAGAACCATTATAAGTATGTATATTGTTGGCTTGGTTTGGTTCATGTAATGTAGTTATCATGGATACATTGGGGTTCCAATGAGGACTCCACTCAAAAGGTGCCTTTAATACAGTAAGAGGCTACGAGAGAGAGAGAAAGGGAGAGGGAGAGAGAGAGAGAGAGAGAGAGAGAGAGAGAGAGAGAGAGAGAGAGAGAGAGAGACTCAATGTATTAGTATGGGACTAAAACAAGTGTACTGGATGTAATAATGGTATTTCCCTATAGAATCCATAGTTGTATTAGAAAACAATGAATTTTTCCCTGCCCCACTTTTTAACTCTCTCTCTCTATCAGCTGGCAGGAGTGATGCAGTTTATCGTAATGAAGGCAGGAATCAGTCGTTGTATTCCTCTCCTCAACTGTGGTATCCTTATGTGCATTGGTTTCTTCCCTATCTTTCCAATTACTCTTCTACGTAAACTCACTCCTCTTCAGTTTACTAGTTATCTGAGGTAAGTTTACTAGTTATCTGAGTGTTATTTGTGTATGTGACCTCAGATTAATGGGACCACTCCCTGAAATGAGGACACCTCTGTATACAGTGGGACCCCTCTATTCCAACACCCTGAAATGAGGACACCTCTGTATACAGTAGAACCCCTCTATTCCAACACCCTGAAATGAGGACACCTCTGTATACAGTGGAACCCCTCTATTCCAACCCCCTGAAATGAGGCCACCTCTATATACAGTAGAACTCCTCTATTCCAACACCCTGAAATGAGGACACCTCTGTATACAGTGGAACCCCTCTATTCCAACCCCCTGAAATGAGGCCACCTCTGTATACAGTAGAACTCCTCTATTCCAACACCCTGAAATGAGGACACCTCTGTATACAGTGGAACTCCTCTATTCCAACACCCTGAAATGAGGACATCTCTGTATATGGTAGAACTCCTCTATTCCAACACCCTGAAATGAGGCCACCTCTGTATACAGTGGAACTCCTCTATTCCAACACCCTGAAATGAGGCCACCTCTGTATACAGTGGAACCTCTCTATTCCAACCCCCTGAAATGAGGACACCTTTGTATACAGTGGAACTCCTCTATTCCAACACCCTGAAATGAGGCCACCTCTGTATACAGTGGAACTCCTCTATTCCAACACCTTGAAATGAGGCCACCTCTGTATACAGTGGAACCTCTCTATTCCAACCCCCTGAAATGAGGACACCTTTGTATACAGTGGAACTCCTCTATTCCAACACCCTGAAATGAGGCCACCTCTGTATACAGTGGAACTCCTCTATTCCAACACCTTGAAATGAGGACACCTCTGTATACAGTGGAACCTCTCTATTCCAACCCCCTGAAATGAGGCCACCTCTATATACAGAACTTCTCTTCCCTCAATTCCAATCCCCTGAAATGAGGCCTCTAATAAGGACACTTTATACCAAGGTATTCAGAGTTAACTGTTGGTTTTATATTAATAGTTTCATAATAAATATTCATTTTAGTATCTTCAGCATACTATTGGTTGCCATCTTCATTACAATCCGTACTGTCTATGACCACACCCACAACAAACTCGAAATCGCTGATCAGACCATCCGATTGTGGCCGGAGAATTATCGGTCTATCTTTACAGTTATATCCTACTGTAGTTTATCCTTCATCTGCCATTTCAACCTTCTACCGCTCCAAAAGGAGTTATCTGGGAGGCAAAGCAAGGCAAAGCTGTACTTCATCATTGTGGGAGCCATCTTAATAGCATATTTCGTGTATAATTTAGTCATCTTCTCTGCCTATTTCAGTGTAAGTACTTGTTTTAGGATAGAGGGGTACAGAGTTGTCCTCATTTCAGGGGGTTGGAATAGGGGAGTTCCACTGCATACAGAGGTGGCCTCATTTCAGGGTGTTGGAATAGAGGAGTTCCACTGTATACAGAGATGTCCTCATTTCAGGGTGTTGGAATAGAGGAGTTCCACTGTATACAGAGGTGTCCTCATTTCAGGGTGTTGGAATAGAGGAGTTTCACTGTATACAGAGGTGTCCTCATTTCAGGGTGTTGGAATAGAGGAGTTCCACTGTATACAGAGGTGTCCTCATTTCAGGAGGTTGGAATAGAGGAGTTCCACTGTATACAGAGGTGTCCTCATTTCAGGGTGTTGGAATAGAGGTATTCCACAGTGTTGGGTGTGATATGACTAGGTGGAGTGAGTGTACCCTGTGAAGGGTCAGAATAAAGAGATTAGATTCTCTCTCTATTTCATTTAGTTTTATGATGACATTAAACCTGACGTGATGTTGAACTACGATAACGATGACCTTCTGATGACAATTGCCCGTGGATTTCTCTTCTTGACGATTCTCATGCATTATCCTGTTCTTCTTCATCCAACAAGAGCTAATATAAATGGGTAAGTTCATTACAATACAATATAATACAATACAATACAATATAGTACAATACAATGCAATGCAATGCAATACAGTACAATACAATACAATACAATACAATACAATACAATACAATACAATACAATACAATGCAATACAATACAATACAATGCAATACAATACAATACAATACAATGCAATACTATACAATGCAATGCAATACAATACAATACAATACAATACATAATTTGACTTCATTAGCTATCAAGAAACAGTCTTTCAGTAAAAATACTTTAGTGTGTGGCAAGCAGTGCATGTCCAGTCCATTTGCCAGGAACCCCTAACAGTGAGGTTAATGGAACCAGCTTAACATGTGATTTATTTCTCTCCTGACAGTGCTCTCTATCTCATCTATAAAGTCATTTCAAGAAGGAGAATGAATCAACACGTACAGATTGACGAACAACGCTCTCTCTTCTCTTCGAAGGACAGTGACGTGGGAGGAGATATCATGAATTTTAAGGCATTTGTTTGTTTGTCTTAATTAATTAATTAATTAATTAATTAATTTGTTTGTTTATAATTTTTTTAATTTAATTTATTTTAGGTTCCAATGGTTCCTTGGTTTGTGGAGACATTTATTCTCTTCTGCACAACTTTCATCATTGCTACTTTCATAAATGATGTAAGTTGAAACTTCTTTATACAGACACCTCTCTATTCTAATTCCTCTATTCTAACACCCTGAAATGAGGACACCTCTGTACATAGTGGAACTCCTCTATTTCAACACCCTGAAATGAGGACACCTCTGTATACAGTGGAACTCCTCTAGTCCAACACCCTGAAATAAAGACACTTCTGTATACAGTAGAACTCCTCTATTCTAACACCCTGAAATGAGGACACTTCTGTATACAGTGGAACTCCTCTATTCTAACCCCCTGAAATGAGGACACCACTATACACCACCCATCCATCCTGATTAATTTTATTGAGACAAGTTTTATAGGTTGGTATTGTTTGGAACTTTGTGGGATCCACAGCAGGTATTCTTGTTCTCTATGTGTACCCCTCTGCCTTTTTTCTTCGCCTCCGCTATGTACGCAACAAAAAACGAGCTCAGCAGATCAGATCTGACATCACTTCCCATGTGTTCTCTATCCTAAAAGAAGCCATTGCCTGGGTCATCTTCTCCATTGGTGTTGTGTTGTTAGTAGTTGAGAATTACGAGTCGATATATGAAGTAGTGAAGTCTTCTGGTTCATCCAGCAATAGCTCTGAGCCTGTCTGTTATCAGCTCAGCTATTATAAAAACTGGAGCAATTCCTCGGGATGGGAATGCTCTTTCAATTAATACTCCAATTCAGTTATAATATTACATACGTAACATACTTAATTTTGTGCAAATTTTATTTTTCATTATAAGCAATACAATGTGCTAGTTTAATGATGATGAACAAAGTGGAACACCTCTATTCCAACCTCCTGAATTGAAGTAAAGGCACAGTGGAATCTCTCTAGTTCTATCTATTGAAATGAGAACACCTGTTTATTGTTAAACCCTCTACTTCAATATCCAGTACATTTCTATATACAGTGGGATCCCTCTATTCCACACCTAAAATGAGGACACCTCCGTACACTTGGATATGTCCCAAATAACGTTGATGAACTCCACTCCCTCAAATGAGGACAGCCTTGTAATCAAGACACCTTCATTTGTCCCAAGGTGTCTGAAATGTAGAGGTTCCATTATGCATTACAATTGTTTATAGTGGACCCTAGTATGATAAAGAACACTCTGAAACGAGGACAACCTCCATACAATGGACATTTGTTCTATTATAGGGCAACCTCAGTATAAAGGACAGTTTCCAAGATCCTAATGTGTCTCTTATAGACTATGAACAGTACAGAGCATCATGTGATCTTATAGACTATGAACAGTACAGAGCATCATGTGATCTTATAGACTATAAACAGTACAGAGCATCATGTGATCTTATAAGGATGTCTAAAACTTCAAGTAATTATACAAAAAATTAGTATAAAAACTAAAAAAAATTTTAAAAATATATAAACTAAACACTTAAGCCTATACAAAAAATATAGACTATAAGGAAGTGATGTGGTAATAATATTATTATCTTAATTGTACTCTCAAACATCCAGAATTCCCTTCAACCTCACCAAACCTACAGAATAATAATTCAAAGTTTACTTCGGGCAGTAGAGTGGAACCTCTCAATAGAGGACACATTGGGACCTTGGAAACTGTCCTTTATATAGAGGTTGTCCTTAATTCAAGGTATATACATAATAATTAGTGGAACCTCTCTATAGAGGATGGAAATTGTCCTTTATATAAAGGTTGTCCTTAATTCAGAGGTAATATAATACACTAAAGTATTAGTTAGGGACAGGACTAAAGACAATGGAAAGGACACCAAAGATGAAACTTTAATACTAAGTGTGGAACTAGCCTGAGAGTTCCACTGTACATCAACCACATGTCCAATATGAAACTCACTGGTAATTATTTTCATTCAGAAATTTCTCCACTGCAGGCTTTAGTACAGGTCCATTTTCACTATGTATGCCTTTGCCAGTAATGATGTACAGTATAGGTATATCTAGGAATAGAGTTCACAGTTAAAGTATCCCATTCCCACTGGTTCTTCATGTAGACTTAAAACTCTAGATTCCATATAGTATTAAAATTCTATAAATTAAGTGTAACTTGATAGATTAAGTATTAATAATAATGTAGTCTTAAAAGTCAGTATATCATAGGTGGGGGGACTGGGGGGACACTGGGGCCCCCAATATTTCCAATCTGACAAAATAGATTGCAGATTGCTTGAAGGAATCAAGGTCCTATTCAAGCAACCATGCTTAAAGTTAGTTGATGAATAGGCAGTTTACATAAGTCCTTATTGACTCCCTATACCTAGTATCAACATTTGTGGCCTATGGTGTCTCTCTTGATGCATGTAGCAGCTGCTCAGTATCTCTCATGCTATACCAGATGGTACCTTACTAAAGTTTAAATTTACCTCTACTCAGTGCTTTCTCCACTTCATTAATAGCTTCTTTTTTAGACAGCCGATGAAGATCAATTGTGTCATGAGTGTTGTTTGGACTGCACAAGAAAAATGTGTTGCATGTCTACCATATAATGGGAAATCTTCAAGGGGTAGTATCTTCAGTGGTTTTCAATAATTAAATTTATTTGTGGAAAAAAATTCATTGGTTTACAGCACGGTGCTGTGTCAATAAAACCATAAAATTAAAAGTTCATAGGTAAAACATTCGTGGTTTTATTCTAATCACTAATACCATGAAGATATTACCCCTTGAAAATTTCCCGCTAGGAGTTGTCCTTATTTCATGGGTAGTTTATACAGATCTCTATGTAGCTGGGAAGGTGTGCAGTGTCCTGGTTAAGGAGGTGTCCTTATTTCAGGGGTAGTTTACACACATTTCTATGTAGCTAAGTTTTCCAAATAACCCACAATTTCATAAAGTAACAATATTGCTTACTTGTTTTTCATAATGTAGTCAACAACTTTTTTATTTGCTTCTTCTGCCTAAGATATACAGTATATTAAAAAGTTCTTTATATTATACATAATTTTGAGATACATGCTTTGAAACCTCTTTATTGGGACCAAGGACACTTGTCCTGTAAATAAATAAGGACAACTTTTATAACTATAAAGGACAGTTTACAAGGTTTCAATGTGTCCTCTATAGAGAGGTTCCACTGTATATTACCTCTGAATTAAGGACTACCTTTATATAAAGGACAGTTTACAAGGTCCCAATGTGTCCTCTATAGAGAGGTACCACTGTATATTACCTCTGAATTAAGGACTACCTCTATATAAAGGACAGTTTCCAAGGTCCCAATGTGTCCTCTATAGAGAGGTTCCACTGTATATTACCTCTGAATTAAGGATAACCTCTATATAAAGGACAGTTTCCAAGGTCCCAATGTGTCCTCTATAGAGAGGTTCCACTGTATATTACCTCTGAATTAAGGATAACCTCTATAATTATAAGCAATAGTTGTTCTCTTTTTAGAGTGTTTTTTTTTTTATCGGAGGGTTCGCTGATGTATAAACAGTGAGTATTTCACATACCTCCTTCTCATACTTAGCTGCCTCTTCATTATCACCATTTTTCCTGGCTTTTTTGGCTTTCTTTCGGAACTCCTTCTTCTTCTTTTTTGCTTCTTTTCTCAGTTTATCTGCTTCTTGTTTCCAATTATCATTGGAAATGCATGTTGTTGCACTAGCAACTGCAAATTGAGGACTATTGAAATGGTCTGTTGCACTAGGAGGACCATGATATACTTCATCAGAATCGTTGTCACTAGACTCATCCTCAAAATAGTAGTCACTCGATTGTGTGTCACTATCAGTATCAGGATCATCACTAGACTCATCATTTCTATCAGGATTCCCGCCCCTAAAGTAGTGGAAAAGTCCCTGCCATGCATTTCTCATCCAGCCAGCATCCCACCAAACTCCCTCCATCTAGCTAGCGATGATAATAAGTAAAATACTAAAATAACTGCACCAAATTGAGCAGTTCTTACTCTATCCAGCTACAGCTAAGAATCTCTGAATAGGCAAAGTTATAATAACAATAGTGAAAAATGCATTCCAAAATGTTCCTTTTCAGTTTCAATGTACCCGGGAAAATATGCTGGATACTGTATTCGATACACACCCACACACTGATTGGGGGCCTGACTCAGTGGTTATAGATACATAGATGATGTTGGAAAGGCGTGGTTTGCCAATTAGAAGCGCGCCGCGCAGTGTGGGAAGCCATTTTGAGTGGCAGAAGTGTGCTGAGAGCAATGTTATCATTTTATGTCAAGTAGCTATAATTTTTCTTCCCGTAAAAATGATGTGTAAAGATGGTGAATGTAGTAGTATCAACATTGTTGTTATATGTAGTGCATGCTTTGTGTAACTGTAGTAAGTCTGTAATACCATTAATTTTGATTAGCTAGCTATGATAAAAAATCATAGTGTCTTTTTGACAGTCTTTCAATTAGTCTGCCTTTGGGGATCCTTGATTTGTGTAGAACCATTCAATCTTACAGGTTTCATTGTCGCACCAAAATATCTTCTCACAATAATAAAGTCCATGTCCAAGGTCATCCTAACTACTAATTCAGAATCTTCGTAGATCATTCCCACAGAACTCCAAGTACCATATAGTTGCTGACACCTATACACATAAAGTCCATGGCACTCCGTGAACATACATGTACATAGTCATACTGACCTGTACTGCTAGTTGCACTGGTGTAGGGATGACCCTCCATACTTTTGTATGCTTTGAGTTCTTCTTTAGTCACAGGACTAGGTGTATTAATAAGGCAATTGTATAGACAGGATAATCTACCTCTAGAAGTGAATCTGAACAGGGACTTGCTGGAACTGGCATTGCATATGGATCAACCACTTCCGAGTTCAGTTTTTCAATGTACCTGTGCTTCTCCAGCTTCTTACAGTATGTAGAGTATCTCCTCACGACCATAACCGAAGATTCCCCAGCCACACCAGGTTTTGCTATCACACTAAATGCTTGCCACTCAATGGCTAGTCTCGCAAGCCAGACCCTTACCTCTCGTAAGACCCTTTCCCAAGACCCATTGCCCGCGCGTGTGCGAGTAATGGGTACACCGGCGCGCGGGTCGGGTGCATGGGGCCGGGGGTATGTATTAAGGGGGTCTGCTGGCTTGCGAGACTACTCAATGGCCGGCCACGATTACTTTTTGCCACTCAAAAATAATGGCTTCCGCCCCACATTGCGCAGCGCGCTTCTAATGTTTAAACCGCGCGCCTTTCCAACATCCACGCACGGTACGTCGGTAGCTATAATATACTTTATTATAGACGAGAAAGTAAATTTAGAATTCTCATTAGAGGAGGAAGTCCTTAGCTGGCTTTCGCAGTGTCGTCGGTGTTGGCTTCCTCTCTTGTCTTAGTAGTGGGGACTTGGTATTTGCCTCTCTTCTCTTTCCCTCTCTCCTCTGGAAAACAGCTTTCTTCTTTGCATTAGTGTCACCCCTAGAGTGTGGTGATTCCAGTAGAGGTAGTCCTACTACACTAATCTGCATTCTACTTACCCTAGAACTACTGTATAAAGTTTGTATCATTGGTTACCAGTGGGGTCTGCTAGACCCCCTTTCCTCTTACTACCTTAATGCTTAAACTTCATCACTGTCATAACAAATAGACCCAACAATGGTAGGCTATCTGACTGTCTTCTTTTGATTCCAGTTTAAAAAAGCATGTGAAGGTAATCCTGTGTAATATCGTGTAATATCGAACACAAATTTACTCTATTGGTACTAGTCGTCTAGGAGGTGATCTTTAAGAACATCGCTATAAGCTGTATACTTTATGTGGATGTTGACAACCTTGATTTAGAAAAACTCATGAAATTACAGCTCATTAGATCCTACTACCAATACTGGCAGTACATTGATAGGGTCTAATGGACCCCAACGGTAGTTCTAGGGTTAAGGTTATTTAGAGGTTTCTTAGGTGTTGAATTGTTTGGGGTGTATATAGCATCTGCTGGTGCATGAACCTTGTTGAACCTCATCTAACCTTCATGGAAGGGATGGCAACTCTAATGGATGAGGATATGGGTGATTCACCTGAGACTCCCAAATGTGGATGCCTGATGGCCTAAAGAAAAATTAAGGCACCTTGAGGAACACTTGAAGAAGACTCAGAAGTTTTTTATGTAAAACCCAATAGCAAAGACAAAATGATACACAGATCTTGTAAACTGTTCTTTTTCCATTAATTCAGAGGTAAACCTCTCTATAAAGGACACATTGCAACCTGGTTGTCAAGTATATGTTATCCTTATTTCAGAGTCTCCTTTATCTGAGAGTCCACTGTATTTTTATTGTGATAATGTCACAGTGATAACCAGGTGTAGGTAACATATAAGTTTCTCCAGAGGGTGGTTGAAATGAAGCAGCATTGAATGTAGCTACCTACGTAGTTGTTGTTGTAAACAAATTATCATGATGATATGGCAGCACAACAATTTTTATAAAGTGGTACCAGAAACAATAAAAAACAAAATATAATCATACAGTACTGCTCTGCTCTTATACACCTCTGTATACAGTGGAAACCCTCTATTCCAACACCCTGAAATGAGGACACCTCTGTATACAGTGGAAACCCTCTATTCCAACACCCTGAAATGAGGACACCTCTGTATACAGTGGAACTCGATCCTCTATTCCAACACCCTGAAATGAGGACACCTCTGTATACAGTGGAACTCCTCTATTCCAACACCCTGAAATGAGGACACCCCTGTTCACCATGATTAATATTTAGTTTTACAGGTTGGTTATGCTTGGAACTTTGTGGGATCCACAGCAGGTATTCTTTTTCTCTACGTGTATCCCTCTGCCTTTTTTCTTTTTCTCTGCTACGTACGCAACAAAAAATGAGCTCAGCAGAGTAGATCTGACATCACTGTTCTCTATCCTAAAAGAAGCCATTGCCTGGGTCATCTTCTTCATTGGTGTTGTGCTGTTTGTAGTTGAGAATTACGAGTTGATATATGAAGTAGGGAAGTCTTCTGGTTCATCCAGCAATAGCTCTGAACCTGTTTGTTATCAGCTCAGCTATTATAAAAACTGGAGCAATTCCTCAGGATGGGAATGCTCTTTCAATTAATACTCCAATTCAGTTATAATTACATAACATACTTAATTTTGTACAAGTTTTATTTTTATAACAATATAATGTGCTAGTTTAATGATGATGAACAGAGCAGAACACCTCTATTCCAACCTCCTGAATTGAAGTAAAGGGCACAGTGGAACCTCTCTAGTTTTATCCATTGAAATGAGGACACCTCTGTTTATTGTTAAACTCTCTACCTCTACTTCAATATCCTGACACTTCTATATACAGTGGAATCCCCTCTACGTATTTCACACTTGAAACGAGGACACCTCTGTACACTTGGATATGTCCCAAATAACATTGATAGTGTGTCCTCTATAGACTATAAACAGTACAGAGCATCATGTGATCTTATAGACTATAAACAGTACAGAGCATCATGTGATCTTATAGACTATAAACAGTACAGAGCATCATGTGATCTTATAAGGATGTCTAAAACTTCAAGTAATTATACAAAAAATTAGTATAAAAACTAAAAAAATATAAAAATATATAAACTAAACACTTAAGCCTATACAAAAAATATAGACTATAAGGAAGTGATGTGGTAATAATATTATTATCTTAATTGTACTCTCAAACATCCAAAATTCCCTTCAACCTCACCAAACCTACAGAATAATAATTCAAAGTTTATTTCAGGTGGTAGAGTGAAACCTCTCAATAGAGGACACGTCCTTTAGAGGTTGTTCTTAATTCAGAGGTAATAATATAATACACTAAAGTATTAGTTGGGGACAGGACTAAAGACTATATTTATCATGGAAAGGACACCAAAGCTGAAAACTCTTTAATACTGAGTGTGGAACTAGTCTGAGAGTTCCACTCTACATCAACCACATGTCCAATATGAAACTCACTGGTAATTTTTCTTATCCAGAAATTTCTCCACCTCAGGTTTTAGTTTAGGACGTCCATTTTTACTATGTATGCCTTTGCCAGTAATGATGTACAGTGTAGGTATACCTAGGAATAGAGTTCATAGTTAAAGTGTCCCATTCCCAATGGTTCTTCGTGTAGTCTTAAAACTCTAGATTTCATAAAACTCTATAGATTAAGTTAAAAGTTTAAATTCAGTCAGTAGCTAGAATTACAATTCTAGACTCCTGCTCAGTGGCTCCTATACATCATCAAATTACAGTACCTCTCGTGCTATACCAGATGGTACCTTACTACCTTGCTAAAGTTTAAATTTACCTCTCCTCAGTGCTTTGCCCACTTCGTTAATAGCTTCTTTTTTAGACAGCCCATGAAGATCAATTGTGTCATGAGTGTTGTTTGGACTGCACAAGAAAAATGTGTTGCATGTCTACCATATAATGGGAAATCTTCAAGGGGTAGTATCTTCAGTGGTTTTCAATAATTAAATTTATTTGTGGAAAAAAATTCATTGGTTTACAGCACGGTGCTGTGTCAATAAAACCATAAAATTAAAAGTTCATAGGTAAAACATTCGTGGTTTTATTCTAATCACTAATACCATGAAGATATTACCCCTTGAAAATTTCCCGCTAGGAGTTGTCCTTATTTCATGGGTAGTTTATACAGATCTCTATGTAGCTGGGAAGGTGTGCAGTGTCCTGGTTAAGGAGGTGTCCTTATTTCAGGGGTAGTTTACACACATTTCTATGTAGCTAAGTTTTCCAAATAACCCACAATTTCATAAAGTAACAATATTGCTTACTTGTTTTTCATAATGTAGTCAACAACTTTTTTATTTGCTTCTTCTGCCTAAGATATACAGTATATTAAAAAGTTCTTTATATTATACATAATTTTGAGATACATGCTTTGAAACCTCTTTATTGGGACCAAGGACACTTGTCCTGTAAATAAATAAGGACAACTTTTATAACTATAAAGGACAGTTTACAAGGTCTCAATGTGTCCTCTATAGAGAGGTTCCACTGTATATTACCTCTGAATTAAGGACTACCTTTATATAAAGGACAGTTTACAAGGTCCCAATGTGTCCTCTATAGAGAGGTACCACTGTATATTACCTCTGAATTAAGGACTACCTCTATATAAAGGACAGTTTCCAAGGTCCCAATGTGTCCTCTATAGAGAGGTTCCACTGTATATTACCTCTGAATTAAGGATAACCTCTATAATTATAAGCAATAGTTGTTCTCTTTTTAGAGTGTTTTTTTTTTTATCGGAGGGTTCGCTGATGTATAAACAGTGAGTATTTCACATACCTCCTTCTTCTTCTTTTTTGCTTCTTTTCTCAGTTTATCTGCTTCTTGTTTCCAATTATCATTGGAAATGCATGTTGTTGCACTAGCAACTGCAAATTGAGGACTATTGAAATGGTCTGTTGCACTAGGAGGACCATGATATACTTCATCAGAATCGTTGTCACTAGACTCATCCTCAAAATAGTAGTCACTCGATTGTGTGTCACTATCAGTATCAGGATCATCACTAGACTCATCATTTCTATCAGGATTCCCGCCCCTAAAGTAGTGGAAAAGTCCCTGCCATGCATTTCTCATCCAGCCAGCATCCCACCAAACTCCCTCCATCTAGCTAGCGATGATAATAAGTAAAATACTAAAATAACTGCACCAAATTGAGCAGTTCTTACTCTATCCAGCTACAGCTAAGAATCTCTGAATAGGCAAAGTTATAATAACAATAGTGAAAAATGCATTCCAAAATGTTCCTCTTCAGTTTCAATGTACCCGGGAAAATATGCTGGATACTGTATTCGATACACACCCACACACTGATTGGGGGCCTGACTCAGTGGTTATAGATACATAGATGATGTTGGAAAGGCGTAGTTTGCCAATTAGAAGCGCGCCGCGCAGTGTGGGAAGCCATTTTGAGTGGCAGAAGTGTGCTGAGAGCAATGTTATCATTTTATGTCAAGTAGCTATAATTTTTCTTCCCGTAAAAATGATGTGTAAAGATGGTGAATGTAGTAGTATCAACATTGTTGTTATATGTAGTGCATGCTTTGTGTAACTGTAGTAAGTCTGTAATACCATTAATTTTGATTAGCTAGCTATGATAAAAAATCATAGTGTCTTTTTGACAGTCTTTCAATTAGTCTGCCTTTGGGGATCCTTGATTTGTGTAGAACCATTCAATCTTACAGGTTTCATTGTCGCACCAAAATATCTTCTCACAATAATAAAGTCCATGTCCAAGGTCATCCTAACTACTAATTCAGAATCTTCGTAGATCATTCCCACAGAACTCCAAGTACCATATAGTTGCTGACACCTATACACATAAAGTCCATGGCACTCCGTGAACATACATGTACATAGTCATACTGACCTGTACTGCTAGTTGCACTGGTGTAGGGATGACCCTCCATACTTTTGTATGCTTTGAGTTCTTCTTTAGTCACAGGACTAGGTGTATTAATAAGGCAATTGTATAGACAGGATAATCTACCTCTAGAAGTGAATCTGAACAGGGACTTGCTGGAACTGGCATTGCATATGGATCAACCACTTCGAGTTCAGTTTTTCAATGTACCTGTCCTTGACATGCTTCTCCAGCTTCTTACAGTATGTAGAGTATCTCCTCACGACCATAACCGAAGATTCCCCAGCCACACCAGGTTTTGCTATCACACTAAATGCTTGCCACTCAATGGCTAGTCTCGCAAGCCAGACCCTTACCTCTCGTAAGACCCTTTCCCAAGACCCATTGCCCGCGCGTGTGCGAGTAATGGGTACACCCGGCGCGCGGGTCGGGTGCATGGGGGGCCGGGGGTATGTATTAAGGGGGTCTGCTGGCTTGCGAGACTACTCAATGGCCGGCCACGATTACTTTTTGCCACTCAAAAATAATGGCTTCCGCCCCACATTGCGCAGCGCGCTTCTAATGTTTAAACCGCGCGCCTTTCCAACATCCACGCACGGTACGTCGGTAGCTATAATATACTTTATTATAGACGAGAAAGTAAATTTAGAATTCTCATTAGAGGAGGAAGTCCTTAGCTGGCTTTCGCAGTGTCGTCGGTGTTGGCTTCCTCTCTTGTCTTAGTAGTGGGGACTTGGTATTTGCCTCTCTTCTCTTTCCCTCTCTCCTCTGGAAAACAGCTTTCTTCTTTGCATCAGTGTCACCCCTAGAGTGTGGTGATTCCAGTAGAGGTAGTCCTACTACACTAATCTGCATTCTACTTACCCTAGAACTACTGTATAAAGTTTGTATCATTGGTTACCAGTGGGGTCTGCTAGACCCCCTTTCCTCTTACTACCTTAATGCTTAAACTTCATCACTGTCATAACAAATAGACCCAACAATGGTAGGCTATCTGACTGTCTTCTTTTGATTCCAGTTTAAAAAAGCATGTGAAGGTAATCCTGTGTAATATCGTGTAATATCGAACACAAATTTACTCTATTGGTACTAGTCGTCTAGGAGGTGATCTTTAAGAACATCGCTATAAGCTGTATACTTTATGTGGATGTTGACAACCTTGATTTAGAAAAACTCATGAAATTACAGCTCATTAGATCCTACTACCAATACTGGCAGTACAT
The DNA here is from genome assembly GCA_964016965.1 of Diacarnus erythraeanus. NCBI lineage: Eukaryota > Metazoa > Porifera > Demospongiae > Poecilosclerida > Podospongiidae > Diacarnus > Diacarnus erythraeanus. The sequence continues at coordinate 1,080,547 of OZ024677.1, forward strand.
TGATAGGGTCTAATGGACCCCAACAGTAGTTCTAGGGTTAAGGTTATTTAGAGGTTTCTTAGGTGTTGAATTGTTTGGGGTGTATATAGCATCTGCTGGTGCATGAACCTTGTTGAACCTCATCTAACCTTCATGGAAGGGATGGCAACTCTAATGGATGAGGATATGGGTGATTCACCTGAGACTCCCAAATGTGGATGCCTGATGGCCTAAAGAAAAATTAAGGCACCTTGAGGAACACTTGAAGAAGACTCAGAAGTTTTTTATGTAAAACCCAATAGCAAAGACAAAATGATACACAGATCTTGTAAACTGTTCTTTTTCCATTAATTCAGAGGTAAACCTCTCTATAAAGGACACATTGCAACCTGGTTGTCAAGTATATGTTATCCTTATTTCAGAGTCTCCTTTATCTGAGAGTCCACTGTATTTTTATTGTGATAATGTCACAGTGATAACCAGGTGTAGGTAACATATAAGTTTCTCCAGAGGGTGGTTGAAATGAAGCAGCATTGAATGTAGCTACCTACGTTGTTGTTGTTGTAAACAAATTATCATGATGATATGGCAGCACAACAATTTTTATAAAGTGGTACCAGAAACAATAAAAAACAAAATATAATCATACAGTACTGCTCTGCTCTTATACCAATGAGGACACCTCTGTATACAGTGGAAACCCTCTATTCCAACACCCTGAAATGAGGACACCTCTGTATACAGTGGAAACCCTCTATTCCAACACCCTGAAATGAGGACACCTCTGTATACAGTGGAACTCAACCCCCTGAAATGAGGACACCTCTGTATACAGTGGAACTCCTCTATTCCAACACCCTGAAATGAGGACACCTCTGTATACAGTGGAACTCCTCTATTCCAACACCCTGAAATGAGGACACCTCTGTATACAGTGGAACTCGATCCTCTATTCCAACACCCTGAAATGAGGACACCTCTGTATACAGTGGAACTCCTCTATTCCAACACCCTGAAATGAGGACACCCCTGTTCACCATGATTAATATTTAGTTTTACAGGTTGGTTATGCTTGGAATTTTGTGGGATCCACAGCAGGTATTCTTTTTCTCTACGTGTATCCCTCTGCCTTTTCTTTTTCTCTGCTACGTACGCAACAAAAAATGAGCTCAGCAGAGTAGATCTGACATCACTTCCCACGTGTTCTCTATCCTAAAAGAAGCCATTGCCTGGGTCATCTTCTTGTGCTGTTAGTAGTTGAGAATTACGAGTCGATATATGAAGTAGTGAAGTCTTCTGGTTCATCCAGCAATAGCTCTGAACCTGTTTGTTATCAGCTCAGCTATTATAAAAACTGGAGCAATTCCTCAGGATGGGAATGCTCTTTCAATTAATACTCCAATTCAGTTATAATTACATAACATACTTAATTTTGTACAAGTTTTATTTTTATAACAATATAATGTGCTAGTTTAATGATGATGAACAGAGCAGAACACCTCTATTCCAACCTCCTGAATTGAAGTAAAGGGCACAGTGGAACCTCTCTAGTTTTATCCATTGAAATGAGGACACCTCTGTTTATTGTTAAACTCTCTACCTCTACTTCAATATCCTGACACTTCTATATACAGTGGAATCCCCTCTACGTATTTCACACTTGAAACGAGGACACCTCTGTACACTTGGATATGTCCCAAATAACATTGATAGTGTGTCCTCTATAGACTATAAACAGTACAGAGCATCATGTGATCTTATAGACTATAAACAGTACAGAGCATCATGTGATCTTATAGACTATAAACAGTACAGAGCATCATGTGATCTTATAAGGATGTCTAAAACTTCAAGTAATTATACAAAAAATTAGTATAAAAACTAAAAAAATATAAAAATATATAAACTAAACACTTAAGCCTATACAAAAAATATAGACTATAAGGAAGTGATGTGGTAATAATATTATTATCTTAATTGTACTCTCAAACATCCAGAATTATCTTTATCTTCATCAAACCTACAGAATAATAATTCAAAAGTTTACTTCGGGCAGTGGAACCTCTCTATAAAGGACACGTTGAGTAGTTGAGACCTTGGAAACTGTCCTTTATATTGTCCTTAATTCAGAGGTAATATACAGTGGAACCTCTCTATAAAGGACACATTGGGACCTTGAAAACTGTCCTTTATATCTTGATTCAGAGGTAATATAATACACTAAAGTATTAGTTGGGGAGACTATATTATTATGGAAAGGACACCAAAGATGAAACTTTAATACTAAGTGTGGAACTAGTCTGAGAGTTCCACTGTACATCAACCACATGTCCAATATGAAACTCACTGGTAATTATTTTCATTCAGAAATTTCTCCACCGCGGGCTTTAGTACAGGTCCATTTTCACTATGTATTCCTTTGCCAGTAATGATGTACAGTATAGGTATATCTAGGAATAGAGTTCACAGTTAAAGTATCCCATTCCCACTGGTTCTTCATGTAGACTTAAAACTTATTCCATGTAGTATTAAAACTCTATAAATGAAGTGTAACTTGATAGATTAAGTATTAATAATAATGTAGTCTTATAAGTCAGTATTAGGATATGATACAGAAAATTAAAATAGTTGTAATTCTAGACTCCTGTTCAGTGGCTTCTATATCATCAAACTACAGATGGTACCTTACTAAAGTTAAATTTACCTCTATTCAGTGCTTTCTCCACTTCATTAATGGCTTCTTTTTTAGACAGCTGATGAAGATCAATTTTATTTTTATAATGAATGTTGATTGGACTGCACAAGAAAAATGTGTTAGCTACATCTCTACCATATAACGGGAAATTTTCGAGGGGTAATATCTTCAGTGGTTTTCGATAATTAAATTTATTTGTGGAAAAAAATTCGTTGGTTTACAGCTCGGTGCTGTGTCAATAAAACCATAAAATTAAAAGTTCATGGGTAAAACATTCGTGGTTTTATTCTAACCACTAATACCACGAAGATATTTCCCCTCGAAAATTTCCTGCTATACGGTATTTACCATACTCTAGATTAGCAAGGTGATGTAGTATCCTTATTAAAGTGATGCCCATTTTCAGGGTATGTAGCTGGAAAGGTGTGCAGTGTCCTTATTAAGGAGGTGTCTTTATTTCAGGGGTAGTTTATACACATCTCTATGTAGCTGGGAAGGTGTGCAGCCAGTGTCCTCATTAAGGAGGTGTCCTTATTTCAGGGGTAGTTTATACACATCTCTATGTAGCTGGGAAGGTGTGCAGTGTCCTCATTAAGGAGGTGTCCTTATTTCAGGGGTAGTTTATACACATCTCTATGTAGCTGGGAAGGTGTGCAGTGTCCTCATTAAGGAGATGTCCTTATTTCAGGGGTAGTTTATACACATCTCTATATAGCTGGGAAGGTATGCAGTGTCCTTATTAAAAAGGTGTCTTTATTTCAGGAGTAGTTTATACACTTATCTCTATAAGCTGCTAAGTTTTGTTAGCATTTCCAAATCACCCACAATTCCATAATAAATAGACTTACTTGTTTTTCATAATGCAGTCAACAGCCTTTCTATTTGCTTCATTCATTTCCTTAAGATGTACATTTGCCTAAGAAATATAAGGTATTCAAAGGTAAGATATATGTTTTGGAACCTCTCTATAAAGGAACCAAGGACACTTTTCCTATCCCTAATTCTCTGAATGAATCATTAAGGACATGACAGTTTCCTAATGTATCTCTTATAGAGAGTATATCATCTCTGAATTAAGGATAACCTCTTATATAAAGAAAGAACAGTTGCTCTTTTTTTTTTCTTTCTTTCTTTTTTTTTATCAGAGGGTTTACTGTCAGAGTTTAAGTTTTGTTGGATGTATAGAGTGAAATAAGGTGTGTTTCACACACCTCCTCCCTATACTTAGCTGCCTCTTCACTATTCCTGGCTGTTTTGGCTTTCTTTTGGCACTCCTTCATCTTCACATAATGTTCATTTGCTTCTTCTCTCAGTTCACTTGCTTCTTTTTTCCAATTATCATTGGTTATATCACCAGCAACTTCAAATCGACAATCATCATTTCTATTGAAATGGTCTGTTGCACTAGCAGGTATAAAATAGTGAGGACAATCATACCTTTCATCAGAATCGTCACTAGACTCATCATCAAAATAGTAGTCACTCGATTGTGTGTCACTATCAGAATCGCCACTAGACTCATCATTTCTATTAGGATTTCCGCCCCAAAAGTAGTGGAAAAGTCCTTGCATTGCATTTTCCATCCAGCCAGCAGCCCACCAAACTCCCTCCATCTAGTTAGCTAGCGATGATAAAGCAAAATTCTAAAAATAACTGCACCAAATTGAGCAGTTCTTACTCTATCCAGCTACAGCTAAGAATCAACGACCTTCTCTGAACAGACAAAGCTATAATAATAACAGTGAAAAATGCGTTCCAAAATGTTCCTCTTCAGCCAAGTTTCAATGTCCCCGGGAAAATATTCGATACACACGTACACCCGAGTCGGGGCGTGACTCTGTGTTTATAGACGAGAAAGTAAATTTAGAATTCATTAGAGGAGGAAGTCCTTAGCTTTCGCAGTGTCGTCAGTGTTGGCTTGGAATCCTCTTATCTCGCAGCTTTTCTTAGTAGTGGGGACTTGGTATTTGCCTCTCTTCTCTCCTTTGGAAACAGCTTTCTTCTTTGTGTCACAGTGTCACCCCTAGTGTGTGATGGTTCCAGTAGAGGTAGTCCTACTACACTAATCTGCATTCTACTTACCCTAGAACTACCGTATAAAGTTTGTATCATTGGTTACCAGTGGGGTCTGCTAGACTCCCTTTCCTCTTACCACCTTAATGCTTAAACTTCATCAAAGTCATAACAAATAGACCCAACAATGGTAGGCTATCTGACTGTCTTCTTTGATTCCAGTTTAAAAACAGCAGGTGAAGTTAATCCTGTGTAATATCGTGTAATATCGAACACAAATTTACTCTATTGGTACTAGTCGTCTAGGAGGTGATCTTTAAGAACATCACTATAAGCTGTATACTTTATGTGGATGTTGACAACCTTGATTTAGAAAAACTCATGAAATTACAGCTCATTAGACCTTACTACCAAGACTGGCAGTACATTGATAGGGTCTAATGGACCCCAACGGTAGTTCTAGGGTTAAGGTTATTTAGAGGTTTCTTAGGTGTTGAATTGTTTGGGGTGTATATAGCATCTGCTGGTGCATGAACCTTGTTGAACCTCATCTAACCTTCATGGAAGGGATGGCAACTCTAATGGATGAGGATATGGGTGATTCACCTGAGACTCCCAAATGTGGATGCCTGATGGCCTAAAGAAAAATTAAGGCACCTTGAGGAACACTTGAAGAATACTCAGAAGTTTTTTATGTAAAACCCAATAGCAAAGACAAAATGATACACAGATCTTGTAAACTGTTCTTTTTCCATTAATTCAGAGGTAAACCTCTCTATAAAGGACACATTGCAACCTGGTTGTCAAGTATATGTTATCCTTATTTCAGAGTCTCCTTTATCTGAGAGTCCACTGTATTTTTATTGTGATAATGTCACAGTGATAACCAGGTGTAGGTAACATATAAGTTTCTCCAGAGGGTGGTTGAAATGAAGCAGCATTGAATGTAGCTACCTACGTAGTTGTTGTTGTAAACAAATTATCATGATGATATGGCAGCACAACAATTTTTATAAAGTGGTACCAGAAACAATAAAAAACAAAATATAATCATACAGTACTGCTCTGCTCTTATACCAATGAGGACACCTCTGTATACAGTGGAAACCCTCTATTCCAACACCCTGAAATGAGGACACCTCTGTATACAGTGGAAACCCTCTATTCCAACACCCTGAAATGAGGACACCTCTGTATACAGTGGAAACCCTCTATTCCAACACCCTGAAATGAGGACACCTCTGTATACAGTGGAACTCCTCTATTCCAACACCCTGAAATGAGGACACCTCTGTATACAGTGGAACTCCTCTATTCCAACACCCTGAAATGAGGACACCTCTGTATACAGTGGAACTCGATCCTCTATTCCAACACCCTGAAATGAGGACACCTCTGTATACAGTGAAACTCCTCTATTCCAACACCCTGAAATGAGGACACCCCTGTTCACCATGATTAATATTTAGTTTTACAGGTTGGTTATGCTTGGAACTTTGTGGGATCCACAGCAGGTATTCTTTTTCTCTACGTGTATCCCTCTGCCTTTTTTCTTTTTCTCTGCTACGTACGCAACAAAAAATGAGCTCAGCAGAGTAGATCTGACATCACTTCCCACGTGTTCTCTATCCTAAAAGAAGCCATTGCCTGGGTCATCTTCTTCATTGGTGTTGTGCTGTTTGTAGTTGAGAATTACAAGTTGATATATGAAGTAGGGAAGTCTTCTGGTTCATCCAGCAATAGCTCTGAACCTGTTTGTTATCAGCTCAGCTATTATAAAAACTGGAGCAATTCCTCAGGATGGGAATGCTCTTTCAATTAATACTCCAATTCAGTTATAATTACATAACATACTTAATTTTGTACAAGTTTTATTTTTATAACAATATAATGTGCTAGTTTAATGATGATGAACAGAGCAGAACACCTCTATTCCAACCTCCTGAATTGAAGTAAAGGGCACAGTGGAACCTCTCTAGTTTTATCCATTGAAATGAGGACACCTCTGTTTATTGTTAAACTCTCTACCTCTACTTCAATATCCTGACACTTCTATATACAGTGGAATCCCCTCTATGTATTTCACACTTGAAACGAGGACACCTCTGTACACTTGGATATGTCCCAAATAACATTGATAGTGTGTCCTCTATAGACTATGAACAGTACAGAGCATCATGTAATCTTATAGACTATGAACAGTACAGAGCATCATGTGATCTTATAGACTATGAACAGTACAGAGCATCATGTGATCTTATAAGGATGTCTAAAACTTCAAGTAATTATACAAAAAATTAGTATAAAAACTAAAAAAATTTAAAAATATATAAACTAAACACTTAAGCCTATACAAAAAATATAGACTATAAGGAAGTGATGTGGTAATAATATTATTATCTTAATTGTACTCTCAAACGTCCAGAATTCCCTTCAACCTCACCAAACCTACAGAATGATAATTCAAAGTTTATTTCAGGTGGTAGAGTGAAACCTCTCAATAGAGGACACGTCCTTTAGAGGTTGTTCTTAATTCAGAGGTAATAATATAATACACTAAAGTATTAGTTGGGGACAGGACTAAAGACTTTATTTATCATGGAAAGGACACCAAAGCTGAAAACTCTTTAATACTGAGTGTGGAACTAGTCTGAGAGTTCTACTCTACATCAACCACATGTCCAATATGAAACTCACTGGTAATTTTTCTTATCCAGAAATTTCTCCACCTCAGGTTTTAGTTTAGGACGTCCATTTTTACTATGTATGCCTTTGCCAGTAATGATGTACAGTGTAGGTATACCTAGGAATAGAGTTCATAGTTAAAGTGTCCCATTCCCAATGGTTCTTTGTGTAGTCTTAAAACTCTAGATTTCATAAAACTCTATAGATTAAGTTAAAACTTTAAATTCAGTCAGTAGCTAGAATTACAATTCTAGACTCCTGCTCAGTGGCTCCTATACATCATCAAATTACAGTACCTCTCGTGCTATACCAGATGGTACCTTACTACCTTGCTAAAGTTTAAATTTACCTCTCCTCAGTGCTTTGCCCACTTCGTTAATAGCTTCTTTTTTAGACAGCCCATGAAGATCAATTGTATTATAAGTGTTCCTTGGACTGCACAAGAAAGAATGTGTTGCATGTACAGTATATTTACTATGCTCTAGATCAGCAAGGTGATGTAGTATTAAAGTGATGTCCACATAGGCTCCAACCATCCTGGAATGTCCAGGACAGTCCTGTATTTGTTGACATTGTTCTGTGTCCTGGATTCACCTGTCATTTGTCCTGGATGCTGGAGTAGTAGACTACTATACTATGTCTATAGACACTGACTGCAATATATAGCTATGAAAACTACTTACTACAGATCTGTAGTGTAGATCTGGTTGTTGTTGTCCTATGACTAGAGTGCATTACAGTAGCTACAGTGCACGCATGCACAGTCAGCATCCTTGTATAAATCATTATCAATAATGAGCAGCATTAAAAAACAGCTGGTAGCTATAGCAAGTTCTGAGTCAGAGTGCCCTTCAGTAGTTACAGTAGCCTTTGCTTGGTGTCTTCATATCCACACTGATAGAATGCTTTCATGATTCTTCTTTCAGCAAAGAGCTTCCCAGGAAGTGTAAGAAAGCTACCCTACTGTCACTGAACCAAGAGTGGCCTTAAATTAATTTGATGGGTGTAATTTTTGATGGTGTGGTTTGGGCGGGGTTAGCTATGATTTGGGCATGGCTGGTGGGTTTGGCCAGTGTCCTGGAACTGGTTTTCAAAAAGTTGGAGCCTACGTGCTCATTTGTAGCTGGGAAGGTGTGCAATGTCCTCATTAAGGAGGTGTCCTTATTTCAGGGGTAGTTTATACACATCCTGTTGCTAAGTTTTCCACAATTCCATAAAGTAACAATATTGCTTACTTGTGTTTCATATTGTAGTCAACAAACTCTCTACTTGCTTCTTTTGCCTAAGATATAAAAGATTCTTTATACACATAATTTAGAGGTAATGTGCTTTTGGAACCACTTTATAAAGGACACATTGGGACCAAGGACACTTGTCCTGTAATAATGAATAAATAAATAAGGACAACCTCTATATAAAGGACAGTTTCCAAGGTCCCAATGTGTCCTTTATAATAGAGAGGTTCCACTGTATATTACCTCTGAATTAAGGATAACCTCTATAGTTTCCAAGGTCCCAATGTGTCCTTTATAGAGAGGTTCCACTGTATATTACCTCTGAATTAAGGACAACTCTATATAAAGGACAGTTTCCAAGGTCCCAATGTGTCCTTTATAGAGAGGTTCCACTGTATATTACCTCTGAATTAAGGATAACCTCCTCTATATAGTGAATAGTTGCTCTTATTTCAGAGTGTATTTTTTTATCTGAGGGTTCACTGATGAAATAACATGAGTGTTTCACATACCTCATTCTCCCACTTATCTGCCTCTTCACTATCACCATTTTCCCTGGCTGTTTTGGCTTTCTTTTTGAACTTTTCCTTTTCTTCTCTCAGTTTAACTGCTTTTATTTTCCAATGGTATGTTGCTGCACCAAAGTGAGGACCATCATATGCTTCATCAGAATCGTCACTAGACTCATCAAAATAGTAGTCACTTGATTGTGTGTCACTATCAGAATCATCCCTAGACTCATCATTTCTATCAGGAATACCCCCCCAAAAGGAGTGGAAAAGTCCCTGCACTACATTTTTCATCCAGTCACAAACTCTCTCCATCTAGCTAGCGATGATAGCTAATAAAGTAAGTCTAACTGCACCAGTTCCCACTCTATACAGCAACAGCTAAGAATAAACGACCTTCTTTGAATAGACAGGGCAACAATATAGTGAAAAATGCATTCCAAAATGTTCCTCTCCAGCCAAGTTTCAATGCAAATTATTAATCCAGAAAATAGCTTTGATACATCCACATACTGATTGGGGGCGTGACTTCTGTGTTTTAGAGAAAATTTAGAATTCTAATTAGCTACTCATTAGAGGAGGAAAATCGAATGGCGGTGTATTGTTGTCGGTGTTGGCTTGGAAGAGTTCAGAATCCTCTCGTCTCGTAGCTAATCTTAGTAGTGGGATTCTATTATCAACTGAGAGAGTTGTCTTCTTGGCATTTGCCTCTCTCTTCTCTCTCCCCCCCTCTCCCTCTCTCTCAAATACTTCTTTCCGAGGTCGCCATTAGCTAGGTGCAAGTTTAAACTAGCTAGTTGCTAATTTAGCATAATTATGCCTCATGTTATCGTGTGTGTAGACTTATAGTAGCTATAGTTCTCTCTGTTGGTCTGTAGCTAGCAGGTGGATGCGAGTTGTGTTAGCTAACTGAGAATTAATCTTGATGTGGGTGCTGATCAGATCTGACATCACTTCCCATGTGTTCTCCATCCTAAAAGAAGCCATTGTTTGGGTCATCTTCTCCATTGGTGTTGTGCTGTTAGTAGTTGAGAATTACCAGTCGATATAATATGAAGTAGTGAAGTCTTCTGGTTCATCCAGCAATATCTCTGAGCCTGTCTGTTATCAGCTCAGCTATTATAAAAACTGGAGTAATTCCTCAGGATGGGAATGTTCTTTCAATTAATACATTTTTGTACAAATTTTATTTTTCATTATAAGCAATACAGTTTAATGATGATGAACAGAGCGGAACACCTCTATTCCAACTGCCTGAATTGAAGTAAAGGCACAGTGGGACCTCTCTAGTTCAATCCATTGAAGTGAGGACACCTCTGTATATTGTCAAACACTCTACTTCAATATCCTCATATGAACACACTTCTATATACAGTGGGATCCCTCTATTCTGTACACGTCCATACAAAAGACATTTGTTCTGTAATTCTTTATTATAGGACAACCTCTATATAAAGGACAGTTTCCAAGGTGTTTCTAAACTATATATAAACAGTACGGAGCATCATGTGATCTTATAAGAATGTATAAAACTCTACAAAAAAATTGTATAAAAACTAAACTAAAATATAAACTAAACACTTAAGCTTATACAAAAAATATTGACCATAAGAAAGTGATGTGGTAATAATATTACACAGTAGAACCTCACTCATCTGGAACTCACTCATGCAGATAACTCAATTAATCAAACAGCTACATTATTAGTTTTTACAGCTGCTGTCTAGGTTGAGTGGCTGGAGAGCTAGTTTGCCATTAGAAATCACTGAAGTTAGCCATTCAGCTGCAGTGGATGCATTACTTGGAGTGTCAAAAGGATACAAATAGTGCACAGTTGATGCTAGTGTACAAACTTAGAACATCTGCAGCAGCCAAATGCCTAACATCTATGAAGCAATGTTCCATTACAAGTTTTTTTGACAAACAGTAGCTGTATTACAATGCATATGGTTGTGAAATATAGAAGTGTTTATTTTTAAAAACCTCGATAATCCAAACTTTTTACTAATCGAAACACCTTCTGGTCCCTTAGTGTTCGGATTAGTGAGGTTCTACTGAATTTTCTTAATTGTACTCTCAAACATCCAGAATTCCCTTCAACCTCACCAAACCTACAGAATAATAATTCAAAGTTTATTTCAGGTGGTAGAGTGAAACCTCTCAATAGAGGACACATTGTCCTTCAGAGGTTGTCCTTAATTCAAAGCTAATATACAGTGGAACCTCTCTATAGAGGACATATTGAGACCTTGGAAATGTCCTTTATATTATGAAGGTTGTCATTAATTCAGAGGTAATAGAGCTTATGCAATGACGTCACGATAGATCATGCGCAATACTGGGCATCCATTTTGAGTGGCAAAATGGGCAAGAGCTGTTGTGCTGTCGGCTGTACTAATCGTTACAGGAAAGGTTCTGGGGTTCATTTTTATCGTTTTCCGGATGACAAAGAGAGAAGAGCAAAGTGGATCGCTGCTGTGGCACGTAAGAACTGGGAACCAACTGAACACTCCTGGATTTGTAGTGCTCACTTTGTTTCTGGAGCCAAGGACAACAACCCACTGTCTCCAGATTATGTACCAAGAGCCCAGTGAAGCGAAAATTGGAAGAGGGGATGAAACGATTTGAAAGGGTATCACAAGCGAAGAAAAGAAGAGTTGAAACTGGAAATAAACTAGAAGCTGCCAGGTCTCTGTTGAAACTTTCTGACACTGGTAATGGTGTTACTTTCTGTGAACCACACTCTGGTGTTTTTACGATGACTGATCTTGCCATGAATGATTTGAAGATTATAAATATATGACGGTTGCTATGTTTTGATTACCTTTTGTTAGGTCATCGCATAAACTCTATATAATACACTAAAGTATTAGTTTGGGACTGGACTAAAGACTTTATTTATCATGGAAAGGACACCAAAGCTGAAACCTCTTTAATACTAAGTGTGGAACTAGTCTGAGAGTTCCACTCTACATCAACCACATGTCCAATATGAAACTCACTGGTAATTCTTCTTATTCAGAAATTTCTCCACCACAGGCTTTAGTTTAGGACGTCCATTTTTACTATGTATGCCTTTGCCAGTAATGATGTACAGTGTAGGTATATCTAGGAATAGAGTTCACAGTTAAAGTCCACTGGTTCTTCATATAGACTTAAAACTATAGTTTTAAAACCCTATAGATTAGTATTAATAATATGTTTTAAAACTCTATAGAATTAATATGTAGTCTTAAAACTCTACATTCAGTCAGTATATATTATGATACAGAACATTAGACTCCTGTTCAGTGGCTCCTATACATCATCAAATTACAGTACCCCTCGTGCTATACCAGATGGTACCTTGTTAAAGTTTAAATTTACCTTTCCTCAGTGCTTTCTTCACTTCATTAATGGCTTCTTTTACAAACAGCCCATGAAGATCAATTGTATCACGTCGAGTGTTGTTTCGACTGCACAAGAAAAAATTAAATATGTGGCATGTCTATTTACTATACTATTAGCAAAGTGATGTAGTATTCTCATTAAAGTAATGTCCATTTTCAGGGTATGCAGCTGGGAAAATGTACAGTGTCCTCATTAAGGAGGTGTCCTTATTTCAGGGGTAGATTATACACATCTCTATGTAGCTGGGAAGGTATGCAGTGTCCTCATTAAGGAGGTGTCCTTATTTCAGGGGTAGTTTATACACATCTCTATGTGTAAATAATCATTCAGTAAACCTCTAGTCGTGCTATCTATAGAGTTCTTAACTCGCGCTCTCTTACACAAATTTTATCTTTGAGGCAATAATACATAATCAGAGAGGGTGTGGTTACAGAATAATATTATGAATAATGATATGGAGTTCCAAAGTTCAGGTAAGAGTTATAGTTCCATAATAGCTCAGACACTATGTAGCTGGGAAGGTATGCAGTGTTCTCATTAAGGAGGTGTCCTTATTTCAGGGGTAGTTTATACACATCTCTATGTAGCTGGGAAGGTGTGCAGTGTCCTCATTAATGAGGTGTCCTTATTTCAGGGGTAGTTTATACACATCTCTATGTAGCTATAGTTAAGTTTTGTCAAATCACCCACAGTTGCTATATTACTTACTTGTTTTTCATAATGCAGTCAACAGCTTTTCTTTTCTTTTCTTAAAATGTACTTCTGCCTAAGAAATAGAATTTTATCCAAAGGTTATTTTGTCTTTAAAGCTATTGAACTTCTTTCATTAGAACCAAGGACACTTGTCCTATCCCTAATTCTCTGAATTGTTTCTCTTATAGAGAGTATATCACCTCTGAATTAAGGATAACCTAACAGTTGCTCTTATTTCTTTTTGTCAGAGAGTTTACTTTCATCAGGTTTGAGTTTTGATGCATAGAGCATTAACAGTGAAATGTGTTTCACACACCTCTTCCCTAAACTTAGCTGCCTCTTCACTATTTCTGGCTGTTCTGGCTTTCTCTTGGCACTCCTTCATCTCCACATATTGTCTTTGTGCTTCTTCTCTCAGTTCATCTGCTTCTTCTTTCCATTTTTTAGACAACAACTTGGCAACACTGCATTGTACAATGAAATAACTTTAGCTCCATAGAGTGAGCAGTTTAGATTATAATTAAGTGAGCAGTTTATAGGTCAGTGCTCTATTGATGTATGTGCTATCCTATTGGTGACCTATCCTTCTTAGCTAATAGCTTTACCCCGTTTTCTCAGCCATTCTGACCAATACTGTACTACTGCATATACACATTCATTCTGCTTCACACGGTGTCCCACTCAGCACCACCAGACCTTTTTGTTTTTAATTATTAAAAAAAATTTTATTAGAAATTTATTTATAAAATCATTAATGCCCAATAACTTACGTATTCATGTACGCATGCGCGGATTATCTTGATCCATCCTCTATACCTCACAATGTGGGTTGGTAGGTAGGCTCCAGTAAATTAGCATAATTGGAGCATAATAGGCTCAACCATTATGCTGTGCATAATGGAGCATAATAGGGAGCATAGTTTGGAACTGACTAGTACATGGCCTAAGTGCATGTTGTAGCTAGTTAGCTGAATTAGTCCCAATGGAGTTTTCCTGCTCTAGTAATTCTAATTGAGAGTAGTAGCAGCAGTGAATCATAGAGTGAGAGCTCTTTAAAAAAATAGGACTGCTTCATTGCTAAGTAGATTAAGAGCCCCTACTAAGTCTGATTTGTGTTGAAAAAGGAAGATACTGACTCAATTTGTTCTAAAAAAGTAGGGCATAATGGGTAGAATTTATAATAGGGTTAGATTTTGAGCAATGCTCCAAAGCATAATGGGCAAAAATTTGAGCATAATTTACTGGACTCTATTGGTAGGTATAACAGGTTATGAATATCATTAACCGCTAACAGCCCCCCCCCACCTTCTGTTAAGAAGATGACCCAGAGTAAATCTAACATCACTTCCCATGTGTTCTCTATCCTAAAAGAAGCCATTGCCTGGGTCAGATGTAGGATGCTAGTATAGTGTATTTTCTGGCATTAGCAGAGGTGGTAGGTTATCAGAGCTGCCAAGGTTAGGAAAAGGTTAGGAGTGAGATGTCCATAAGACTAACATATATATGTACTACATAAGGTTGTGTACTAAAAGCAAGGGAGCCAGGAGTGAGACTTGGCAGGTCTGGGTTATCTGTGTAGCATTCCTTGTACCAGTGTCACAGGGTACGGCCTCCCCCAGGGTGGGAGCTCCGCCGGAGGAATTGCCCTAGAATATGGCCTCCCCCCCAGTTAATATCCTAGGGTATGGCCTCCGCCCCCTGGGTATTTTCTCTGCGGCCTATGTTTTGGCAAGAGCAGCAGAGGTAGACAGTGGTAGACAGTGGTAGCTAAATAGTAAATTAATAGGCTAGATCCAAAGACAGAAACTCCTAGTGAAGAAACTCCTGGGAAGAGATTATAGACAACAGTGTAGAAAATTCTATGGGAGGGAGGCCATACCCTAGGACAGAAGCTACTGGTGCAGAAACTCCTGACAAGAGATTATAGACAACGGTGTAGAAAATTCTATGGTAGGGAGGCTATACCCTAAGAGAAAAGCTCCTGGTGCAGAAACTCCTGAAAAGAGATGAGTGTGGAAAATTTTATGGGGGAGGCCATACTCTAGGACAGAAGCTCCTGGTGTATAAACTCCTGATATACTTAGGGGAGACTATACTCTATAGAGTATATAATCTCTTCTCAGGAGTTTCTGCATCAGGAGCTTCTGTCATAGGGTATAGTTCCCCCCCCTCCCCTCCTCATAGAATTTTCTTCTACACTGTTGTCTATAGAGTATGTAATCTCTTCTCAGGAGTTTCTGCACCAGGAGCTTCTGTCCTAGGGTATGGCCTTCCCCCACATAGAATTTTCTATACTGTAGACTATAGAGTATATAATCTCTTCTCAGGAGTTTATACACCAGGAGTTTCTGTATGGCCTCCCGGCTCTATAGTATTTTTTACACTGTCATCTATAGAGTATAATCTTCTCAGGAGTTTCTGCACCAGGATCTTCTGTCCTAGGGTATGGCCTCCCCCCCATAGAATTATACACTGTTGTCTATAGAGTATGTAATCTCTTCTCAGGAGTTTCTGCACCAGGAGCTTCTCCCATCTAGAATTTTCTATGCTGTCGTCTATAATCTCAGGAGTTTATACACCAGGAGCTTCTGTCCTAGGGTATGGCCTCCCCCCTATAGTATTTTCTACACTGTCATCTATAGAGTATATAGTTAATCTCTTCTCAGGAGTTTATACACCAGGAGCTTCTGTCCTAGGGTATAGCCTCCCTCCTATAGAATTTTCTACACTGTCATCTATATAGTATATAATCTCTTCTCAGGAGTTTTTACACCAGGAGCTTCTGTCCTAGGGTATGGCCTCCCCCCTAGAATTTTCTATGCTGTCGTCTATAAGTTTCTGCACTAGGAGTTTCTGTCTTTGGATCTAGCCTATATTTACTATTTAGCTACCACTGTCTACCTCTGCTGCTCTTGCCATAGCATACCTCTGCTGCTCTTGCCAAAACATAGGCCGGAGAAAATACCCTGGGGGTGGAGGCCATACCCTAGGATATTAACTCCAGTGGGGGGAGGCCAGGGGGGGAGGCCATACTTTAGGGCAATTCCTTGGTGGAGCTCCCACCCTGGGGGAGGCCATACCCTGTGACACCGGGATTATTAGCTCGAGAGCGACCACTCCTGTTGTCGGGACTCTAGACACTGTGTTAATCTATACTAGCTACTACCCATTATGCATGGCAGCTAGAACTATTCTGTTCTTGCCTAATTCCAGATACCTATGACAATGATGGCATGTGAAAACTGTGAAAAATGATATCACTTAAAGTGTGTTGGAATAGAGTGAACTTGTACCTGACTCTGTAACAAATTATGACCTCAAGTGTATATCTATTACCTAGAGGTTACTCCAGGAGAAAATGAACAATGAATATGCTCCATGTGTGCTATAGAAAATTAGCCAGCTATAATAATACCTATAAATTTATATATGAACAACAGTAACAGCTGTAGCTGTATAGTTTTTAATCATAGTAATACTTTCAGTTCTTACTTCTTCCTGCATTGAGAGTGGAAAGTACAGTGAATCATGAAGGCATATTTAAGCATAGGATGATCACTTCTAAAATATAATAACTACTGGCTGCATGTGCACAAGAACAAAGAAAGTGAAGATACATCTGTCATAACTAGCTATTTATTTCCTGTAGGGTCCCTAAATCACCATGAAGTCCCCTAGCCACTAGAGATTAAAGGCCCCTCATCCCTAGAACTTGGGGACTAGGGGGGAGGGGCCAGCTGAATTTATGCATAATTTATAAATTTTTCGATGGCAGATGTAATTATGACAACGCTCGTTCTGACTACATATTATAGTACATAAATTCATTATTTATTTTTGGACCTTAAAGTATGAAGTTGGATCCTGCTTCACTCCAAAGATTGAAATCTTTGTGCACCATTCATGACTTACCATCAAGTTCTTGAGTTCTTCAACACTCTATGGACACTGTAGTCTTTTCTCTTTTGGAAATGGATTTCTTCTTTGCATCACAGTGTCACCCCTAGAGTGTGGTGATTCCAGTAGAGGTAGTCCTACAGGCTACTACAATAATCTGCAATCTATACTTAAATGCATTCTTTAGACCATCCACATTCGGGAGTTTTAGGTGGATCACATCTATACATTTGAGTTATCATCTCTTCCATGAAGGTTAGATGAGGTTCGATGAGGTTCAGACCAGCAAATGCTGCCATATACCTCAAACACCAAACCCAATAGCAAATTCTCTCTATAAAAGACACAGATCTTGTAAACTGTCCTTTATATAGAAGTTGTTCTTAATTCAGAGGTAATATACAGTGGAACCTCTTTATAAAGGACACATTGGGACCTTGGAAACTGTCCTTTAATATAGAGGTTGACCTTAATTCAGAGGTAATATACAGTGGAACCTCTCTATAAAGGACACTTTGGGACCTTGGAAGCTGTCCTTCATATAGAGGTTGTCCTTAATTCACAGTGGAACCTCTCTATAAAGGACATGTTGGGACCTTGGAAACTGTCCTTTATATAGTGTTCTTTATATGGATGTTTCAGAGTGTCCTCTATCAGAGGGTCCACTGTGTTATTATTGTGATAATGTCACAGGTGTAGGTAACATAAGCAGGGTTCTTACCTTGAGTTTTCTCCAGAGGGTGAGCATCCTTTGGATGAAATGAAGTAATTGTAGGTTGGCATTGAAATGTACTTACATTGTTGTGGTAAACAAATTATCATAAGTGGTACTGCAAACAATAAAAATATAAGAACAAAATATACCATAATCATACTGCTCTGTTCTGCTCTGATACCATTGAGGACACCTCTGTATGCAGTGGAACTCCTCTATTCCAACACCCTGAAATGAGGACACCTCTGTATGCAGTGGAACTCCTCTATTCCAACACCCTGAAATGAGGACACCTCTGTATGCAGTGGAACTCCTCTATTCCAACACCCTGAAATGAGGACACCTTTGTATGCAGTGAAACCTCTCTATTCTAACACCCTGAAATGAGGACACCTCTGTATACAATGGAACTACTCTCCCTGAAATGAGGACACCTCTGTATTCAGTCTATTCCAACCCCATGAAATGAGGACACCTCTGTTCACCATCCATCCAACCTGATTATTTTTATTGAGACAAGTTTTACAGGTTGGTTATGTTTGGGATCTAAAGCAGGTAGCTAATTTTGTTCTCTATGTGTATCCTTCTGCCTTTTTCCTTCGCCTTTGCTATGTACACAACAATAAACAAACTCAGATCTGACATCACTTCCCATGTGTTCTCCATCCTAAAAGAAGCCATTACCTGGGTCATCTTCTTCATTGGTGTTGTGCTGTTTGTAGTTGAGAATTACGAGTCGATATATGAAGTAGGGAAGTCTTCTGGTTCATCCAGCAATAGCTCTGAGCCTGTCTGTTATCAGCTCAGCTATTATAAAAACTGGAGCAATTCCTCAGGATGGGAATGCTCTTTCAATTATTACTCCAATTCAGTTATAATATTACATACGTAACATACTTAATTTTGTACAAATTTTATTTTTCATTATAAGCAATACAATATAATAAACTAGTTTAATGATGATGAACAAAGTGGAACACCTCTATTCCAACCTCCTCAATTGAAGTAAAGGGCACAGTGGAATCTCTCTAGTTCTATCCATTGAAATGAACACCTCTGTTTATTGTTAAACCATCTACTTCAATATCCTGATATGAGTACACTTCTATATACAGTGGGGTCCCTCTATTCCATACCTGAAATGAGGACACCTCTGTATACAATAATGATGGCTTATGTATTAACATTGATAAAACTCTACTCCCTCAAATGATGTAATCAAGACACATTCATTTGTCCCAAGGTGTCTGGACATCCCTGTAATCAAGACATCTTCATTTGTCTCAAATAGAAGTACTGCTGAGTATATAGACCTTAGGATAGAGGACACTCTGAAATATTATTATGGACATTATATCTATACACAAAGGACACTTTCTGTCCCCAACTAAAGGACAACCTCTATATAAAGGACAATTTCCAAGGTTCTGTGTCCTCTATAGAGAGGTTCCACTGTATATTACCTCTGAATTAAGGACAACCTCTATATAAAGGACAGTTTCCAAGGTTCTGTGTCCTCTATAGAGAGGTTCCACTGTATATTACCTCTGAATTAAGGACAACCTCTATATAAAGGACAGTTTCCAAGGTCCCAATGTGTCCTCTATAGAGAGGTTCCAATGTATATTACCTCTGAATTAAGGACTACCTCTATATAAAGGACAATTTCCAAGGTCCCAATGTGTCCTCTATAGAGAGGTTCCACTGTATATTACCTCTGAATTAAGGACAACTTCTATATAAAGGACAGTTTCCAAGGTCCCAATGTGTCCTCTATAGAGAGGTTCCACTGTATATTACCAAGGACAACCTCTATATAAAGGACAATTTCCAAGGTCCTCTATAGAGAGGTTCCACTATGTATATTACCCCTGAATTAAAAGGACAGTTTCTAAGGTTCTGATGTGTCCTTTATAGAGAGGTTCCACTTTAGATTACCTCTGAATTTATAAACAGTACAGAGATCTTGTAAGGATGTTGTGAAAACTGTGTGTACTGCATGCTCTTAAATTTAAACTCTTTATTTTGAACAACAAAACAATGAATTGAACTGAACTAACATGACAAAGCTATAAAGGCCAGCAGAATAAAATTTTAATGGTTATGTAACTACAGATGTATAAAACTTCAAGCATAAAAATTAATTCTACAGAAAATATAATTATTATGTAGCTAAAAACTAAACTCTGAAACACTTGAGCTTAGCTATACAAAAAGAATTTGACTATAAGAAAGTGATGTGGTATTGAATGTTATTTTTTTATTAGTATCAAACGTCCGGGATTACGTTCAACCTCATCAACCCTACAGAATAATAATTCCCTTTATGAACAAGTTGTAACCATTAGTAGGAGACAGGACTAAAGACAATGCTTATCATGGTACCAAAGATGAAACCTAAGTGTGGAACTAGTCAGAGAGTTCCACTGTACATCAACCACATGTCCAATATAAAACTCACTGGTAATTGCTGTACTTCTCGTCCAGTAATTTCTTCACCGCTGGCTTTATTTTAGGGCCATTTTTGCTATGTTTGCCTTTGCCAGTAATGATGTACAGTGTAGGTATACCTAGGAATAGAGTTAATAGTTATAGTGTTCTTGAGTATCCCATTCCCACTGGTTCTTCATGTTGTAGTTTTAAAACTCTAGATTAAGCATTTATGTAGTCTTAAAACTCTAAATTCAGTCAGTATGATATAGAACATTGCAATTCTAGACTCCTGTTCAGTGGCTCCTATATATCATCAAATTACAGTACCTCTCATGCTATACCAGATGGTACCTTGCTAAAGTTTAGTAATATTATATTAAATTTACCTTCCTTCAGTTTTTTCTCTACTTCAGTAATGGCTTCTTTTACATACAGATGATGAAGATCAATTGTATGATAAGTGTTCCTTGGACTGCACAAGAAAGGTGATGTAGTATCCTCATTAAAGTGATGTCCATATTATAGCGAGTTTTATACACGTCTGGAAAGGTATGCAGTGTCCTCATTAAGGAGGTTTATACACATCTCTATGTAGTTGGGAAGGTATGTAGTGTCCTCATTAAGGAGGTTTATACACATCTCTATGTAGCTGGGAAGGTATGTAGTGTCCTCATTAAGGAGGTTTATACACATCTCTATGTAGTTGAGAAGGTATGGAGTGTCCTCATTAAGGAGGTGTCCTTATTTCAGGGGTAGTTTATACACATCTCTATGTAGCTGGGAAGGTATGTAGTGTCCTCATTAAGGAGGTGTCCTTATTTCAGACACATCTCTATGTAGCTGGGAAGGTATGCAGTGTCCTCATTAAGGAGGTGTCCTTATTTCAGGGGTAGTTTATACACATCTCTATGTAGCTGGGAAGGTATGTAGTGTCCTCATTAAGGAGGTGTCCTTATTTCAGACACATCTCTATGTAGCTGGGAAGGTATGCAGTGTCCTCATTAAGGAGGTGTCCTTATTTCAGGGGTAGTTTATACACATCTCTATGTAGCTGGGAAGGTGTGCAGTGTCTTCATTAAGGAGGTGTCCTTATTTCAGGGGTAGTTTATACACATCTCTATGTAGCTGGGAAGGTATGTAGTGTCCTCATTAAGGAGGTGTCCTTATTTCAGACACATCTCTATGTAGCTGGGAAGGTATGTAGTGTCCTCATTAAGGAGGTGTCCTTATTTCAGGGGTAGTTTATACACATCTCTATGTAGCTGGGAAGGTGTGCAGTGTCTTCATTAAGGAGGTGTCCTTATTTCAGGGGTAGTTTATACATATCTCTATGTAGCTGGGAAGGTGTGTAGTGTCCTCATTAAGGAGGTGTCCTTATTTCAGGTGTGTAGTGCCCTCATTAAGGAGGTGTCCATGTTTATATACAGCTATCTGGGAAGGTATGCAGTGTCCTCATTAAGGAGGTGTCCTTATTTCAGGGGTAGTTCATACACTATCTCTATGTAGCTAAAGTCTGTCCAAGCTGACGAGAGCCTCACAAAAACATGCCTAGGCTAGGGGGGCTAACTTGGTTAAAAAAACTTCAAATTATGCGAATTTGGTATCATTTAGCAGCTCTTACCGAAGTGCTTCTTACCAGATGCCTGGTTAGTCTGTTGTAGTGAGATACAGGAGGCTAATACAAATCCTATGGTTGTACTCTGGACCACAAGGAATGCAATTAGTGTTGTGCTTAATAAAATATTGTTTCGTGTAGAGTCAACTGCTCTCTGGGAAAATGCATCTCAAATGTTGCCAATTATAGCGAGGTAATATTAAAGCTATATGTAGCACTTCCAGGCTGCTTCCGTGGCTCTCGTCAGCTTGGACAGACTTTAGCTAGCATTTCCAAATCACCCACAATTCCACAATAAAGTAACAGGCTTACTTGTTTTTCATAATGCAGTCAACAGCTTTTGCATTTGCTTCCTTCATTTTCTTAAAATGTACATTTGCCTAAGAAATAAAAGGTTCTTTATACACACAATTTCAGAGGTAATATGTGATAGTACTTAGGAAAACCAGACATGTCGGGCAGATAATTATTTTCCAGAATAGCCACTTAAAGGCTGAAAACTATTTATTTTACCTATACATATTTTTTTACTTGAGATGAATCTTCGGACCTTGAGCTACCTCCAGGCTAAGTTTGAAGAGTCAGAAGCCGTTCTAAGTAGCCAAGCACTCAGTTCAAATTCAGCTGTCTCCTACTAACTGCTAGGTAACTAATAATCTTTTAGCGCCTTTTTCTCAATAATGAACATGTAACGCTTTTTACAAGGTGAGAATTGTAACGCTTATAGCTAAGGAGTGGCTAGACATCTGGACCCAAGCAGAGTATCAATCAACACCTCCAGAGCTAAACTAGACCGCTAGGGTAATAACTCAATTTTCAATTTTTGAGCCACATGTCTGGTTTTCCTAAGTACTATCACATATGTGGAGCCTCTTTATAAAGGACTGTAAGGTACTGAAATCTATAATATTGGCATTGTAATAATTCTATTAATTATATCACCACAGGATGTGGATATTGCAATTAGTTATTTCATTCATCTTGTACCTTTATTGAATATACATGTTAACCAATCATTTTAATTGACAACTCTAAAAGGAGCTGTTTGTTATTCTGGTTTTTAATTATACATAATTAGAATTTCTGCTTATTACTTCTTCTGCATGTGTGACTTTTACTGTTAACTGATGTGTCCTGTGGTCCCTCACAAGGATACATACACTTGTCCTGTCACCAACTATTCTGTACCTCTATATAAAGGACAGTTTCCCTATGTGTCTCTAATAGAGAATATATCATCTCTGAATTAAGGACAACCTCTATATAAGAAGCAGTTGCTCTTATTTCAGAGTGTTCACTGTCATCAGGTTAGAGTTTTAAGTTTTACTTGGTGTAATAACGTGTGTTTCACAAACCTTATTCTTAGTTGCCTCTTCATAAT
This sequence comes from Diacarnus erythraeanus, assembly GCA_964016965.1. Taxonomy (NCBI): domain Eukaryota; kingdom Metazoa; phylum Porifera; class Demospongiae; order Poecilosclerida; family Podospongiidae; genus Diacarnus; species Diacarnus erythraeanus. The sequence continues at coordinate 1,103,787 of OZ024677.1, forward strand.
GTTCCTTTGCTTCTTCTCTCAGTTCCTTTGCTTTTTTTTTCCATTCAAATTTAGGACCATCACATTCAACTCGAAGACCATCATATGCTTCATCAGAATCGTCACTAGACTCAAAATAGTAGTCATTTGATTGTGTGGCACTATCAGAATCATCCCTAGACTCATCATTTCTATCAGGATTTCCCCCCCAAAAGGAGTGGAAAGGTCTTCTCAATGTATTTTTCACCCAGTCAACAGCCCACCAAAATCCCTCCATCAAGCTAGCGGTGATAATAAAGCAAAATACTGCACAAATTGAGGATTGCGGCTAGAGACGGGAAGGTTTCCAACGAACTTTGACCCCATAATGAGAGGGAAAAACCCTTATTACGGTTTGAGTGGCGGGAAATACGACGTAGTAAAAGCACGTGTTTTTAAAGTATAAGCAATGGCTCAGCTCTGTCTCTGCCGGATTTAAAAACCTGCTTCTTGAACTCCATGTTACAAGGACTGTTCGGTGTGTCTTCTATAAACATTTTTCTGTACAAGCAGAAAGAGCTGTAAAGTAAGTAATACTGATAGTGTTTATAATAGCTAGACAGCCAGAAATGACAATTTTATTGCATGAAAAAGAATTTTGCTTGACATGCACTTTGGCTGAGATTTCCCATTTGTGCAAGCTCCCACGAGTTGTAGCTCCAACAGCACTCCATAATAACCTGCAAGGTTGATAGTGAATTATATGCCATTCCATTACTTGATTTTACCTTGTAATCAAAGATATAATCCCTCAATGGATCCAAGTGGCACAGTAGGATGCCCATGAGTTTCTCATAGGGTGCTTCAATAGGATAAGCACTGAAGTATCTATGAAAGATGGCATGTACATGTAGTAAGCTACCTATTTTATAGCAATATAATAGAGGGATGACCTGAAACAGAGAGGGAGTCTATATAGCTAATTAACAAACACAGAGTTCCATTAGCTATCTACAGTGTTATGTAACTAAATCAGTTCAATATAACGAATATATCGCTGTCAATGAGGTACGTATATAATCCATAATCAACCAAATGAATGTTAATTATACAGTAGGCTTTTATTACTGTGTAGAATCAGAGCAGTAGTTTCTCATTTAGAAAATGATATACAACAGGGTCATTATACAGCAGTTATGAGTGGGAAGTCATGAGAATTACGTACTGTCTCAGATAATTATTGAAATGCTCTTAAAATGGCTATATACATCAAAGACAAAGCACACAAATGTTCTCTGGAATACAGGACAGAGTAGTATTATTGGCAGAAATAATTATACTCACTAATTGTGGTTGATGTGATATATATGCCTTTTCCCATCGTATAATTCCTTTGACATTAACAGCTTGCAGATCTGTTCTTTTTTCTGTTTATCTAGACGTACCTGCACGTTTGCTTTCCTTTCTTTTGTTGAGAAAAAAGGGTGTTGTTGTATTATAGCTTTATTGTGGGGAAAACTGTCTTTTGGTATACCAAAAGACAGTTTTCCCCATAGTAATTTCATAGCTAGTATATTATTATATAGTATATGGTTCGTGTATAATTTATAGCATCAAATGGATCAATCTGCTGAACAAAGAGACTTAAGCCGGAATGGACATGCTAGTATGTGAGTTGGAAAATATTCTAAATGCATGGTATAGATGTCACTGTTAATTATTATTGTGGGCATGCACTAGTATACACTATATAGTGTATATTATATTCCACAATTTATACTGCAGAACCATTCAGCTGAACTATCTACAAGCTATAATAAGCCAGCCAGGCCCTATGGATACATGGTAATTTCATAGCTATGATAATCATGTAAACATACTATATACCTATAATTTATAGCAATCTGCTGAACACCAGAATTATGGACATGCTAGTACTCTGGTATGTGACACTAGAATAGTACAATTTATTAGTAGCTAACTCTGTTATGCTTCAGTCAAGGGTGGAACTTGTTCCAGGCTATGGTGTATATTTAAGTAAGATATGCAACTGGATGAAGTGGAGGGAGAGAGCAATAACTCTCCTACAAGACTTATCAGAAACTTGATTTCTGTGTTTTTCCCACGTGCACAATTGGCACGATCAAGTGCATATGGCACCAGAAAAAATGTTGCCCTACCGAGGGACATTCTCCTTGCCTGTATCTGTAAGTATATTATGGTGCATATATCAACTCCAACACAAATTCAGGTTTCCATATGACTCGATCCATACGGAGTTGTTATCTTGGTCCATATACAAAATTGATTGGTCATGCACAGTTGCTATGAATGAGCATGCATTATTGGTGACCTTTGCCTTTCACAGGTTTTCATCTCTCCCATAGGGTTAGGTTTCCTTATAAAAGTCTGACTGTGCCGTGCATGGTTGACAGTTACTATAATTATGCCCACAGTTTCCATTAAAAAAATAAATACTTCTTTAATTCATTCTGTCTTACTGTCTTGTGTTATATGTTCTCTACCTATAGGCTATGTCCAGATGAAGTTTAGTGTCTCAAAGACTGTTCTAGTAGATGCCATAAACGATAAGTGTGCAAACTGCAGAAGGAAAGAAAAGACATTGAACAGAAATGCATATACATCACTATACTTAGGTGTACTATTTCAAAAAATGGACATTGGTTCACAATTATAAGGAGTTGCTCAGCGCAGCAGTAGGCCTATGCGCATTATGCCAGCATAAAATTGAACATAACAGGTTGCTAAAAGCATTGGGAATAATGAGGGCATAATGGGGAGTTTTGAGGTGAACTTTGACCGTTTAATAGCAGCCTTGTTGACCTGCCCTATATGGCTTGTTCTGTGTTACTCTGCTTGCTCTATCTGTTTATTAAAATCTACACTATTACACTCAGTACTGTACCACAGTATAATATCACCATACTGTGGCACCCTATGGCACAATATACTATTTACAGCTGTGCCGTAATGACCGACCATTAGTGTCTAATTTTAATGATATTTTCAAAGCATAATGGGCAAAATTTTAGGGCATAATAGGGCAAGTGGCAAAGAATAGGCCTATTCGGCAGGCCACGATTATTATACCTTGTGATGACATTGTGGCCTTACAACTTCTACATTGTAACAAGGTTGTAACCAGGTTGAAACAGTTTCAAATCCAAACTTGTTACAAGCCTAAATCAAGGTAGTATCCAGCTTGTCACAACCTTGTGACAACCTTGTTGAACAACCTAGCCACATAGTTGCCACAGTAACTAGCTTGTTATTTCTATATGAGTGTACTGTACTTTGGTGTGGTTGATAATTTTGATAATTTTGATAATGACTTAGCAAGTAATTAAATGAAGTCAAATAATTAATGGTCACATAATTATAGTTTATAGCATCATTCAGCCATTGCTTTTCGCTGAGGCTACAGAGTTGTTCTCTAGTAATGTCACATTGCTTCTTGACATTATGTGATGTTGCTGGAAACTCAAAATGAGAAAGCTGTTCATTGGGATTGCCATTAATTTTTTTGAAAACACCTGGTCCTTAAATGTACTGAAACCTGCATTGCTGAGTGAATTAACATCATAGTTGAATTTAAGTATCATCACCTGGCAGTACTCTTGGGCTGGTCAAGTTAAGGTTGTTCGTATCCTATTATAGATGTTCCAACTTATTGGAAATTTCTTTCACTTTGGTATCATAGCTCACATCCTTCTTGTTTGTATTCCTGATACTCATAAATAGTAACTTCTCTAGATGGGATATTGAAGTTGATGAAGTTGAATGTCCACCATCTTCAGGTATATAGTGGGTTAGAAACCTTGGCCTATATATATATATATATATATATTATATAATATATATATATATTAGCACAGTAATCATTCATTTCATAACACTTCTATTGTATCTAGATGTTTTAAATTCACCTACATGATAAATCTGCTAATTGTACATATTAATTTCCTTCCAAACATAAGCTTACTGTTACAATATACAGTAGAACCTCACTAATCCAAACACTAAGGGACTGGAAGGTGTTTGGATTAGTAAAAAGTTTGGATTATTGAGGTTTTTTAAAATAAACACTTCTATTGCCATATTTCACAACCATAATATACATTGTAATACATTTACATTAGCTGCTGTTTGTCAAAAAAACTTGTAATTGCTTCATAGATGTTAGGCGTTTGGCTGCTGCAGATGTTCTAAAAGTTTGTACACTAGCATCAACTGTGCACTATTTGTATCCTGTTGACACTCCAAGTAATGCATCCACTGCAGCTGAATGGCTAACTTCAGTGATTTCTAATGGCAAACTAGCTCTCCAGCCACTCAACCTAGACAGCAGCTGTAAAAACTAGTATAGTAATAGCTGTAAAAACTAATAATGTAGCTGTTGATTAATTGAGTTATCTGGATGAGTGAGTTCTGGATGAGTGAGGTTCTACTATGTAAAATTATTACCACATCACTTTCTTATGGTCAATATTTTTTGTATAAGCTTATTAAGTGTTTAGTTTATATTTTAATTCCCTTTATAAACAAGTTGTAACCATTAGTAGGAGATAGGACTAAAGACAATGGTATATACCAAAGATGAAACCTAATTGTGGAACTAGTCTGAGAGTTTTACTGTACATCAACCACATGTCGAATATGAAACTCACTGGTAATTGCTGTACTTCTCATCCAGTAATTTCTTCACCGCTGGCTTTAGGGCCATTTTTACTATGTTTGCCTTTTTGCCAGTAATGATGTACAGTGTAGGTATATCGAATAGAGTTCACAGTTAAAGTATCCCATTACCACTGGTTCTTCATGTAGACTCAAAACTCTAGATTAAGCTCTTAAAACTCTAAATTCAGTCAATGTAGGATACAGAACATTAAAATAGTTGTAATTCTAGACTTCTGCCCAGTGGCTCCTATACATCACCCAATTATAGTATCTCTCGTGCTGCTGCTATACCAGATGATACCTTGCTGAAGGTTAATATTACATTAAACTTACCACTTTTCATTTTTTCCCCCTCCACTTCAGTAATGGTTTTAAGATGAAGATCAATTGTATTCCTTGGACTGCACAGGAAAGAATGCTTTGCATGTCTATTTACTATACTCTAGATCAGCAAGGTAGCTATGTAGCTTTAAAGGTGTGCAGTGTCCTCATTAAGGAGGTGTCCTTATTTCAGGGGTAGTATATACACATCTCTATGTAGCTGGGAAGGTGTGCAGTGTCCTCATTAAGGAGGTGTTCTTATTTCAGGGGTAGTTAATATACATCCCTATGTAGCTGGGGAGGTGTGCAGTGTCCTCATTAAGGAGGTGTTCTTATTTCAGGGGTAGTTTATATACATCTCTATGTAGCTGTGCAGTGTCCTCATTAATTATGTATGTAGCTAATTGAAAATAATTATCTAAAGAAAGCATACAACATACACAATTAGTATAAATATGGGTAATTGTATGGGAGGTATCTAAGATAACATGGTAGATTGCTACCACTTCTGTGAGATAGCATGCAAGAACTAGCATTATTTGTTCTGTCATAATTCTTTTAAATTATTCCTATTAGCTAGCTATAATCCTATTATCTAACTAATGGTAATGGTCATCTTCTATATAAACCAAATTCTTGAAGGCATCTGGACTATTGACATAAACATTATAATAATAATTATGCTTCAAAGCCTCCATGCATACCTTACCAATATCTAAGGTGAAGTTCTGATGTGTAGCTAACAGAGGAAGCAATCAGTACAGTTTTATTACAATGAAGTAATATTGTCACTAGTTATAGCCACATTCAACCATGTCCTTTATCAGAGGGTCCACTGTGTTATTATTGTGATAATGTCACAGGTGTAGGTAACATAAGCAGGGTTCTTACCTTGAGTTTTCTCCAGAGGGTGAGCATCCTTTGGCTGAAATGAAGTAATTGTAGGTTGGCATTGAAATGTACTTACATTGTTGTAGTAAACAAATTGGTACTGCAAACAATAAAAATATAAGAACAAAATATACCATAATCATACTGCTCTGTTCTGCTCTGATACCATTGAGGACACCTCTGTATACAGTCTATTCCAACACTCTGAAATGAGAACATCTCTGTATATAGTGGAACCCCTCTATTCTAACACCCTGAAATGAGGACACCACTTATTTTTACAGGTTGGTTATGTTTGGAACTTTGTGGGATCCACAGCAGGTATTATGTGTACCCCTCTGCCTTTTTCCTTCGCCTCCGCTACGTACGAAACAAAAAATGAGCTCAGCAGAGTAGATCTAACATCACTTCCCACGTGTTCTCTATCCTAAAAGAAGCCATTGCCTGGGTCATCTCCTTCATTGGTGTTGTGTTGTTAGTAGTTGAGAATTACGAGTCGATATATGAAGTAGTGAAGTCTCAACCAGAAAAAAAATAGCTCTGAACCTGTCTGTTATCAGTTCAGCTATTATAAAAACTGGAGTAATTCCTCAGGATGGGAATGTTATAAATTTCAAATTAATACTGAAATAGTCACAATGATTACTTTTTGTACCAATTTTAATAAGCAGTACAATGTTTAATGATGATGAACAGAGCATGCAGAACACCTCTATTCCAACCTCCTCAATTGAAGTAAAGGGCACAGTGGAATCTCTCTAGTTCTATCCATTGAAATGAGGACACCTCTGTATATTGTCAAACACTCTACTTCAATATCCTGATATGAGCACACTTCTATACACAGTGGGATCCCTCTATTCCACACCTGAAATGAGGACACCTCTGTACACTTGGATATGTCCATACAAAGGACATTTGTTCTGTAATTCTTTATTATAGGACAACCTCTATATAAAGGACAGTTTCCAAGGTCCCAATGTGTCCTCTATAGAGAGGTTCCACTGTATATTACCTCTGAATTAAGGACAACCTCTATATAAAGGACAGTTTACATGGTCCCAATGTGTCCTCTATAGAGAGGTTCCACTGTATATTACCTCTGAATTAAGGACAACCTTATAAAGGACAGTTTTCAAGGTCCTAATGTGTCTCTTATAGACTATGAACAGTACAGAGCATCATGTGATCTTATAAGGATGTATAAAACTTCAAGTAATTCTACAAAAAATTAGTATAAAACTAAAAAATTTTTAAAATATATAAACTAAACACTTAAGCCTATACAAAAAATATAGACTATAAGGAAGTGATGTGGTAATAATATTATTATCTTAATTGTACTCTCAAACATCCAAAATTCCCTTCAACCTCACCAAACCTACAGAATAATAATTCAAAGTTTATTTCAGGCGGTAGAGTGAAACCTCTCTATAAAGGACACATTGGGACCTTGGAAACTGTCCTTTATATAGAGGTTGTCCTTAATTCAGAGGTAAAACAGTGGAACTTCTCTTATAAACTGTCCTTTATATAGAGAATGTCCTTAATTCAGAGGTAATGTAATTAGTTGGGGACAGGACTAAAGACTATATTTATTATGGAAAGGACACCAAAGCTGAAACCTTTTTAATACTAAGTGTGAGACTAGTCTGAGAGTTCCACTGTACATCAACCACATGTCCAATATGAAACTTACTGGTACTTCCTTTCATTCAGAAATTTCTCCACCGCAGGCTTTAGTACAGATCCATTTTTACTATGTATGCCTTTGCCAGTAATGATGTACAGTATAGGTATATCTAGGAATAGAGTTCACAGTTAAAGTACAGTAGACCCTCACTTATACGGACTCCTTGGGACCAGCACTAGTCCGTATATGTGAAATATCCGTATATGTGAAACCATTTATTTTTGTAATGTATACATGTGACATAGGAAGAAAAAAATGACTGTAGTTTAGTCTGCTTTAACTGGACACATCTCTAGCTAAGTCCTTAAACCAGTGTTAGCAGCTTTGCATTAACAGAAGGTGGGGGGTGCCCATAACAGGTAGTTAGCGGTTAATGATATTCATAACCTGTTTAGTATTCATAGTGTAAGTAGATATAGCTAGCTAGCTGAGGTAGGCCGGAAAATCCAAAGAGCCGGATATGCGAGGGGCTAGGGCTAGGGCCACTGGTTCTTCATGTAGACTTGATTTCATATAGGCTTAAAACTCTATTATGTATAGATTAAGTGTTAATAATGTGTCTTAAAACTCTAAATTCAGTCAGTATGATATAGAACATTGCAATTCTAGACTCCTGTTCAGTGGCTCCTATATATCATCAAATTACAGTACCTCTCATGCTATACCAGATGATACCTTGCTAAAGTTACCTCTATTCAGTGCTTTATCCACTTCATTAATGGCTTCTTCTTCAGATAGCCAATGAAGATCAATTGTATCATGAGCGTTGTTTGGACTGTACAAGAAAATATGTGGCATGTCTATTTACTATACTCTAGATCAGCAAGGTATGTAGTATCCTCATTAAAGTGATGTCCATTTTCAGGGTATGTAGCTGGGAAGGTTCGCAGTGTCCTCATTAAGGAGATGTCAGCTAAGTTTTCCAAATTACCCACAATTCCATAAAGTAACAATAATTATTGTTTACTTGTTTTTCATAATGTAGTCAACATACTCTCTACTTGCTTCTTCTGCCTAAGATATAAAGATTCTTCATACAACATAATTTAGAGGTAGCTAATATGCTTTGGAACCTCTTTATAAAGGACACATTGGGACCAAGGACACTTGTCCTGTCACCAACTAATAATGAATAAATAAATAAGGATAACTTCTATATAAAGGACAGTTTCCAAGGTCCCAATGTGTCCTTTATAGAGAGGTTCCACTGTATATTACCTCTGAATTAAGGACAACCTCTATATAAAGGACAGTTTCCAAGGTCCCAATGTGTCCTTTATAGAGAGGTTCCACTGTATATTACCTCTGAATTAAGGATAACTTCTATATAAAGGACAGTTTCCAAGGTCCCAATGTGTCCTTTATAGAGAGGTACCATTGTATATTATCTCTGAATTAAGGACAACAAGGACAGTTTCCAAGGTCCCAATGTGTCCTTTATAGAGAGGTTCCACTGTATATTACCTCTGAATTAAGGACAACCTCTATATAAAGGACAGTTTCCAAGGTCCCAATGTGTCCTTTATAGAGAGGTTCCACTGTATATTACCTCTGAATTAAGGATAACTTCTATATAAAGGACAGTTTCCAAGGTCCCAATGTGTCCTTTATAGAGAGGTACCATTGTATATTATCTCTGAATTAAGGACAACCTCTATATAAAGGACAGTTTCCAAGGTCCCAATGTGTCCTTTATAGAGAGGTTCCACTGTATATTACCTCTGAATTAAAGACAACCTCTATATAAAGGACAGTTTCCAAGGTCCCAATGTGTCCTTTATAGAGAGGTTCCACTGTATATTACCTCTGAATTAAGGATAACTTCTATATAAAGGACAGTTTCCAAGGTCCCAATGTGTCCTTTATAGAGAGGTTCCACTGTATATTACCTCTGAATTAAGGATAACTTCTATATAAAGGACAGTTTCCAAGGTCCCAATGTGTCCTTTATAGAGAGGTACCATTGTATATTATCTCTGAATTAAGGACAACCTCTATATAAAGGACAGTTTCCAAGGTCCCAATGTGTCCTTTATAGAGAGGTTCCACTGTATATTACCTCTGAATTAAGGACAACCTCTATATAAAGGACAGTTTCCAAGGTCCCAATGTGTCCTTTATAGAGAGGTACCATTGTATATTACCTCTGAATTAAGGACAACCTCTATATAAAGGACAGTTTCCAAGGTCCCAATGTGTCCTTTATAGAGAGGTACCATTGTATATTATCTCTGAATTAAGGACAACCTCTATATAAAGGACAGTTTCCAAGGTCCCAATGTGTCCTTTATAGAGAGGTTCCACTGTATATTACCTCTGAATTAAGGACAACCTCTATATAAAGGACAGTTTCCAAGGTCCCAATGTGTCCTTTATAGAGAGGTTCCACTGTATATTACCTCTGAATTAAGGACAACCTCTATATAAAGGACAGTTTCCAACGTCCCAATGTGTCAGGTCCCACTGTATATTACCTCTGAATTAAGGACAACCTCTATATAAAGGACAGTTTCCAAGGTCCCAATGTGTCCTTTATAGAGAGGTTCCACTGTATATTACCTCTGAATTGAGGACAACCTCTATATAAAGGACAGTTTCCAAGGTCCCAATGTGTCCTTTATAGAGAGGTTCCATTGTATATTACCTCTGAATTAAGGACAACCTCTATATAAAGGACAGTTCCCAAGGTCCCAATGTGTCCTCTATATAAGCAATTATTTTAGAGTGTATATTTTTATCAGAGGGTTCACTGATGTATAAACAGTGAGTGTTTCACATAGCTCCTTCTCATACTTATCTGCCTCTTCGCTATTACCATTTTCCCTGGCTTTATTTTGTAACTCCTCCTTCTTCTTCTTCAGTATAACTGCATTTTTCTTCCAATGATTGGAAAGGTTTTCTGCTTTACCAGCAACTACTAAGTGAGTACCATTATATATTTCGTCACTAGACCCATCATTTCTATCAGGATTTCTCCACCAAATGTAGTTGAAAAGTCCCTGCATTGCATTTTTCATCCACCCAGCAGCCCACCAAACTCTCTCCATCTAGCTAGCGATTATAATAAAGCAAAATACTAAACCAAATTGAGCAGTTCCCACTCTATCCAGCTACAGCTAAGAATCAACGACCTTCTCTGGTAGACTGGGCAACAATATTATTTTAATGCATTTCAAGTTTCAATGTATCCGGGAAAATATGCTAGCTATTCGATACACACACCCACACGTAACTACGTACACGTACACACTGATTGGGGGCGTGACTTCTGTGTTTTAAAGAAAGTAAATTTAGAATTCTAATTACTCATTATATAGAGGAGGAAGTCCAAATGCGGTGTATTGTCGGTGTTGGTCTGGAAGAGTTCAGAATTCTCTCGTCTCGTAGCTAGTCTTAGTAGGGGGGACTCTATTATCAACTGAGAGAGTTGTCTTCTTGGTATTTGCCTCTCTCTTCTCTCTCCCCCCCTCTCCCTCTCTCAAATACTTCTTTCCGAGGTCGCCATTAGCTAGGTGCAAGTTTAAAGGTGAGCAAACTAGCTAGTTGCTAATTTAGCGTAATTATGCCTCATGTTATCGTGTGTGTAGACTTATCGTAGCTATAGTTCTCTCTGTTGGTCTGTAGCTAGCTGGTGGATGCGAGTTTGAAGTGTTTGTGCTAGCTAACTGAGAATTTAATCCTCTCTTGATGTGGGTGGACAGCTGTAGCACACATTTAGAAATGATAGTTGTTTCCTAGTTAACTGTATCAGTATTTCAGGGGTATGTTCCATCTGTGTAGCTGGGAAGGTGTGTAGTGTCCTCATTAAGGAGGTGTCCTTATTTCAGGGGTAGTTTATACACATCTCTATGTAGCTGGGAAGGTGTGCAGTGTCCTCATTAAGGAGATGTCCTTATTTCAGGGGTAGTATATACACATCTCTATGTAGCTGGGAAGGTGTGCAGTGTCCTCATTAAGGAGGTGTCCTTATTTCAGTGGTAGTTTATACACATCTCTATGTAGCTGGGAAGGTGTGCAGTGTCCTCATTAAGGAGATGTCCTTATTTCAGGGGTAGTTTATACACATCTCTATGTAGCTGGGAAGGTGTGCAGTGTCCTCATTAAGGAGATGTCCTTATTTCAGGGGTAGTTTGTAAACATCTCTATGTAGCTGGGAAGGTGTGCAGTGTCCTCATTAAGGAGATGTCCTTATTTCAGGGGCATATCTCTATGTAACTTGGAAGGTATGTAGTGTCCTTGTTAAGGAGATGTCCATGTATATATGAACCTTCCACCTGGTGAAACGTGCCAATAAACTATATTACTCTAATTAAAGCACCATCATCACCTCTGTTCTTGGCACTATTTCAATTCATTTACTCTGTTCCCATAGAAATAAGGCACACGATACTGTATTCAATTCTTAAATTCTGTTTTTCAGCAGAACCTCATAAAATTGTTATCCTTCACCTGTTTATCCTCAGGACATAAGCATTTCCCTGTGAGTGGAGCTTAAATGCTTTTATGTAGTCTGAAACTCCACCTCACCACTATCCAGTGTTCTCCAGAAAGGATATTTCTTTTTGATGTGGGTGGGGAGGGTGGAGATTAATGTAGTTCTGAAGCTCCACCTCCCTTCCTACTTTAAGGGGATCACCTCTGGTGAATCATTGGTGTATCATTAGTGCAGTTGAAACCAAATACTGCTTGTGCTTTCTATTTCCCAAGGAAGTCATAAACTGTTTGTACAATCAGTTGAAAGAGCGTGTAAAGATGGTTATTTTGTCTTCTTTGACTTCTTGTAAGAGTTTGCTATCATTAAAATTAGTGCTAGGCTAAGGTGGGAGGGGGAAGGAGAAATAAACCTACCTTCTTTCCACTATAGGATCTAAATGTTGTTATTACACCCCTTTATGGGGTCTCTGTTGGATAAGGTCATCGCTATCATATTCTCTGGACAACCTCTATACAAAGGACACTTGACCTAAATAAAGGGAAGTTTTCAAGGTCCCAGTGTGTCCTCTATAGAGAGGTTCCACTGTATATTACCTCTGAATCAAGGACAACCTCAAGGACAGTTTCCAAGGTCCCAATGTGTCCTCTATAGAGAGGTACCACTGTATATTACCTCTGAATCAAAGACAACCTCTATATAAAGGACAGTTTACAAGGTCCCAATGTGTCTTCTATAGAGAGGTTCCATTGTATATTACCTCTGAATTAGGGACAACCTCTATATAAAGGACAGTTTCCAAGGTCCCAATGTGTCCTTTATAGAGAGGTTCCACTGTATATTACCTCTGAATTAAGGACAACCTCTATATATAGGAAGGTTTCCAAGGTCCCAACAGTTTCTAAGTATGTATGGTTTACATCACTGTAGTCTGTATAGTCCCTCACGTTATGCACTACATGGAACTAATCTTGTACTTGAATGGTTTCTCTCTTGTACTTCTCTGAGAAATCTTGTTCTCTGCTTTTTCCCTCAATGTTTGTCTTTTGCTTATAAGGACAACTTGAAAGAGTTTCTTGCTTAGAAGGACACCACTGTTTTCAAGAGATACCTCAATAGTTCTGTAGCTGGGAAGGTGTGCAGTGTCCTCATTAAAGAGGTGTCCTTATTTCAGGAGTAGTTTATACACATCTCTATGTAGTTGGGAAGGTGTGCAGTGTCCTCATTAAAGGAGGTATCCTTATTTCAGGGGTAGTTTATACACATCATATCCGGAACCTTCCCAGCTGCATAGAGATGTTTATGAGTTAAACTGTCATAGTGTTTCTTGTCCTGATGATATTGGGAGGAAAGTGAGTGAGCATAACTTTGTATAGACAAGCATATGTGTTTATCCCCAGCTTCCTGAAATAACATTATTTGATAATGTTGACCAGCCCTGTATGTGCCTATACAGTGGAGCCACTTTATTCAGGACATCTTTCAACATTTTCAAGTGTCCTAAATACAGAGGGTTCTCACTCATTTCAGGATGTTGGAATAGAGGAGTTCCACTGTATACAGAGGTGTCCTCATTTAAGGGTGTTGGAATAGAGTGGTTCCACTATATACAGAGGTGTCCTCATTTCAGGGTGTAGGAATAGAGGAGTTCCACTATATACAGAGGTGTCCTCATTTCAGGGTGTTGGAATAGAGGAGTTCCACTGTATACAGAGGTGTCCTCATTTCAGGGTGTTGGAATAGAGGAGTTCCACTGTATACAGAGGTGTCCTCATTTCAGGGTGTTGGAATAGAGGAGTTCCACTATATACAGAGGTGTCCTCATTTCAGGATGTTGGAATAGAGGAGCTCCACTGTGTACAGAGGTGTCCTCATTTCAGGGTGTTGGAATAGAGGAGTTCCACTGTATACAGAGGTGTCCTCATTTCAGGGTGTTGGAATAGAGGAGTTCCACTGTATACAGAGGTGTCCTCATTTCAGGATGTTGGAATAGAGGAGTTCCACTGTATACAGAGGTGTCCTCATTTCAGGGGGTTGGAATAGAGAGGTTCCACTGTATACAGAGGTGTCCTCATTTCAGGCTGTTGGAATAGAGGAGTTCCACTGTATACAGAGGTGTCCTCATTTCAGGGTGTTGGAATAGAGGGGTTCCACTGTATACAGAGGTGTCCTCATTTCAGGGTGTTGGAATAGAGGAGTTCCACTGTATACAGAGGTGTCCTCATTTCAGGGTGTTGGAACAGAGGAGTTCCACTGTATACAGAGGTGTCCTCATTTCAGGGGTTGGAATAGAGGGGTTCCACTGTATACAGAGCTGTCCTCATTTCAGGGTGTTGGAATAGAGGAGTTCCACTGGACAGAGATGTCCTCATTTCAGAGTGTTGGAATAGAGGGGTTCCACTGTATACAGAGGTGTCCTCATTTCAGGCTGTTGTAATAGAGGAGTTCCATTGGTAACAGCTGTGTTCCTTGATATAGCTTAAATTTCACCACTATGTTTAGTTCAGTGACCACTAATAGAATTTATGACCAATGATATAGCCTGGGTATCACTGTTAAAAGTTCACACAAGCAGCTGCTGGTTTCTGACAGCCTTTCATTTTGGAGCCCAATTTATACATAGTGCACCTGTACACATTAACACAGAAGTATCCTGTTGGAATGGAGGAATTCCACTGTATATGCAGAGGTATCCTCATTTTAGGGTGTTGGAATAGAGGAGTTCCACTGTATACAGAGGTGTCCTCATTTCAGGTGTTGGAATAGAGGGGTTCCACTGTATACAGAAGTGTCCTCATTTCAGGGGGTTGGAATAGAGGAGTTCCACTGTATACAGAGGTGTCCTCATTTCAGGGTGTTGGAATGGAGGGGTTCCACTGTATACAGAGGTGTCCTCACTTCAGGGTGTTGGAATAGAGGAGTTCCACTGTATACAGAGGTGTCCTCATTTCAGGGTGTTGGAATAGAGGGGTTCCACTGTATACAGAGGTGTCCTCATTTCATGGGGTTGGAATAGAGGGGTTCCACTGTATACAGAGGTATCCTCATTTCATGGGGTTGGAATAGAGGAGTTCCACTGTATGCAGAGGTGTCCTCATTTTATGGGGTTGGAATAGAGGAGTTCCACTGTATACTGAGGTATCCTCATTTCATGGGGTTGGAATAGAGGAGTTCCACTGTATGCAGAGGTGTCCTCATTTCATGGGGTTGGAATAGAGGAGTTCCACTGTATACAGAGGTATCCTCATTTCATTGGGTTGGAATAGAGGTGTTCAGACATTTCTATGGGTTAGAATAGAGGATATACAGAGGTGTCCTTATTTTTGTGGGAGGAGGGATTGGAATAGAGAGGTCTTCTATAATAATATTCATATTATTATTATACTATCCTAAAATGGTCTGTGGTCTTCCATACAGTGTGTGTATTATTAAATATTATTATTATAAAATTGTGCACTCTGGTTGATAGAACAATACATATCCCATAAATTACTGTATAGTATACCAGGATATACTAATCAATATCCAGATTTAATATACTACTTTGTAGCACATTACATATCCCATAATCACTATATAATATGCAAAGATATACTACTCAATATCCAGAAATTGCTACATATCCTTGTATAGTAGTATACCAGGATATACTAATTAATATCCAGATCCAGTATACTACTTTGTAGCATACTACCTATGCCAATAAACATCTAGTATACAAGGATATACTACTTAATATCCTAATCCAGTAGTCTAGAAAATACTAATTCAGTATACTATGACAGGAGGTTATATAATCTTATGCCTAGTATAATTATTTGTACTTTCTGTATACTAAACTGTATTCTTTGAGTATAGGCAATAATCTTGTATATTCTTGTATTCTTAGAGTGGAAACAGTATTCCTTGGCTGGGGAGATTGACAGTTGATGTCACTCCTCAGCAAAACCATCAAGAAGAAACACACCACTACCCAATCTACTTCAAATGAAGAAACAATGTCAAAGTGTCCAAAGTGTGGAGAATCAGTTTATTTTGGTAAGTGGTGTAACCTGACTCTATTCACATAACATTTGACCCCACCCACATAAATATAACCTTTGATTGCACCCTCCCTCCTCTTTTCTCTCCCTCCCCTCTCTCCCTCCCCTCTCTCCCTCCCCTCTCTCCCTCCCCTCTCTCCCTCCCCCCCCCCTCTCTCCCCTCTTTCCTCTCCTCCCTTTGTTCCCTCCTCTCTCTCTCCTTATAGCTGAGAGGATCACTATCCTAGGTAAAGATTGGCATTCTAGGTGCTTGAGATGTGATAACTGTGACAAAGCACTCACTCCTGGACAGCATTCAGCAGTAAGTCTCTAAACTCTATGTAGTGCACAAACCTTCCCAGTTACCATAGACATGTGTATAAAATTACCCCTGAAATAAGGACACTTCCTTAATCAGGACACTGCACACCTTCCCAGTTACCATAGAGATGTGTATAAAACTACCCCTGAGACAAAAGTGTCCTCATTAAGGAGGTGTCCTCTATGTAGCTGGGAAAGTGTCATTAAGGAGGTGTCCTTATTTCAGGGGTAGTTTATACACGTCTCTATGTAGCTGGGAAGGTGTGCAGTGTCCTCATTAAGGTGGTGTCCTTATTTCAGGGGTAGTTTTATACACATCTCTATGTAGCTGGGAGGTGTGCAGTGTCTTCATTAAGGAGGTGTCCTTATTTCAGGGGTAGTATATACACATCTCTATGTAACTGGGTAGGTGTGCAGTGTTCTCATTAAGGAGGTGTCCTTAAGTCTATGTCTACATTAGTAAGAATTAAAGAGCGCAAATTCCTTGTAATCATGTTCCTCACTGTATAGCAGTGTATGTGTTTTTTAACATCCTTCATTTGTTTGGCACAGACAAAATGTGTACTTTTAATCCTGTACCCAATTACTGTAGGCTATATAGTACAAGTTTTGAGATCAAAGGGGTTAAAGTATGTAATTGCACTAGCCAGGCTGAGTGACTAAGAGGTTAATTGCTTGAGTTCATTTCTGTTTGTTTATATTTCAAAAAAGAAAGTACACTGAGACCTTTATTTCTGTCAAATTAAGAAGTCCTGGTTAGAGGCATAGCTTAATTTTAGGGGGTTAATATTAATGCACAAGTTGTTATTTTGGACACATCTAAGGGTCCTTAATATTTCAGGGTTGGAATAGAGAGATTTTACTGAACACAGAGTTATCCTGTGTGGGGGGTTAGAATAGAGGGGTTCCACTGTATACAGAGGTATCCTCATTTCAGGGGGTTGGACTAGAGGTTCCACTGTATATATACAAAGGTGTCTTCATTTCAAGGGTTGGTGTAAGTGACCTCATTTCAGGGGTTTTGAATACTACCTACCACTGTACTAGTCCACTAAGGGTGCCAATGGAGCTCTGTTCACACATATAATCTTCCTTTGACACTATTGTAACAACAATACAGATACAATGTATTACTATCTATGGGAATCCTGGATAATTCAGGAAATGCATTTACAAGTATTCTAGTCAGCCATCTTTTGTTTACACTAATAACCTTTGTCCGTGACTTGGTTTCTTAGAAGAATAATGGATAAATAGAGAGGACTAGAGTGGTTTTATAATAATATACTTTATATTATAATGTATAATATAATTTATATTTTTTATAAAGTTAATGATCAATTCTAGAGAAATAGATTATAATTAAATTATTTATTATTATTTAAATGAGAGGGGGTGGGGGGGATTTAATTAATAATTATAAATATTATGAAAAATAGAGAGTTTATAATTGTCTAATTAGGCTGGTATTACCAGAGTTATTTGACACTAAATTTAAGGGTCCTAGTTTAATGGTTCTGGTCAGTGAATCAAAGTTAAGGGTCCTAACTAAAAATGGTTCTGGGCAGTAAGGGTCCTGTCTCTCCTAGCTAAATGGTTCTGGATAGTAAGGGTCCTGTCTCTCCTAGTTAAATTGTTCTGGGTAGTAAGGGTCCTGTCTTCTCCTAGCTAAATGGTCCTGGGTAGTAAGGGTCCTGTCTCTCCTAGCTAAATGGTTCTGGGTAGTAAGGGTCCTGTCTCTCCTAGTTAAATGGTTCTGGGTAGTAAGGGTCCTGTCTTCTCCTAGTTAAATTGTTCTGGGTAGTAAGGGTCTTGTCTCTCCTAGCTAAATGGTTCTGGGTAGTAAGGGTCCTGTCTTCTCCTAGTTAAATTGTTCCGGGTAGTAAGGGTCCTGTCTTCTCCTAGCTAAATGGTTCTGGGTAGTAAGGGTCCTGTCTCTCCTAGTTAAATTGTTCTGGGTAGTAAGGGTCCTGTCTTCTCCTAGCTAAATGGTTCTGGGTAGTAAGGGTCCTGTCTCTCCTAGCTAAATGGTTCTGGGTAGTAAGGGTCCTGTCTCTCCTAGTTAAATTGTTCCGGGTAGTAAGGGTCCTGTCTTCTCCTAGCTAAATGGTCCTGGGTAGTAAGGGTCCTGTCTCTCCTAGCTAAATTGTTCTGGGTAGTAAGGGTCCTGTCTCTCCTAGTTAAATTGTTCTGGGTAGTAAGTGTCCTGTCTTCTCCTAGCTAAATGGTTCTGGGTAGTAAGGGTCCTGTCTCTCCTAGTTAAATTGTTCTGGGTAGTAAGGGTCCTGTCTTCTCCTAGCTAAATGGTCCTGGGTAGTAAGGGTCCTGTTTCTCCTAGCTAAATGGTTCTGGATAGTAAGGGTCCTGTCTCTCCTAGCTAAATGGTTCTGGGTAGTAAGGGTCCTGTCTCTCCTAGTTAAATTGTTCTGGGTAGTAAGGGTCCTGTCTCTCCTAGCTAAATGGTCCTGGGTAGTAAGGGTCCTGTCTCTCCTAGCTAAATGGTTCTGGGTAGTAAGGGTCCTGTTAAATGGTTCTGGGTAGTAAGGGTCCTGTCTTCTCCTAGTTAAATTGTTCTGGGTAGTAAGGGTCTTGTCTCTCCTAGCTAAATGGTTCTGGGTAGTAAGGGTCCTGTCTTCTCCTAGTTAAATTGTTCCGGGTAGTAAGGGTCCTGTCTTCTCCTAGCTAAATGGTTCTGGGTAGTAAGGGTCCTGTCTCTCCTAACTAAATGGTTCTGGGTAGTAAGGGTCTTGTCTTCTCCTAGCTAAATGGTTCTAGGTGGGTGAATCACAGAACTGGCTGTGAGTTTCCATCTCTTCATGGATTTCTGGTGATTTTGTGGTAGTAGCTCTTGTCTCAAAGTCTAAAGGTTATAAGTTCAGTCCATCTTTCCTCCTTTCTACGTGTCCATGTGGCTTGTATAGTGTTTACTGGTAGGTTGGTGGGTGTGACCATGGTCTCTTAGTCTAAAGGCAGGGAGTTTATTTCCTCCTCAGTTACATTCCTTCCTAACATAATGTATACTAGTGGGTTGGGGGTGTGACCATGGTCTCACAGTCTAAAGGTTGTTAGTTCAATCCCTCCTCAGTTATGTGTACTTGTGGCAGGACAGTGTGATCTTCTTTCACAGTTTATAAACTGTCGTACAATCGGCCCCCCTGGAATGAGGACACCTCTGTATACAGTGGAACTCCTCTATTCCAACTCCCTGGAATGAGGACACCTCTGTATACAGTGGAACTCCTCTATTCCAACATCCTGGAATGAGGACACCTCTGCATACAGTGGAACTCCTCTATTCCAACCCCCTGAAATGAGGACACCTCTGTATACAGTGAGACACCTCTATTCTAACCTGAAATGAGGACACCTCTCCACTTTGATATGTGTAGATAAACACTTACCCCTGAACATACCCTGTTATAGTCATTAAATCCTCAAGTTTTAAGAAACAGTGCAAACAGGTGCTATGAGATATAATGGTTTGAACAATTAGAAACTCAATAACAGATTTCAGTTTATATCATCAAACCATCAAATGAACACAAAATAAGTTATTTGCACATGCTATCTATACTGAGGACCTCTACCAGGGCTCCACTGTATACAGAGATATCCTCATTTCAGGGGGTGGGAATAGAGGAGTTCCACTGTATACAGAGGTGTCCTCATTTCAGGGGGTGGGAATAGAGGAGTTCCACTGTATACAGAGATATCCTCATTTCAGGGGGTGGGAATAGAGGAGTTCCACTGTATACAGAGGTGTCCTCATTTCAGGGGGTGGGAATAGAGGAGTTCCACTGTATACAGAGATATCCTCATTTCAGGGGGTGGGAATAGAGGGGTTCCACTGTATACAGAGGTGTCCTCATTTCAGGGTGTTGGAATAGAGGAGTTCCACTGTATACAGAGGTGTCCTCATTTCAGGGGGTGGGAATAGAGGAGTTCCACTGTATACAGAGATATCCTCATTTCAGGGGGTGGGAATAGAGGGGTTCCACTGTATACAGAGGTGTCCTCATTTCAGGGGGTGGGAATAGAGGAGTTCCACTGTATACAGAGGTGTCCTCATTTCAGGGGGTGGGAATAGAGGAGTTCCACTGTATACAGAGGTGTCCTCATTTCAGGGTATTGGAATAGAGGAGTTCCACTGTATACAGAGATATCCTCATTTCAGGGTGTTGGAATAGAGGGGTTCCACTGTATACAGAGGTGTCCTCATTTCAGGGGGTGGGAATAGAGGAGTTCCACTGTATACAGAGGTGTCCTCATTTCAGGGGGTGGGAATAGAGGAGTTCCACTGTATACAGAGATATCCTCATTTCAGGGGGTGGGAATAGAGGGGTTCCACTGTATACAGAGGTGTCCTCATTTCAGGGGGTGGGAATAGAGGAGTTCCACTGTATACAGAGGTGTCCTCATTTCAGGGGGTGGGAATAGAGGAGTTCCACTGTATACAGAGGTGTCCTCATTTCAGGGTATTGGAATAGAGGAGTTCCACTGTATACAGAGATATCCTCATTTCAGGGTGTTGGAATAGAGGGGTTCCACTGTATACAGAGGTGTCCTCATTTCAGGGGGTGGGAATAGAGGAGTTCCACTGTATACAGAGGTGTCCTCATTTCAGGGTATTGGAATAGAGGAGTTCCACTGTATACAGAGATATCCTCATTTCAGGGGGTGGGAATAAACTGTATACAGAGGTGTCCTCATTTCAGGGGGTGGGAATAGAGGGGTTCCACTGTATTATATTTATTTTTGTTTTTCAGCATCTGAACAAGCCATACTGTAATGGCTGCTATCAGGCCATGTATGGTCCAGAAGGTTTTCGACAAGGGACGGTGGAACCACGGAGAGTCACTATTAAAGGAGCACTTCCTGCCAGAAGAGACACACTGTCAAAGTGAGTGTAATAATCTATTTCAGGGGTAGTTTATACACATCTCTATGTAGCTGGGAAGGTGTGCAGTGTCCTCATTAAGGAGATGTCCTTATTTCAGGGGTAGTTTATACACATGTCTATGTAGCTGGGAAGGTGTGCAGCA
Organism: Diacarnus erythraeanus; assembly: GCA_964016965.1. NCBI lineage: Eukaryota > Metazoa > Porifera > Demospongiae > Poecilosclerida > Podospongiidae > Diacarnus > Diacarnus erythraeanus. The sequence continues at coordinate 1,125,165 of OZ024677.1, forward strand.
TCCTCATTAAGGAGATGTCCTTATTTCAGGGGTAGTTTATACACATCTCTATGTAGCTGGGAAGGTATGCAGTGTCCTCATTAAGGAGGTGTCCTTATTTCAGGGGTAGTTTATACACATCTCTATGTAGCTGGGAAGGTGTGCAGCGTCCTCATTAAGGAGGTGTTCTTATTTCAGGGGTAGTTTATACACATCTCTATGTAGCTGGGAAGGTGTGCAGTGTCCTCATTAAGGAGGTGTCCTTTTTTCAGGGGTAGTTTATACACATGTCTATGTAGCTGGGAAGGTGTGCAGCGTCCTCATTAAGGAGGTGTTCTTATTTCAGACACATCTCTATGTAGCTGGGAAGGTGTGCAGTGTCCTCATTAAGGAGGTGTCCTTTTTTCAGGGGTAGTTTATACACATGTCTATGTAGCTGGGAAGGTGTGCAGCGTCCTCATTAAGGAGGTGTTCTTATTTCAGACACATCTCTATGTAGCTGGGAAGGTGTGCAGTGTCCTCATTAAGGAGGTGTCCTTTTTTCAGGGGTAGTTTATACACATGTCTATGTAGCTGGGAAGGTGTGCAGCGTCCTCATTAAGGAGGTGTTCTTATTTCAGACACATCTCTATGTAGCTGGGAAGGTGTGCAGTGTCCTCATTAAGGAGGTGTCCTTTTTTCAGGGGTAGTTTATACACATGTCTATGTAGCTGGGAAGGTGTGCAGCGTCCTCATTAAGGAGGTGTTCTTATTTCAGACACATCTCTATGTAGCTGGGAAGGTGTGCAGTGTCCTCATTAAGGAGGTGTCCTTTTTTCAGGGGTAGTTTATACACATGTCTATGTAGCTGGGAAGGTGTGCAGCGTCCTCATTAAGGAGGTGTTCTTATTTCAGACACATCTCTATGTAGCTGGGAAGGTGTGCCGTGTCCTCAGAGTGTTTTTATAGATCTGTTTGTCATGTAGGAGTGATACAAAAGCTAAAATTAAAGAGTACAATCTTTACAAGAAGAGTGCTGCTGAGAAACTAAAAAGCAGAGAAGTAAGCGAGTACCCTGAATATAATTTACAGTGTTATATGGAGAAAGAGCCATTTTTGTTGTTTTTTTGTGTTTTTTTTGTGTTTTTTTAATTAATTTATTTTTTTTTAATTAATTTCCTCCTTACAGAATAATGGCCAGATTTTCTTCGAAGGGACCTTGAGACTCTACTGGGGGTTGAAACGTCCCATTACTCTTTCTCCGGGGGTCATGTATAACAAACGGCAGAGTTCAGTTCGGGGGTCTATTGTGGACTTTTCAAACATGGATGATGAGGCTTATCAGATAATGTTGGAGGAGGCAGAAAAGGAGAAGAAGAAGAGAGAGATTGAACAGGAGAAAAGTGATAGAAAACTGCACGAGATAGTCAGCTCTGGATGGAACAGTCAAGGTACGTGGGAAATGGGAGGAGATTGTTCTAATCATGTAATCTATATTTTATGTGAATGCATAATTCTAATTAAAGGGCACCACCACAACACTAAAGTATAAAGGTCATACTTTCTAAATAATGCCCACTCCACGGGATTTTTAAAATACTAAGTATGTAATTTATACAGATCGGATGCCAAAGTTGTCCCGTGATGAAAGTACAGATGATTTAACCCAGAGTCTCCCAACAAGTGGCTTTGAGTTACGTGGCCTTCCGGGTAGTCTTCCTGGGACTCTTGAACGAAGGAATGGGCAGATAAGATCTGATTCTAGTTCTGAGGAAACTGATGGGAACTCTATGAGCATTAGTGGGAGACAGATGATTACCAGGGGAAACAGGTTAGACCAGTCAATTGGGTTTTCACCATGAGCTAGAATACTATGGATAAAATTGGTACGGTAATGAAAAAAAATTTTGTGTCTAAAAATTTCAATATGCCATATATTATGTGACTAAATATGAGTAAAATTAATAACAAAAATTTATTTTCTGTGTGTCTGATTATTTTCATTAGTAGTTACAGAGTACCCACAAAAATAATGAAATTTCTTCTTTTCTTTGCCTTAGTATGGAGCCAGGAGTTTATAACTCTCGGTCTCCTGTCAGGAAGAGATCAGCTTCATTCAGAAAAATCTCCAAGCAGAAGAGGATAGAAGGAAAGACACATTCAGAGATGGTAAGTAGCTCTCCTCATTTCAAGGTGTTGGAATAGAGGGGTTCCACTGTATACAGAGCTGTCCTCATTTCAGGGTGTTGGAATAGAGAGGTTCCACTGTATACAGAGGTGTCCTCATTTCAGGGTGTTGGAATAGAGGGGTTCCACTGTATGCAGAGGTGTCCTCATTTCAGGGTGTTGGAATAGAGGGGTTCCACTGTATACTCAGGCATACTACCCATTCCAGAGTTGGTATTAGACGTTTCATAAAATGTTCCTCATCATTGACTTTCCATCATATCCCTCACATATTTTTCATTAAATGACCAGCCAATCTATCTCTACACACAGCGTCACCAGTTTATTCCTCCATATGGCAGTCCGACAAATGTCCGTGTGACCAGCACTATACCCACCAAAGATGTTATACTCATGCTCATTGCAAAGTACAAGGTGATTTACACATCCTGCATAGAATATTTTGTGGAGGGACCAGAAACTCTTGTCTTAGCTATAGGATTCACTTCCTTCTCCCACACTCAATTTCTCCCTCTCAATTCCCCCCTGTTTTCCCTCACTCAATATCCTCCCTCCCACTTCACTCAATTCTCCCTGTTTTCCCTTACCAATATCCCCCCTCCCCCTTCACTCAATTCCCCCTTCCCCCTTCACTCAATTCCCCTTCTTTTCCTTACTCAATATCCTCCCTCACTCAATTCCCCCTTCCCCCTCACTCAATTCCCCTCCTTTCCCTCACTTTATTCCCCCCTCCCACTTTACTCAATTCTCCTTTCTTTCCATCACTCAATTCCCCTCTCCCCCTTCACTCAATTCCCTCACTCAATTTCCCCTCTCCCCCTCACTAAGTTCTTCCTCTTCTCTTTCTTCCTCACTCTGTCTACCAATAAACTATTCCTAGTGATGTTTAGTATTGTAGGAAATCTTCATCAAATTCTGCAGGTTGAGAATCCCATCAGTGAGTTTGCTCTGTGCGTGATCTATGACACTGGTTACCAGGAATACCTGGCCGACGAGGAGTACCCCCTTATGCGTCGACTCAAGCTGGGCCCCAGTGAAGACATCTCCAAGATCTTCATCGTAGAGGCAGACACAGGAGAGAAGAAAGATGTCCTATCAGAAGAGGTTAGGATGTCATACACATCACATGTTGATCATGTGATATGGCATGTGCTGATCATGTCTTTATATATTAGTTGTGTCTGTCACATGTTGATCATGTGATGTCACACATGTTAATCATGTGATATGACGTCTCACATTATTAATCACGTCATCATGTGATGTTGAATGTGTGACATATCATGTGACCTCCTGTTTTTCATGTACAGGTGGCAACATGGATAAAGTTTCCTCTCATTGAACTTCAGCGTTTTGCAAGAAAATATGAAGAAGAAGAGGAGAAAGAAAAGGAGAAGATACGGAAAAAGTTAGAGAAAATGGCCCTAAGAATAGTGCCCTACCCTCGTTCCCTTAGTACTTCCTTTACCCCCTCATGGTGTCTCTTCCCTTTCACTCCCCCTATTCTAACTACTAATAATACTATTGTATATCACACATGACTGTACCATTTATTTTAAATGATGCACACTCTCTATCTCTTTTTAGGTTCAAAGTTTGGCAGGAAGCAATAACGGAACAGCTTCAAAATGGCAGGACTATTTCTTATCCGGTGACAGAGACAGATGTCTGACAGCTATGTACATACGTGATTGGTGCGTATGTTCGTCTTCTTTCCCTTCCTCTTGTAGTATCTGATGCAATCAATGCAATATTCCCATCCTTTTCCCTCTCCTTCTTTCTTTACTTCCTTCCCCTTCCTCCGTTCTTACTTCCGCTCTTCCTTCACTTTTGTATGATTCTGCACTGTTATTACAATGTTATAAAATGTATCGTATGTTCAAGATCTTCAACTTTTTCCTTCATATAAACTAAATGTAGAAGCCTATTTGTGTGTTGTTTGTGTAATTTGTATACTACCTTGTATACTCCTGTTACAATCCTTGTATATTATTGTATACTATTGTATATGTGGTGTATATAATATATTTTTATTGCTGTGTGAGCTGACATGACAGCATTCACATCATTAAAATTATTAATATACAAAAATAACACTAGAAAATCTGTTCTATTTATCACGCATGACTGAGGGGGCTTAGAATTAGAATAGAGTGCAATAGTTTAGAATAGGAGTTGATAAGATTAGAGGAAAAGGTTGCTATAAATATAGAAAAAAATTTTGCTATTTATTATTGGAGAGAAGATAGAGATTAAAAGATATATTCTTAGTAGAATTAGATTCAGGAAACATTGTAGAAGTAAGAAAATTGCTTCTCTATAATTCTATATCAAGTTCATGGCCCCCTAGCTTTGTTTGGGGGGCTGAATTTTGTCTGTTCCCTGCTGTCCCCTCAATAATACTCGGATAGTTCAATTGTTCTCTAGTGGGAGAAGGCGGTGCTTGATGCTGCCGACTAGTAATGTCAAGAGACTGAACACTATCATGTGTTTGATCACAAGACTTGTCATGTGATCTCTCAGGTGACAAGGTGACCACACCAACGTGCTCATCAGTTGATAGAGACACCTCGTCTTCCAAGAGAGATTGTTCATCAAAATTCTCATCTTTCTCTCTCTGATTCTTCTTGGTCTTTCGTTTTCCCTTCCTTCGACCATTGGTTTGTGTCTCCTTCAACTTTGCTTCCATCAAGTTGAAGTTTGTTGTTTCTCCATCACCTCCTGGTATTGTGATGATGAAATCTTGTGAGTGAATCTCTTCCACTGTTGGGGTTACCTTTTCGGGCATTGGGTGCACTATGGAGTCTGGCTTGGCAGTGGGTGTGGGAGGTCTGTGAATATAAAGAATTTGGAATCCATTGGTTAATTATTTTGACAATAGAGATGACAGACATAGACTGATTAGATCATCAGACACACAGAGGTGGATGGATGGACAGATGGACACACATGGATGTATGGATGGACAGACGCACACACATGGATGGATGGACAGACAGACATAATGGCTGGATGGATGCAGGTACACGAATGAACACACACAGACACATGGATGGACAGATGAATGGATGAAAGACAGACATAGTGTGCACATTTCACCATTACTGTAAAGGATATTTTTAAAGGCATTTTATTTCCACTAACCACAGCAGTATAATCAGTTGTATTGTGGTCTTAACTAGGCCTGTCTAAATTATGCCAGATTTTTTGCCTGAAATGCTATTCTATAATTCTCTGGTAAGTTCCTATAATTCTTATGAAGTCAGCCTATAATTCTTGCTAAATCACCTATTATTCTTTTCAAACATGTGACAATTAGTCAATAAAAATCAATATTTTTACAAGCTAGCTACGTAATTAGAAATATTGCTGAAGTTTCAATGTAGTCTTCCAATGAACATATTATATAAAACAGTTTATTGAAAAATACTTTCTGTAGTAGTGGAAGATGGTTGCACAAGCAAAACATTCCTACATGTCTGGGACCAGTGAAGGATATCATGCTCATGTCATGATTCTTTTGAGGTGAAAATGACCTTGGCTGTTGCTAAGTACTTAGGAAGTTCAAGTTTTAACTCAGTAATATTAAATCAGAATCAAGAAAAGAGATACAGTCCTTTAAATGTTACTTGCAAAAGGCATAATACTAACTTTTGACTGAGTCATTGTTGACAATGATGTGTCAGCCTGTGTGTGTGTGTGTGTGTGTGTGTGTGTGTGTGTGTGTGTGTGTGTGTGTGTGTGTGTGTGTGTGAAACCACACTTCAGTAGTGTTTAATCATAAAATTCCCCCTAAAATGCTAGCATTATTCTCAAATGCTAGTTCATACCTATTATTCTCAAAAAAAATGCAAGCATAATTTAGACAGGCCTAGTCTTAAATCATATTTTATTAACTATTAGCATGAGGTCATAATTAAATTATCTAAAAAACTTAATTTTTACAGTCTGTACTCAACAGACTATAAAAATTAGAATATAGAATAGTATTAATACATAATAAATTATTAATATATTCAACAGTAGCTAACTACAGTGAAGATTAACCAGATTTAAGGTATCTGACAAGAGTGATTCAATGCCATGGTGAAAAATGCTTTGCCCTCCCTCTAAACTGTATGTGCTGACCTCTTGGGACAGAGACTTGACACTCCTACCACCACCACCACTATTACGATAGCAAGAGAGACAAATTTAAGAATTTCTGAAGAGTGGCGTTCTCCATCACCAGGGAGGTGAGAGGAGTTAAATTGTCTTTGGCAATCGCTTCCAGCAATAGTGATGAGGTAGGAACCAACTATTGGACAGCCAGTTTGGTTCTGGAAGCAGATTGTGTTGTTTTTACAAATGCTAGTCCAGTCACATCCTCCTGAGAAAGTGTTATACAAAGGGACACTTACATAACTATGTAAAACTAGCCCTGAAATAAGGACACCTCCTTAATGAGGACACTGCCACCTTCCCATCTACATAGAGATGTGTATAAACTACCCCTGAAATAAGGACACCTCTTTAATGAGGACACTGCACACCTTCCCAGCTACATAGAGATGTGTATAAACTACCCCTGAAATAAGGACACTTCCTTAATGAGGACACTGCATACCTTCCCAGCTACATACATAAACATACCTCTCTCTGTTTCAAAAATCACATACATGGGTCTCTTCCTTCCATTAGATCCCACATCTTCATGTATCGGACATCCCATGAAGACCACCACTAACGTAGAGTAGTCGAGCCAAACTCCAAACTTATGGGCAGAGTTTAACTGCTGAACATCAAACCACAGGATATCGTTTAGTTTCTTAGAGACCTCCACAATTGGAATGTTGGTTGGAGTGTTGAATGAAATTGTAATGGTGTCTAAGCATTGTTGGTTAAAATTGGCAACAACAGATGTCACAATAGGAGCCTATGGATAAGAGATAGCATCGTTGAATAATTGAGGACATCCTGTGTTTGTAGAATACTGTGGAATGCCTTTATTCCAACCCCCTGAAAATGAGGACACCTCTGTTTACAGTGGAACTCCTCTATTTCAACCCCTTGAAACAAGGACACCTCTGTATACAGTGGAACTCCTCTATTCCAACACCCTGAAATGAGGACACCTCTGTATACAGTGGAACTCCTCTATTCCAACACCCTGAAATGAAGACACCTCTGTATACAGTGGAACTCCTCTATTCCAACACCCTGAAATGAGGACACCTCTGTATAGAACAGAATTCCTCCCCCTTGAAATGAAAACACCTCTGTTTACAGTCCTGTTAACCTTTGATCTGTCATCTCTATGGTTAATTATGCTTCTCTTCCTAATTCTTGAAGATGCTGCCTTCACATCTCTTCTTCGTCTGGCCAAGGTAGGCATTTCATCCTCAGCAGATCCTATACCACATCCATCAGGCTCTGCTCTGATCAATATCCTAGGGGCATTGTCGTTTATAGGTGATATTGTAATTCCAACATGAACTGTCGTTTGACTGACTCCAAGATTGTCGTCAAAGTTGGACTCAGGGTCACTTACTTGCCCCTCAGAGAGAAAGTTGTTGTCAAAAATTGTAACAAGAACCTCTCTGAGTAATGGGCTGTTGGTTTCGTTGAACAGCGTCGGTTCTTTTTCAGCGTTATCGTAAAATATCGACAACAAGGCCTCTGTGTAAACAGCCGTTGTTGCATTGATGGTTATATCAATAACTCTTGTAGTTGGTTCTGTGCGAAAATCATCTTTAAACTGCAGAGCGACAGGGGATCGTAAAAAAATGGCATCACTTGGATCCAGAATGCCATTTGGTGAGACGAGCTCAACTCTTAGTCTTGAAATATTGTGACCCTCTTCATCCATTATGCTCACCACATGTGGTGTAGCAATAGGAACACTTGTTCCTTCTTCGGTGAAGGTAATCATGTGGTCAGCACCGCCTCCAGCACCAAGGTCTATCAGAGGTGGGTCGTTGCGGTCACCTATGTTAAGCGTGGCTGTTATTTCAGAGCTGGAGAGTCTTTCAGTGTCATTGACAGTGAGAGTAAAAAATCTCGGACCATCCTCAACCTGATTGGTTGAGTGAAGGTTACGATACGTCAGGGAGTTTAGAATCTAAAAGAATAATGGAATAACATGTTTGTGTAGTGCACATGGCCATGAATATAATATTTGATCACACAAACAAGAGTTGTGAAGTCATGAATATTACAGTACCAAGGTGATATACAGTAGCTATAGAGGAACATTGGGACCTTGCTTAATTCAGAGGTAATAATAATGCACCAAAGTATTAGTTGGGACAAGACAAGCGTCCTCTGTATAGAGGTTGTCCATATTTCGGAGTGTCCTCTATCAGATAATCTGCTGAGAATGGTCAGTGGTCTTCAGATTACAAAATTTCCTTGTTTAATAATAATATTAATAATAATAAAAATTTTTTACTTCCTCATAAGCTTGAGGGGATGCTTCTCCAGTTAGAGTAATTACACGGGACATCCCCGGAGCTCCTTCAACTGTTGTCATATTAACACCATACATACTAAGAATATTATCAGCAACGAATATTGAATCCTCCTCTCTATTTAAAAGGTCTGCAAAAAGAAAAATTAAAAACAGAATTCAGTTCGGGAAATTAATTTATAAATAAAATAATACCCATAAAATATAATGTGACAACTCAAAGTGTCCTGATTAGATGATTTCAGGGGGTGAATCTTAATACACAAACTGTTATTCAAGTGTCCTTAATACAGAGGTGTCTTGGATTTGAACACTGTATGCAGAGGTGTCCTCATTTCAGGATGGAAATTCCACTGTATACAGAGGTGTCCTCATTTCAGGGTGTTGGAATAGAGGTGTTCCAATTGAATGTATAAAGAGGCATCCTCATTTCAGGGGGTTGGAATAGTGTGGGAGGTTTCACTATAACACTAGAAGATAATGATAATCATAATAAAACTCACTTGTCAACTGAATAGTCGCTGATTCAATATTACTATCCACGTCCCTTAAATAAATACTCCGTCCAAAATTCAGTGGAGTATCATCTTCAGTATATTGAAATGTTGCACTCAATTCTCTCTGACTGTTCACACTGGATAAAAGGTCACTGTCCCCACTAAAAAGGTCAGAAATATTCTGCAAGGTTGTGAAGAAAAGTATAGGAGCATCATTCACTGGTATGATGGATAATTGGAGAGTGGAATTTTGAATATTTGTTGCTCCTGCTTCATCTTCCACACTGAACTCAATTATTCTAGAAGATAATAGATATTATAATGGAACCTCTCTATAGAGGACACATTGGGACCTTGGAAACTATAGAGGTTGTCCTTAATTCAGAGGTAATATACAGTGGAACCTCTCTATAGAGGACACATTGGGACCTTGGAAACTGTCCTTTATATAGAGGTTGTCCTTAATTCAGAGGTAATATACAGTGGAACCTCTCTATAAAGGACACATTGGGACCTTGGAAACTGTCCTTTATATAGAGGTTGTCCTTAATTCAGAGGTAATATACAGTGGAACCTCTCTATAAAGGACACATTGGGACCTTAGAAACTGTCCTTTATATAGAGGTTGTCCTTAATTCAGAGGTAATATACAATGGAACCTCTCTATAAAGGACACATTGGGACCTTGAAAACCGTCCTTTATATAGAGGTTGTCCTTAATTCAGAGGTAATATACAATGGAACCTCTCTATAGAGGACACATTGGGACCTTGGAAACTGTCCTTTATGTAGAGGTTGTTCTTAATTCAGAGGTAATATACAGTGGAACCGCTCTATAGAGGACACATTGTGACCTTGGAAACTGTCCTTTATATAGAGGTTGTCCTTAATTCAGAGGTAATATACAGTGGAACCTCTCTATAGAGGACACATTGGGACCTTGGAAACTGTCCTTTATATAGAGGTTGTCCTTAATTCAGAGGTAATATACAGTGGAACCTCTCTATAGAGGACACATTGGGACCTTGGAAACTGTCCTTTATATAGAGGTTGTCCTTAATTCAGAGGTAATATACAGTGGTACCTCTCTATTGAGGACACATTGAGACCTTGGAAACTGTCCTTTATATAGAGGTTGTCCTTAATTCAGAGGTAATATACAGTGTAGTCTCTCTATAAAGGACACATTGGGACCTTGGAAACTGTCCTTTATATAGAGGTTGTCCTTAATTCAGAGGTAATATACAGTGGAACCTCTATATAGAGGACACATTGAGACCTTGGAAACTGTCCTTTATATAGAGGTTGTCCTTAATTCAGAGGTAATATACAGTGGTACCTCTCTATTGAGGACACATTGAGACCTTGGAAACTGTCCTTTATATAGAGGTTGTCCTTAATTCAGAGGTAATATACAGTGTAGTCTCTCTATAAAGGACACATTGGGACCTTGGAAACTGTCCTTTATATAGAGGTTGTCCTTAATTCAGAGGTAATATACAGTGGAACCTCTATATAGAGGACACATTGAGACCTTGGAAACTGTCCTTTATATAGAGGTTGTCCTTAATTAGGTAACATAATCCTCTCTGTAGAGGACACATTGGGACCATGGAAACTGTCCTTTATAATATAGAGGTTGTCCTTAATTCAGCAGTGGAGTCTCTCTATAAAGGACACATTGGGACCTTGGAAACTGTCCTTTATATAGAGGTTGTCCTTAATTCAGAGGTAATATACAGTGGAACTTCTCTATAAAGGACACATTGAGACCTTGGAAACTGTCCTTTATATAGAGGTTGTCCTTAATTAGGTAACATAATCCTCTCTATAGAGGACACATTGGGACCATGGAAACTGTCCTTTATACAGAGGTTGTCCTTAATTCAGAGGTAATATACAGTGTAACCTCTCTATTGGGACCTTGGAAACTGTCCTTTATATAGAGGTTGTCCTTAATTCAGAGTTAATAATAATACTAGTTGGGGACAGGACAAGGTGTCTTTTGTATGGAGACTGTCCTTATCTTAGGGTGAGGTTTCACTGTATAGTTTAAGTACAATTAGCTATATTAAAAAACCTGCATTATTTTAAGGAGTTAGAATTTCACAGTATAGAGTTGGAGATGTTCTCATTTCAGGGTGTTGAAATAGAGGGATTACACTATTTGATTACTTACCTGACTTCATTAGTGCTTGGATTACCAGGGGCAGCGTCTAAATGTTGATAAGTGACTCTTCTTATGATGGCCGTATATACAGATGGCGGATAGAGACCTGTAAAACTAATTTCATGGTTGCTGGGAGAAGAGACTACAAGTCCCATAGTGTTCTGAGCACTAAGCGATAGCCGTTCCTGATCCCCGTCTACTGGGTTAGTGATTCTTACACTCACTCTGGCAAAGAAGGAATGCAAGATAATGTATTAAGAAGTTACCTGATATACTTTGGGGGAAAAGGGATAGTGGCTTCATTTTGGGGGGGGGGGGGGGGGGGGGGGTGGAATATGTTACTATTAGATACAGAAGTGTCATCATTAGGGGTTGGTACACAGTCCTCATTTGAATAGAGGAGTTCCACTGTAAATAGAGGTGTGCTCAGCTCATTTCAGGGTATTGAAGTTTCACTGTATACACATTTCAGGGGGAGGGGGTTGATATAGCTAAATACCTTTGTATAATTGGTGAAGGGTCAGAGTCCAATATCACAATGTTGGGTACTATTTCCACACTTCCATTGCCTTCAGTGTAGTTGACTGATCGGATGGTGATTACAGGGTCTTCCCCATCAAGGGATATTGCAGGTGCATCATTTACATTCACTATGGTAATCCTATTAATTCAATAATATACTTATAATTACAGAGTTCTACCATAATAAAGTTATTCTTGCTTTGAACACTGGTTAATTTTTATTTTCGCTAGTAGTAGTAGTGTAGTTCTAGGATATAATAATTATTCTATAATAATAATATTATACAATATTATAATTAATGATAATAGTTATTATTATAGTTAGTTGTTGTTGTTATTATTGTTATTATTTATAATAATTATTTTTATGGTTAATTTTCACAGTCAATGCAAATAATAGTGAAAATAAAGATTATCTGTAAACTGGTAAGAAAATAATAGCTGACTCATCCTAACAGTTTCTCGGAGGGTGTGATATAATTTGGGAAATTTTCATGCCTAAAATTTTCGTGTAATTTTAAATTTTCAGTTTATTAACAATGAAAATTTCCAAAAATTACATAAGGTATATAGGTATATAGTAGTAGTAGTAGGAGTGATATGATATAGTAATACATAGTAATAGTAATAGTAATAGCAACAACAACAACAACAACAACAACAACAACAACAACAACAACAATATAATTTTATATCATTAATATTAGACCACACCCAGTAATTCATCATGCACTAATTTTTACTAGTTAATTTGCAAAATAACTGACTACAGTCAACTAGACACTGGACTGCTAGTAATGATAGTGTGTTCTGTACTCTGAACTTACTCTACTGTGGCTGGCAGACTTCTGAATATCCCATCAAAAACTGTTATTTCTATTTGTCGACTTGTCCCAATGGGTTCGGTCATACTGTGAATCAAAAATAAGAAAAATTAACCCTCAAATATCAGCAGACTAGGATTAAGTCTTGTAGGGAGACTGTCCTTATCTCAGAGGTTAATTTACACTAAGATACAGTGGAACCTCAGAATAAAGGACACATTGGGATCAGGTCTACTGTCTCTTGTAGGGAGACTGTCCTTATCTCAGAGGTTAATTTACACTAAGACACAGTGGAACCTCTGAATTGCGATCAGGTCTACTGTCCCTTGTAGAGAGACTGTCCTTATCTCAGAGGTTAATTTACACTAAGACACAGTGGAACCTCTGAATAAAGGACACATTGGGATCAGGTCTACTGTCCCTTGTAGAGAGACTGTCCTTATCTCAGAGGTTAATTTACACTAAGACACAGTGGAACCTCTGAATAAAGGACACATTGGGATCAGGTCTACTGTCCCTTATACAGAGGTTGTCCTTATTATAGAAATTCTAGGTTTTGGAAAAAAATTAAAAATTGTCAGGATTAGTTTATGGTGTCAAAATAAATTTGGGACTTCACTTAAAGTCCTACATAGTTATAGCTAGATTATGATTATATATATTATAATAGAGAAATAAATATAATTAAATATAATTAAATATAATTAAATATAATTAAATATAATTAAATATAATTATAATAATATACTTGTTGAAGTAGGTGAGATCCCTTAGCAATATCTCGTACTGTTCTGGTGTCCCTGGACCTGATATAGTGAAGACCCCAGCTGTCTCATCATACTGCACAGAAGACAACATCAAGCTTATTCTTTTATTAGGACCTTCTTTTATATAGAGGTTGTCCTTAATTCAGAGGTAATATACAGTGGAACCTCTCTATGGAGGACACATTGGGACAAGTGAAGGAATGTTAGAGGATGGCCTCATTTTAGGTGTCCTAGTTTCAGGGTGTTGGAATAGAGGGATTTTACTATATATAGAGGTGTCCTCATTTCTATCTTAACTATTAAAGTCACGTACTAATAATCCCTTGAGATATCATTCTTTTATTTGTTTGCATGATCTGTTACCATAGCTACACAGACTAATTAATTCAGTGGTTAGTTCTCTTAGCTTGTTTACATAATTAACTGACCACAAAAAGTGGGTGGACCCAGTAGCTTAAATCAATGATTAATGACTACATGTTAATTACCACTTAATAAGAATGACAAGAAAGCTATTAGCTATTCTTACTGAGTATGTGAAGTTAAGGTAGTGGGTTGTCATGCCAATGAACTCTGGGTACCCTGGTGTGAACCCCACTATTCTGGCTTCAGCAGACATTTGAAGATACCTGAAACAATGCATGAAATTTTGAGTCTGTTGTTACTTCATGTTACATGTTGTTATTCCATGTTACTCATTGTTGGGTTAAAAAAATGACAATCAGCAAACAGTCATAATGGGAACATTAAGGACAGCCAAAATAAGTTATTAGCTATCAGATGTAACATGTAACACTCAGTAATGCTGGAATTCACTATATACTAAAGTACCATTAGATCCAAGGAATTTTAATTTAGTTCTACTAATGCTTCAGTAGTAGTAGTTGTATTATGACCCTAATTCAAGTTTTATATTTTCACTATTAATATTCATATTCTATACAGTCAATGCCCAACAGAGAATATAGTGAAAATAAAAATTAATACCAATTAATTCTTTAGTGGCTACTTCAGACATATTCCTATGAAGTAATAGAGTACACTAAACTATTGGACAGGACAAGTCTCCTTCATATGAAGGTTGTCCTTAATTTAGAGGTAATACACAGTGGAATGAATCTCTCAAATAGGAAGGACACATTAGGACCTTGTAAACTGCCCTTTATTATAGAGGTTGTCCTTAATTCAGAGGTAATATTATACTAGTGGAATCTCTCTATTGAGACCTTGGAAACTGTTTTAGAGGTTGTCCTTAATTCAGAGATAATATATGGTGGAAAAAGGATATGTTTGTGTCCATATTTCAGAGTGTCCTTCATCAGAAATGTCACTGTAGTATGATGTTTTTCTTACCTTGGATGATCCTGATCTGTGATAGAAACTGTGCCATTAATGATAGGCACAAAGTCCATTTGACCTTCGGTAAAGGAGACAATGCCCTCACTCGTGTACGTGATATTTGGAGCATCATCATTTCTTCCAATGAAGAAGAGACTGACACAAGCAAAGTCAGATGAACTGGCATCAACTCCTATGATGCAGAATTCCCTAAAATAGAGGGAAATAATATTAAATGTGGTAGCTATATGCAGTGGAACCTCTGAATAAAGGATATAATGCTCGCATTTTTAGTAGTAGTAGTAGTAGTAGTAGTAGTAGTAGTAATAATAATAAGCAGTACCATAGTTATTGCAAGGTGCCGAGGATATTATGACAGTAAATGTTCTGAGTCCAAGGGTGCATATTATTATTATTATTATTATTATTATTATTATTATTATTATTATTATTATTATTATTATTATTACTCACTACACTATTATTATAATAAGGACAGTTTCTAAGGTCCCAGAGTGTCTGGAATAATAGAAGTTTAACTGCATTTAAAGGAGTCTTATTGTGATAGACAAAAACACGACCTTTCTACTAACCTTTGGTTATATCCAGGCTCTTCTCTTGCTGTATAACCAGCAGAGATCAGAGCAATTTCAATCTCTCTCTCTGAGAGTTTATCGTCTCCATCTCCATTGAATATAAAGGAGTCAGTATTACCTCTAATCAGCATTCCTTGGGTGACCAGACTGGATGGTGGGGGGTATAAGAACTCATTAATAATAAAAATAACTAATTTCTTTTGACTGATACTTAATAACCACCCTCTGGGAGTCAAAATAATATATATATATAAATAAATAAATAAATAAATAAATAAATAAATAAATAAATAAATAAATAAATAAATAAATAAATAAATAAATAAATAAATAAATAAATAAATAAATAAATAAATAAATAAATAAATAAATAAATAAATGGTCTCTGCGTGGAAGTCAAAATAAATGATACAAGCACTATCATGACATGACCTAGTGGTCTATATAGAGAGCTTATTAAGGAGTGGTCTGATTAGACAGGTCTAACTGTAGCAGGAATGAGACAAGAGAGGTGTTGATACTGTATTTCAGGAATATATTTTCATGGGATTTTTATTATCATCACATGAAAATTAAGACACTTCCCTATAATATAAAAATAGCTAAAAATTATTATTATAGGAAAAAATATTTATGTAATTATTTATTAATCTGGGCATTATTTGTTGTTGTTTGTTTGTTTATTGTTTGTTGTTTCTGTTCTTGTTAACACAGCAATGCAATAAACTGGCTACATCACTAGTCAATATACCTTGTATTGATGCCAAGACCACCTAATCTTGGATCTCCTGGAACAAGTCGTCCCCTTATAAAGAACCCAGAGTAGTCTCTATCCAAGCGTCCATCAACAGCTGCTTGTGCGGTATAGATATCAATCTGTACAAAATATAGAAACAAAATGTGACGTTTCTAATTGAGTAATACTTACATTAGAAGAATACTTCTAATTGAGTAATACACATAAATTAGAGGAACATTTCCTTGAGTAATACACACATTAGAGGAATACTTCTTATTACACAAAAATTAGAGGAATATTTCTAAATGAGTAATACATAAATTAGAGGAAAACTTCTTATTGAATATATATTAGAGTAACACTTCTAATTGAGTAATACACATAAATTAGAGAAATGATACATTTTCTAATTGAGTAATTATATTACATTAGAGGATCGAACTATAAGCTGGCAATAAATAATTTTTAGAGAGGTAACTATAAAGTGGAGTGGGTCTTGGTCTAGATTTTTTTTCTTATTAAATGCTTACGTCATCATCAATTGGTGGATTATCTCCTAGCATAACTAGAAATATCATCGTCCAGTTCTGTAGGAGAGAGATAATAAATCAAGAAATAAACTCATTACTGATGGACGATCAATAGGTCTAGCTATAGGTCAGCATAACCCCTCTATTCCAACCACCTCTATTCCAACCCCCTGAAAGACACCTCTGTATGCAGCAGAACTCCTCTATTCCAACACCCTGAAATGAGGACACATCTATATACAGAGGAACTCCTCTATTCCAACACCCTGAAATGAGGACACATCTGTATACAGTGGAACTCCTCTATTCCAACACCCTGAAATGAGGACACCTCTGTATACAGTGGAACTCCTCTATTCCAACCCCCTGAAATGAGGACACCTCTGTATACAGTGGAACCCCTCTATCCAACCTTCTGAAATGAGGACACCTCTGTATACAGTGGAACTCCTCTATTCCAACACCCTGAAATGAGGACACCTCTGTATACAGTGGAACTCCTCTATTCCAATGAGGACACCTCTGTATACAGTGGAACTCCTCTATTCCAACCCCCTGAAATGAGGACACCTCTGTATCAATTATGAAGACACTTATAGAACATTAAGAATCATGTAATGTGTTATTATAAACACCCAGCTACTCAATGATAAGACATGGTACTTAGGGTAGTAATTAATGGGTGTGGTTAATAGTGGGAGTGGTTAAAAGTGAGTGGGTGGACGTGGAATAGAGGAAAAAATTTTAAGCTGGTTCTATCTACCACTTATTGCATTAAAACTTTGAATGAGGCCACCACTCTATAGATCTAAACAGCTTAATTTGTCCTAAAGTGTCCAGAATAGAGTGATTCTTGACACATGACATATTTGAGTAGATGCTTTTTGGACATGCTTCTATTACATTAACATCATACCTCTAGCAACAATATAATGCTGATGTACTGTAAGGGCTAGAGGGGCTAGTGGCTAGGGCTAGGGCTGGGGCTAGGGGTATGGCTAGGGCTTAGGATGTAATGCAAGGAAATTTACACATAGAAGCATCATCATCCATACAAGTTTGTTCTCCTTACCTGGGTAAGAGAGAGAGTAAATCGAAGTTCTGAAGGTTCGACAAAATATACCACTTCATCAAGATCAAAAAACTCCTTTGAATAATTAGTGGTAATGTTGTTGGATGAAAGCAGGTCCAAACTAAGAGATAAAATACAGTCTTCGCAGCCGTCATTGTCTATCCGGTTACCATCATCACATTCCTCCCCTGTGTCTAATACTCCATCATGGTTGCAACTTTGAGAATTCACAGATACTATAACTATAGAAGACAATGTTATGGTAAATATAGTACATCTGCAAGGGGACACTCTGAAATAAAAACAACCTTCATACAACAAAGGATGTTTGTCCTATCCCAAACTAATACTTACGTTGTCCTTAATTCAGAGGTAATATACAGTGAAACCTCTCTATAGAGGACACATTGGGACCTTGGAAACTGTCCTTTATATAGAGGTTGTCCTTAATTCAGAGGTAATATACAGTGGAACCTCTCTATAGAGGACACATTGGGACCTTGGAAACTGTCCTTTATATAGAGGTTGTCCTTAATTCATAGGTAATATACGGTGAAACCTCTCTATAAAGGACACATTGGGACCTTGAAAACTGTCCTTTATATATAGCCTGTCCTTAATTCAGAGGTAATATACAGTGGAACCTCTCTACAGAGGACACATTGGGACCTTGGAAACTGTCCTTTATATAGAGGTTGTCCTCAATTCAGAGGTAATATACAGTGGAACCTCTATTGAGACCTTGTAAACTGTCCTATATAGAGGTTGTCTATGTAATATACAGTGGAACCTCACGTTGGAAACTGTCCTTTATAGTTATAAAAGTAGTCCTTAATCCAGAGAGGTTCCACTGTATATTACCTCTGAATTAAGGACAACCTCTATATAAAGGACAGTTTCCAAGGTCCCAATGTGTCCTCTATAGAGAGGTTCCACTGTATATTACCTCTGAATTAAAAGGACAGTTTCCAAGGTCCCAATGTGTCCTTTATAGAGAGGTTCCACTGTATATTACCTCTGAATTAAGGACAATCTCTATAGCAAGGGTTGGAAGATAATGCAAACTGTTCTTTATATAGATTCATTGGTATGGTAAAGGATATTGGGACTTAGAAACTGTAACAATGGTAAAGGATATTGGGGCTTAGAAACTGTAACATAGGAAATAGATATGACTATTATCATTCCAAAGAAGCACTATCTACTTACAATTCTTACACATCTTTCTATATCCATTTTTAAAATAATTGTGCATTCATAACTCATTGCCACACAAAATAATGCAGAAGAGCTCTATTGAGACCACACACCATTAAACATATTCATCACTATACGCATGCACATACATACAAAAGCTAAATGAAAGAACTTTAGAGGAATGAGGACTCTAGAGGATTGAAACAAGAATTAGCTTTTTATGGCTATGAAACATTTATGCCATCTTCTAATATAGCTACATACACTTAGATAAAGGACACTCTGAAATAAGGACAACCTCCATACAAAGGACACTTGTCCTGTCCCCAACTAATACTATAGTGTATTGAATTAAGGACAACCTCTATATAAAGGAGAGTTTCTAAGGTCCCAATGTGTCCTCTATAGAGAGGTTCCACTGTATATTACCTCTGAATTAAGGACAACCTCTATATAAAGGACAGTTTCTAAGGTCCCAATGTGTCCTCTATAGAGAGGTTCCACTGTATATTACCTCTGAATTAAGGACAACCTCTATATAAAGGAGAGTTTCTAAGGTCCCAATGTGTCCTCTATAGAGAGGTTCCACTGTATATTACCTCTGAATTAAGGACAACCTCTATATAAAGGAGAGTTTCTAAGGTCCCAATGTGTCCTCTATAGAGAGGTTCCACTGTATATTACCTCTGAATTAAGGACAACCTCTATATAAAGGACAGTTTCTAAGGTCCCAATGTGTCCTCTATAGAGAGGTTCCACTGTATATTACCTCTGAATTAAGGACAACCTCTATATAAAGGACAGTTTCTAAGGTCCCAATGTGTCCTCTATAGAGAGGTTCCACTGTATATTACCTCTGAATTAAGGACAACCTCTATATAAAGGACAGTTTCTAAGGTCCCAATGTGTCCTTTATAAAGAGGTTCCACCATAGAAAAATAGCTATAGCTACTAACTGGCTACACTATAGCCAAACCAAACCATGACTCCTCTCTTAGGCAGATATATTTATCACTACATTGAAACTTGCATAGCTATCACTTACTACAAATCAACGTACAGAAGAAAAGCAGGAATGCTTCCTTTTCGAATAAGAGTTTCTTCATTTTCAGTTCCTTCCCACTGAATGAAGCGTTGATACACTCAAAGAAGTTAGCTACCACTAGAGAAATAATGATTTCTTTTCTTTTCTTTCCACAGAGCACACGCCTTTTCAGCTACACCCCCTTTTTTCCTTTGATCGCGGGCTACGGGTCTAGCCCCACCTCCCTTTTGGCGGAGAGAAAATAGAATGCAATCGTAATATAGAAAATAGGCTACTGCAGCTTTCTGTCTATTTTTAAGCCAAAATCTGAGCCTAGACGGTTCTTTTAGATCGGATGGTTCTCACCCTATGGCAGCAGGCCATTTGTATCAACGTTGCTAGGAAACATTAGTCGCGCCCCTCCCACCACTCTGCGACTTTTATTATTATAATAATATGTGACTGGATTTATGAAAAGGGACCACTTCCTGCAGTAATTGATTTTTAGTTATACTCTAAAAACTGGACTAGAGTATAATTATTTTTGACAAAATGTTTTTATTTCCTTATTAGTATCTATCATCTTTCCCCCACCTAGCTGTGAATTTTCACCCTTCAAAACACTACCTTCAAGCCTAGCACAGCCTTAGAAAACTCACACTTCAACTTATAGTCTACCCTTGGGGGTAAACAAAAACTGACCCTTTTCAATAATAAGCATTTATGGGTTTATGGCTTCCCGTCTTTATATCTTGACAACTTTATATCTTGACAATGGTAGCACCTAGGGCTATGATATAACTTTTATCCTGAAAGTAATTTAAGCATTTGAACCTAAAACTAAGAACTAAATTTTGATATACCACAGGTAATGGTCCCTTTTCCTAAATCCAGTCACATATTATTATTATTAATTAAATTTTTATTATGCAATAACATTATTTTGGGGGGCTCAAATTAGCACCCCCTCTAGCCACCCCTGGAAATGTTGGTTAAATCAACGGGTGATTGAATTGGATACGAGCGACTGGATTGAACACATCATAAGGTGAGTTACTAACCTCTATGAATATTTTGCCAACCCTTAACATAATTATGGTATGGCTAGCTGTCTATATGTAGCTATGCGTTTAGAGAGAGCAAACTTTCTCCAAAGACGCACAGAAATTTAGCTACTGAAACTCCTACTAGAATACAATAATAATAATATTAGCTGTTTCAGATCAGGGTAGCTTACTAGACCTAGACTTATATCATGTAACATTTTGTGGTAGCCTTTACAGGAGTGAAATCTTAGATGCAAACTCTGCAACTTACATATAGCTACTATTTCAGGAGCAAAATTAAGAATTCTGGGACACAGTGGCGTCTCTAGCCACTTTGGATACTGGGTGCAAACTATAGTTGCATGCATAATACTCAATTACTCTTGAGGAACATCATCCACTTTGGATACTGGGTGCAAACTATAGTTGCATGCATAATACTCAATTACTCTTGAGGAACATCGATGAAATCGACCTCAGTGAACTTTGAACCTTTGTTTAATAATTACTGCTGCTGCTGCAGCATCCACGAGTTCTAGTGTGTGGCCACAGTTAAGTTCTATGGCCTGGAGCTAAATAATGCTTTTTAGCTGGTAGCTAAAGACTGAGCTACACTGCATGGATGCAAGTAAGTGTGTATGGGTGCAAGTTAAGTTGTTCTGGGTGCAAATGAACCCATTTGCACCCCTTTCACGACGCTACTGCTGGGACATATTGGCACTTATTGACAAAATTAGGGTGGTTAGCAGCTAGCCATGACCCCTAACATTAGAGAGGAGATAACTATGGATGTGTGTAACAGTATATTGGCAAGGAAGTCATAATACTAAGGGCAAGTGTAAACATTTAATTTTGTACAGAACACTTCTTATTACTGCTTGGCAATAATATGTGGACCTATAATAATAACTATCAGTATGATTATTTTTTGTCATGGGTATAATAATTATAAGCTGCATGTTTTGATTCAAAAATGTTATATAGGGCTTCAAAAGTACAGGCTGATGAAACCACATTACACACCACAGTGTATTTTACTTCAGTGTAGCTAACCTTAAAGTACCCACTACCCAGCCACAGTCTTACCAATCCAAGCTACCAGTGTGGTTATGTATATATACTTTATCTAAATTTACCCAGCATACTCTGTGCTATACAGATATACTCTTACCTTGCTCCTGTATAAGTGTTTAGCAACAGAAGCATTTTAATTAGATTCCCATACTAGATTACAGGAATTAATTATAGTTTATTAATTTTCGCAAGTGAAGTTCTAAAGAAATTAAATAGTAAGATTTATGACTATTCTATATACAAACTCAACGTCATTCCTTCCTGCAAATGTTGTCCTCTCTGAGAACATCTCATCTTTTGAAGTATCTAAGTATCTCATCTTTTGAAGTATCTAGACCTCTTTCATAAAGAACTTAACCACCCTAAATAACATATCAGCCCTTCTTCTACTCTCTCGCTCGCTAACAAGAGTATGTAAGGTCTGGAAGCATCTATGGGTAGGTTCAATCTTTCAGACAATTTTTTTAAGCTCTATAGTGTTACAGCTATGACTATGTACAAGCATAATTAACCACAATGGTTGATTATAAAAACTCTTGGAAACACCATGCATTTTTCTCTTCCAAAGAAACTACATAGCTACATGTATTGTGTGGAAAAAAAGAGTTATTTTATCAAGCTAGTTGGTTTCACTGGTTACATTTAATGAGGCCAACAACATCACAGTCATTTGCTAAAGTAATTTTTATTCAAAAGCAAATGAGTATATAGGTAACAAATTTGAAACTCCACAATTAAATGTGGTAATCCTTGTTTATAGATGTTGTTTCATGTGTATTATGATATATTGTAGGTAGGTATTGACACGAGGAAGTTACTGTACATTTTATCAAGCTGACCTGAGTTACTGAACAGATACTGTTTCACTACAATTTTGGAATAAATATAGCTATCTGGATCATGTCTGTAAACGTGACTTCAAACAGTTCTGCTACAGTTCAATTTGTTATAAATTCTCCTACGGATTCCATTTTGGAATGTCCACTTGAAACAAGTGTGGCTACAACAAACAAGCCTCCAGCAACTAAGGTAGAGCAGTCTACTCACAAGCAGTACTACAGAAAATGGCTGCAGTTGGAGAGAATTGGCTTGGCCATTGTCATATCTATTGTAATAGGAGTGTATCTATTTCCAGTCATATTTTTCTACACAGCTGATGTAAGTACAGTAGCTACTATTAATAATACATAGGACTGTACTAGCTAGCAATTAGCTATAATTATATAATAATTATGTAGTTAGATAGTTAGTCTCTGACCAATCCCTCAAAGTGCATTGTACTGTGTGGGAAAATGAGGGTCTGAGTAACATCTTACCTCCTCCTGTTGTAATGGAGTATCAGGGGACTGTAGTTATTAGTATGGTAACAAGTAAACAACACACAATTTGTCATCAATAGCAAAATAGAGCTGCATACCAAAATACAAAAGCCAAGTAACTATTATTTTACAGTGAAGTCTTGTATCTGTAGATAATGATTTATGTAGTATTAATCAGGAGAGCAAAGTAGACTATCTAGCTGTTATTCTTGGCAAATTATTTTTTTATAGGGTGATTTTATGCAAGAAGTTCCTCCTATGAAAAGCTCAGTGCCATGTGCCTCGGCATTCCCGTACACTGGGAATTTTTGCAGAGAAGAACTGCTCTCACAAAGAGAAAACTACTTTCTTGACCCTCAACCAAGTGATATCCTGGTACTAAATAATATCTCAATTTCAGCTTTTGAGCAATTTAGTTCAGAATGTAAGGAAGTTGGTATGTCTTTCCTCTGCCTCTACTTATCAGGAGGTATTTGTGATGAGAATGGAACACACTTTCTCCCCACCAAAGAAACGTGTATTTCGATTAGCAATGGAACATGCCATATGGAGTTTGAAGAAGCTGAAAGTTTTGGGTTCAGTAGACCAAATTGCAGTGTTCTTCCTGCAGAGGAATTCTCATTGTCTTCCAATGCATCATCAGGTATATAATATTATATACATTATTATTAAACTTGCTATCACAGTTGAAATTAGATTTCTGGGAGAAGGAATTAGCTAAATACAGACATTATGATCCACAGGAAACCCTTCATCTCAAAATCCAAGTCAAAATTGCACTTCAAGGTGCCGAGAAGGCTTCTTCTGCGATTCAGACAACTTTTGTAAGCCGATCTGTGGAAGCTTTAGTGTGTATTCATCCTCGTTTACTACCGCTATAAAAGTCACGCAGATCGTCTCTGGTGTTATTGGTATTATTAGTGCCATAGCAGTATTTGTCATCACTGGTCTCCGCTTCAAGAAAGTGTGAGTATTTTTTTTGAGAAATAACTATTACGTAATTAGCTATGCAAGAAAGTGTCTTGGTAGAAATTGGAGATGTAGTTCCTTTCATTACGTATGAATCATTACTGTAAAATTCCAAGTTAATTTTAACATCAAGGATTAGTTGTTTTTTCCTTTTTTTCTTTTGATGCATCTAGAAATATCGAATATATAGTGTAGCTACAGCTATTATAGAAATTCAAAGCTTATTATGGTTTTCTGCATCGCAGTAGTGAGTTATTGTCATGGTTGCTACTAGCACTGGATGGTTTATCCCCCAGACTCCTCTCTCATACATGATGAGGAGAGGAAAAAGCTTCACACTCCAGCTCTTCATCGAGTTGACAAATCAGATAACTTGAAAGTAGCACATGTTCTAACGATCTAATCATGTAGCCCTGACGACTTTTGTACTTTCAAGTTATTACTGTGATTAGCCTGCTCACTGAGGAGCTGGAGTACCAAGCCTTTTAACTTTATATTCCAGACTCTCTCCTTTCTGTGTGCAGAGAGGGTCTGGGGGAGAGAGGGGTCTTGGGGGGAGAGGAATCTGGGGGGGGGGGAGTGGTCAGGTGGGTGAGATTAGGGTTGAAATTCAGCTCATAGCTGCTTTATGACTATTAGCAGCTAGGCTTATTTTTCTAGTAACATGGCAACATGAGTATGTACACTAGCTAGGTATCAAATTACATATCTAGTGTAAATATGGCAAGAGAAGTAGTCATTGTTATATTTGTCTTCTTTTTCGTTGTTGTAGGTTTGTTTTTCCCTCTGTCCTTGTGATATATGGAACCATCTCTATTTTCATACACAGTAATTCTCTAAATGTAACCAAGATATCACTTTGTGAAGTTATTTTTTAATTTTCACTGAACCTTAATTCCTCTCACTCCTCATTCAGCCATTTCTGAACCTGAGGTTATAAAGATTCCACTGCATTAGCTAAAGGGTTTCTGCTCTTTCTTGGAATGTAGCTAAAGGGTTTCTGCTCTTTCTTGGAATATAGCTAAAGGGTTTCTGCTCTTTCTTGGAATATAGAAGTCTGGAAGTTTATGGTTTGGATAGTAGGTTTCACCCAGGTGTTAAAACCAGATGAAACCTACTATATACAAGGTCAAAACCATAAACTTCCACACTTATCCCATTGATACACAAACAGATAGTATAGAGTTATCAATTTTAGGATAGAGTTATTAATTAAATATTTTGCTGTCTTGTTAATTTGGAATTAGATATATCATCTGAAAGCTCTCAGAGAGAGCTACTTAGATCAAGTTTCTATGAGTAATGGCCAATCTACCTCCCTCCCATGAAGGAAAAAATTCTAATTTCCTGGTTTCAAATATTAACTACCTGTCTACTTCCTTAATCAGTATGAGAAAGTAATGTTTTCTGGACAATTACAATAATAGGAAGCTAGTAGACTATGTATAGAGAGGATAGGGACCGTATGTTATTACTTTGCTGGGTAACTGAAGTTGACTTGTCCAGCCCTCTATGTGACGTTCATACTGCATAGAATTATGTTTTAAAGACATGTGAAATAAAATGGAACTAGCTACAATAAGGAAGATTAAGTTGCATAATTAAGAAACAATTGAACTCTTGCTAATAAACTACTTTCTTTTAGTAGCTAGTGTTAATTATTTCCATGGTACAAAATTGCAGTTCTGATGTCTCTTGTTGTCATCATTAACAAAGATGTCTTCTGCACCTCAAGAAACTTTATTGAAAGTACTCTTGAACCCACAACATTCTGTGTCATAAGAGGTATATGAATTTATTATTGAGTGTAATAGTAAATAAAATTAGATAATGACCAATGAAAGAGTAACCATTATAATAGACAGGCACTGCTGTTTGCAACATAGACAGTAGCTAAAGCTTGGAACATTCTATTTACACTAGGTATCATGGAAGTCCTTGTATTATTACAAATTAAGATCCTGTGAGGAATAACTTGATCTTTAAGATAGTACGTAATTATAAGACACTGGAATAATTATATAGTTGTAACAATAAGTATTTACAGAGAAAAATTTCATTATGTCCAACATCTGCTTAATAATTGGTACACTATTGCTGTATATTTTCTTCCATACAAAGATACCTTCCTTCTCTATAAATGTACTTATTTATCTTTCTCCACATGCAGGCATTTTGTTCCACTATATTTTAATTCAAGTATATGTCTGGTGGGTTCTTCATGCCATTTTCCTCTTTGCAAGTATAAGATTTCCCTACCATTTTCGTAAGACAAAGAAATCAGCCAAGTTCAAGTATTTACACATCGGCTGTGTGGTTGCTGGATTTGTACTCCCGTTAATATTTGTATTAATACCTGTGATACAAGGATCTGCTAGCAATGATTCAGGGTTGTTTGGGTACGTGTTAGTGGACACCACTACATATAATTGCTTTACACCAAACAACAATATTTTATTTTACACTTCCATGTTACCAACTCTTCTCCTAGTGGAGCTCGGAATTGCATTGCTTATAATATCAACTTGGCTGATCCACAAGGTATGGCAATGCTATAGTAACTCAATGTTCTGAGTGGATGATAATCCACTTGTGAAAAAATATTCATACCAGAGCACTATGGCACACTTGTGCTAGTATTCTGGTATCAAATATACATATATATATATATATATATTTCAAGGAAGTACTTGAATAGGTAGCTAGTGGTTATTACAAATGGCTGTTTTACTGCAACAATGACAGAATTTTTGAACTGATTATGTATAGCCAGGTGTACTTGGCCTGTTACATAACTATAACAGGCTTAACCTGTCTGATTTTTACTCTCCGAATTTTCTATTTGGCATTGCTTTTTGAGCTTGAATCTCCTTCCTGCCTCACTTTTTAAAGTGCTTTCTGCCACCTCTAGGCTTTAACAACCTGTAGTGCTCTATCATAAGTGAGTATCTTCAGAGAGTGGATTCTAGCATTGTTTGGACTCTACATACCTGTCCTCTAAGCATTTGGTCCAGTATTGCACCATGGCATAGTCACAAAATTTTGACAGCAAATGAATTTCTATAATAAACTTTTGATACATGTCATGCATCTGTAATTCCAGTTGATACAATTATGATGCTATAATAATAGTTCTACTACTACTACTGAGTATTAGCTCCTTTGTAGGTGGTCTAGTAGGTATTGATGTACTCCTGGGACACTAGTTACAAAGCATTGGTTGCTTTTTCCTGCTGTTGTAGAAGTGAAAAAGTTTCTGATAGGACAAATTCAAGCACAACCTCTTCTGATAACTGTATTTATGTTATACCAGTTATACTTGTTATACCAAGAGAATAAAGTAGGAAGAGGACATGTGACTCCCAAAATAATATATTTTCTTTAGTAATGATCAGCATTTTATCTGTACCATCATGTCCTGGGTCAATATGCCCTTGGTTATTGGAGATGAGTGGAGTGAACCCCTGTCAAATGTATTATCCTTAATCCTTGCTAAACATGCTCATCTCCATAATGCCATGTCTTCTTCTAGTACGTAATTATAGTGTTATTAATTAAACTGGTGTCATTTGCCATGATAATTACTGTTATTTTCATTTTCAGCATCATGGATTATTTAAAGTTAAACATTCACGACTGAAAAATCCATTTACTTTCGGTACACCAGAGAAGAAGTTGATAATAATTTTTTGTTACTACATCGTCTACCACATGATAACATATACATATGCTATAATAATAATTCAGAACTTGACAGAAATAAAAAATGAGTTACAAAAATACTATATATGTGAAGCTAAAGGTCATGACCCTGCAAACCCTTGTGATAAGTCAAGTTTAGAAGGTCTTTACCAACCAGTTATTAAAATATTTAATACCATAGTGGGATTTTTAATTCCACTTGTAAATTTGGTGTTTGTCATCGACGTACAAGAGATAAAGAAGAGACCATCTATTCGTTTTTCAATTTCTAACAGCCAGAAGCAGTTAAGTCATATATTCAGTACAAGTAGCATCAGAACTTGATTAATAATGTTAGGTCACTATAAAAGACCTGTACATATATTATATTATTATCAAACTATTAGCTAATCAAGATTCATACATTAGAATGCTGTGTGTGTGTATACTAAGTAACATCTCATTTGGACTTTCCATTACATTTTCCATAAAACTATGGTCATAAAACATCATTCATTTGTTTGTTAATAATAATTAGTTGGTAGTTGCTCTCTATTAAATTGTAATAGTTACTCTCTAATATCGGATGACCAGACCACACCCATAACACAATGTATATATAAAAAAAATTTTGAGCACTTACTGTTTTAATTGACCAGCTGCTTTTAAGCCATTATAGCCTGAGATAACTAGGAGCTCCATGAATTGTAATTTTGCCCCCCCCCTCTCTCTCTCTCCTTTCTTTCTTTCAAAGACTAGCTCCATAATGATTTAGTATTTCTATGAAATAATCAGAATAGCAATATTGTTATTCCTAACATAATAAATTCCTTTTCACATACAAATAAGAAGAAGAAAGTGTGCAGAAAGAAGTTTGAAGAAAAAGAAGGTAATGTAGGGATGGATGAGGTCACAGTTAAAAAAGTGTACACACTACTAGTTAGCTAGAGGGATGGATCTTGGTTGTGCAATAATACTATAATTGCACAACACTACTTTCTCCTCTTCCTACATGTTCAGTTGACTGGGAAGGACTACTCTTTCCCTTCCCTACATTCAGTTGAACTTTTAAGAAGTTTCTATACTCAAATATCCTACTTTCCTAGCTATACAACAGTATATTTGGAAATTGAGTTTATAAGCCATAAACTGGCACCCCAGGCAAGAATTTATGAGCCCACTTCAGGCTTTTGATTTTGCTAAGCAACCATAATACAATAGTTTCATAGCTATAATGATAAATAAATAACTAAACGAACTCGAAGCCCTCAAAAGGGTGGAGCTCGTTGTGCGGGGAGTGGCGCTATATTATAGATAGAACTAGAGCCATCGGTAGGGTTTTACAAATTATGCTCATTTTTTTGCGATTATGCTATTCCAGCAATGCTTGTTTTTACTGCTATTATGCCACAGGAAGTATGCTATTATGCTCCTAATTATGCTTGAATGGTGATTGTGTACAACCTGGTTTTGATTACTATGAGAATAAGTTTTGGACAGAGTTCTTGCCTATAGTCAACGCTTTCAAGGCAGCTAGGTTTTTCAAGGTTACTGAGTTGAAACCAACAGCTTCTAGTATTGATGAATTAAAAGTCTTTTCTTTTTTGGAAGATGTCATTTTGAACCTGAAGGCAGAGTTAGCTGAGTATCTTGGCTTAGCAGTAGGCGTCACCAAGATTGATATTCTTGAATGGTTGTTGAAGAATGAAGAAAAGCTACCACACTGGGCTGCAGCATATAAGAAAATCATTTTGTGCCAGCCATCCTCTGCTGCAACAGAGAGAGTTTTCAGTATTATGAAAAGTTCATTTAACAGTGAGCAGAATCTTGCCTTAGAAGACTACATGGAAGTATCTTTAATGTTACAATATAATAAAAGAGACTTTTTTTTGTTCAAATTGCCAGCCTAAAAATGTCTTATTATGCCAGCATTATGCTCTTATGCTTTGGCAGTCAATTATGCCCCAAATTATGCCAGCATAATTTGTAAAACCCTAGCCATCGGTAATAGTTAGGAGCGATTCAGTCAGCTGGTGGCAATATTGTGCCACGCCTTGGTCTTTGTTGTTGAAGTTCTAGTTGCTTGGTATTAAGAAAGGTGAGTAGCTGCAGTTTGTTCCATTATCACTCCGTCCCGTTAATTAATACATAGCTAGCAACACCGTGGTTGAGGTAGCTAGCTAGCTAATTAGCTATCACTTTCGACTAGTTTTCAAAGTCCAATATCAGTAAATCTTGGTAAAATTTAACCGAGCTGGTCTGAGACAAGTAAGGATTCTTAGGACCCAAAAAGCTTAGCCTCCTCTGTATTGTATATTTTATACCCTTCTTTTACTCCAGTCTTGATCCCAGAAATTGTTTTGAATTGATTTGATTTGCTTTTCCTAACAATCAGTCTGTATTGTTTTTCTTTTCCCTCCAGGAATATATTTTATTTACCACTGAACCTCTGAACCTGGTTCTTTTTAGGAACTTTGCACACACCCTGTTGGCTATAACTAGCAGCAATATTATAGCTATGTCTCTGAGTATGACCTTCTTCAGACAATTATGACAATTTTTCCTCTTGATTCTATACCTTGAGTACCTTATTCATGAATAATTCATAAGCTAATGAATGCACTAATACCATCTTTTTTACACCTAACTGTATCAGGCTGTGGAGGAAGCTATGTTTTGTGTTTCACACCTCCAAGCACCTAATTAGCCCTTAAGGTCCACTAGAGCTATAAGTAAACACTTTACCCACCTTCGAAAGGTGAGAAAATAATTCTAATTCAACTCAGCTCTTCAAGGAGGCTTCTGGAATTAAGGAGCTCACATCTTATAGGTGGGAGGGGGAGGTGGAGAGTGGAGTGAGCTAATGAGCAAATGCCACCTAACTCTTTCACAAGGTCAGTGGACCTGTTTTATGTTTCTAAACTGGTAAACTGCATTCTTGAAGCTGAGACCAAGACTTTTTCAACTGACTGATCCTTCAGTTGTCTATTGTGACAGTTTTAGCAAGAGCTTTGCAACAGAGAAATAGAAGAACTTAAGGAACAGAGGCAGAGAGAGAGAGAGAGAAAGAGATAGGCAGAGAGTAGAGATGTCTGCTGCAAAGGAGAGGGGGACAAAGGATTGAGGAGGAGAGAACAAATGGAAAAAGAAGAGAGGGACAGGGAAAGATAAAGGGTAAGGAGGAGAAGAGAGAGCAACAGCTACTATAAGTGGCAGAGTCTACCTGGGATCTATGACAAAGGTTTGTCAGCATTGCCAGGCATTGAGATTCCCCAGTAAACCCATTGCTGTCACAATGGGAAGGTCAGCCTGCCACCACTATGGTGACTACCCTTCACCAATGAAGGACCTTTTCACTGGCAGCAATACTGCAGAGTCTAGCAACTTCCAGGACAACATCAGGCAGTACAACAGTGGCTTCTCCTTTGCTTAATTTAAATTGATTTGTCCTTTGGGATTATTAGCTACATTATACTCCAAGTGCCACTGTGTGGCAGGTATACTTGCTAGCTAGTAATAATGCTGTTGTGATTATTTCATTGGAAAGAAAGAAAGAGGGAGGGAGGGAGGGAGGGAGGGAGGGAAAATTACAATCCACTTAGCTCCTAGTTATCTCAGGTGATAATGGCTTAAAAACAGCTGGACAATAAGTGCTCAAAATGAAAAATTGTGTTCTGGTCATCCCTGCATTCTGCATAGATTACTATCAAGAGAGTACTATTACAATTTAATGGAGCAACTACCAATGATTATTATTATTAACAAACGAAATGAATGATGTTTTTTGATCATAGTTTAATGGAAAATGTAATGGAAAGTCTAAATGTACACACACAGCATTCTAATGTATCTTGACTAGCTAATATATAATACGTAATAATTATGTACAGGTCCTTGATAGGAGAGTATAGTAACCTTTCAAGTTTTGATGCTGCTTGTACTGAACATACGACTTAACTGCTTCTGGCTGCTAGAAATTGAAGAACGAATAGACGGTCTCCTCTTTACCTCTTGTACGTCGATGACAAACACCAAATTTACAAGTGGAATTAAAAATCCCAATATGATAAAAAATATTTTAATAACTGGCTGATAAAGACCTTCCAAACTTGACTTATCACAAGGGTTTGCAGGGTCATGACCTTTAGCTTCACATATATAGTATTTTTGTAACTCATTTTTTATTTCTGTCAAGTTCTGAAATATTATTATAGTGTATGTATATGTTATCATGTGGTAGACGATGTAGTAACAAAAAATTATTATCAACTTCTTCTCTGGTGTACCGAAAGTAAATGGATTTTTCAGTCGTGAATGTTTAACTTTAAATAATCCATGATGCTGAAAATGAAAATAGAAAATATGACATTAATTTTCATGGCAAATAACACCAGTTTAATTAATAACACTATGATTATGTACTAGAAAAAGACATGGCATTATGGAGATGAGCATGTTTAGCAAGAATGCAAAAATAGGAAATTCGGAGAGTAAAAGTCTGTCAGGTTAAGCCTGTTATAGTTATGTAACAGACCAAGTACACCTGGCTATATATGCATAAGCAGTTCAAAAATTCTGTCATTGTTGTAGTCATTTGTAATAGCCAGTAGCTACCTATTCAAGTACTTCCTTGAATAACCCTAAAAAAAGTTTATGCTGCTTTTTGCAAAAGTTAATTAAATATTTGATACCAGAGTACTATCACAAGTGTGTGCTGGTGCTCTGGTATTAATATTTTTAAACAAGTGGATTATCATCCACTCAGAACATCAAGGGGTTACTATAGTATTGCCATACCTTGTGGATCAGCCAAGCTGATATTATAAGCAATGCAATTCCGAGCTCCACTAGAAGGAGAGTTGGTAACACAGAAGTGTAAAATATAATATTGCTGTTCAGTGTAAAGCAATTAAATGTAGTGGTGTCCACTAACACGTACCCAAACAATCCTGAATCATTGCCAGTCGATCCTTGTATCACAGGTATTAATACAAATATTAACGGGAGTACAAATCCAGCAACCACACAGCCGATGTGTAAATACTTGAACTTGGCTGATTTCTTTGTCTTACGAAAATGGTAGGGAAATCTTATACTTGCAAAGAGGAAAATGGCATGAAGAACCCACCAGACATATACTTGAATTAAAATATAGTGGTACAAAATGCCTGCATGTGGAGAAAAATAAATCACAGGTTACAGAGAAGGTAATACAAGGACTTCTTGATATATTATACCTAGTGTTAATCAAGCTTTAGCTACTGTATAAGTTGCAAACAGCAGTGCCAATGGCTACTCTTTCATTGGTCATCATCTAACAATATTATTTATTCATATACCTCTTATGACACAGAATGTTGTGGGTTCAAGAGCACTTTCAATAAAGTTTCTTGAGGTGCAGAAGACATCTTTGTTAATGATGACAACAAGAGACATCAGAACTGCAATTTTGTACCATGGAAATAATTAACACTAGCTACTAAAAGAAAGTAGTTTATTAGAAAGAGCTCAATTGCATGTTTTGTTAATAGTTTATGCAGCTAGATATCTTTATCTTCCTTATTGTAGCTAGCTCCATTTATACCTTCAAAGGATAATTAGGAACGTCACATAGAGGACTGGACTAGGTCAGCTTCAGTTACCCAGCAAAGTAATAACATATGGTCTCTATCCTCTCATATCTCTAGTCTACTAGCTTCCTATAATTGTAATTGTCCTGAAAACATTACTTTCTCATACTGATTAAGGAAGTAGACAGGTAGTGAATATTTAAAACAAGGAAATTAGCTGTCATGGGGGAGGGGGGTAGATTGGCCATTACTCCTAGAAACTTGATCTAAGTGTGAAAATGTAGCTCTCTCTGAGAGCTTTCAGATGGTATATCTAATTCCAAATTAACCAAGACAGCAAGATAAGATAGTTTTCAAAATTAATAACTCTATCCTGTGTATCAATGGGATAAGTGTGGAAGTTTATGGTTTTGACCTTGTATGTATTATAATAGTATAATATAGGGTTCATCTGTTATTAACACCTATGGGTGAAACATACTGTCTGCAAACCATAAACTTCCAGACTGCTATATCAATAATACTCCAGAAAGAGGGCATTGGATCAATAATATTATTATAAATGTAACCAAGATATCAAGGTATATTTTTCGGTTTTGCTCCTTAATTCCTCTCCCTCTCATCCCTCATTTAGCCATTTCTGAACCGAGGTTTGGGTAATAAAGATTCCACTGCATTAGCTAGAGGGTTTGTCTATGTTCAAACTTCAATTATATAGCTACAGGTGTACAGGTTTAGAATTGAAGCAAAACTGTGACATTAAAAAAAGAAGTTATACAAGTTTGAATCATGAGTCTGCCATAACACATGCACAGAACATTACAACATGTAGCAAACTATTGCACCTGCTATAACACATGTGCCATCCATGTCTTTCTAATCCTATAATACATTATTCATTATCTAGAGAATTACTGTGTATGAAAATAGAGATGGTTCCATATATCACAAGGACAGAGGGAAAAACAAACCTACAACAACATAAAAGAAGACAAATATAACAATGACTACTTCTCTTGCCATATTTACACTAGATATGTAATTTGATACCTAGCTAGTGTATGTACTTGTGTTGCTATGTTATTAGACAAACAAGCCTAGCTGCTAATAGTCAAGAGCTCAATTTCAACTCTAGACTCCTCTCTCCTCCAGACCCCTCTCTCCCCCAGACCCCTCTCTCCCCCAGACCCCAGACCCCTCTCTGCCCTAGACACCTCTCTCCCCCAGACCCCTCTCTGCCCTAGACACCTCTCTCCCCTAGACCCCTCTCTCCCCTAGACACCTCTCTCCCCTAGACCCTCTCTTCCCCAGACCCTCTCTCCCCCAGACCCCTCTCTCCCCCAGACCCCTCTCTCCCCCAGACACCTCTCTCCCCTAGACCCCTCTCTCCCCCAGACACCTCTCTCCCCTAGACCCCTCTCTCCCCTAGACCCCTCTCTCCCCTAGACCCCTCTCTTCCCCAGACCCCTCTCTCCCCCAGACCCCTCTCTTCCCCAGACCCCTCTCTCCCCCAGACCCCTCTCTCCCCTAGACCCTTCTCTCCCCCAGATCCAGACTCCTCTCTCCCACAGACCCCTCTCTCCCCCAGACCCTCTATGCACACAGAAAGTCTTGAATATAAAGTTAAAAGGCTTGGTACTCCAGCTCCTCAGTGAGCAGGCTAATAACTTGAAAGTACAAAAGTCGTCAGGGCTACATGATTAGATCGTTAGAACATGTGCTACTTGATTTGACAACTTGATGAAGAGCTGGAGTGTGAAGCTTTTTCCTCTCCTCATCATGTATGAGAGAGGAGTCTGGGGGATAAACCATCCAGTGCTAGTAGCAACCATGACAATAACTCACTACTGCAATGCAGAAAACTATAATAGGCTTTGAATTTCTATAATAGCTGTAGCTACACTGTTCGATATTTCTAGATGCATCAAAAAGAAGAAAGAGTAATCCTTGATGTTAAAATTAGTTTGGAATTTTATAGTAATAATCCATACATAATGAAAGGAACTACACATCTCCAATTTCTACCAAGACACTTTCTTGCATAGCTAATTACATAATAGTTATTTCTCAAAAAAATACTCACACTTTCTTGAAGCGGAGACCAGTGATGACAAATACTGCTATGGCACTAATAATACCAATAACACCAGAGACGATCTGTGTGACTTTTATAGCGGTAGTAAACGAGGATGAATACACACTAAAGCTTCCACAGATCGGCTTACAAAAGTTGTCTGAATCGCAGAAGAAGTCTTCTCGGCACCTTGAAGTGCAATTTTGACTTGGATTTTGAGATGAAGGGTTTCCTGTGGATCATAATGTCTGTATTTAGCTAATTCCTTCTCCCAGAAATAATATACAAATTTCAACCGAGTACATGATGATAGCAAATTTACTCTACACACAAACAGTGCTCTTGATCATGCATGTGTTCTGTTTACAGCTAGCTATGATTAAATCATAGCACACTCCCTGAATATTTATAGCTAAGTCTCAACTATAATAATATGTATTATGTATTATAATATTATATACCTGATGATGCATTGGAACATGATGAGAATTCCTCTGCAGGAAGAACACTGCAATTTGGTCTACTGAACCCAAAACTTTCAGCTTCTTCAAACTCCATATGGCATGTTCCATTGCTAATCGAAATACATGTTTCTTTGGTGGGGAGAAAGTGTGTTCCATTCTCATCACAAATACCTCCCGATAAGTAGAGGCAGAGGAAAGACATACCAACTTCCTTACATTCTGAACTAAATTGCTCAAAAGCTGAAATTGAAATATTCTTTAGTACCAGGATATCACTTGGTTGAGGGTCAAGAAAGCAGTTTTCTCTTTGTGAGAGCAGTTCTTCTCTGCAAAAATTCCCAGTGTACGGGAATGCCGAGGCACATGGCACTGAACTTTTCATAGGAGGAACTTCTTGCTTAAAATCACCCTATAAAAAATAATTTGCCAAGAATAACAGCTAGATAGTCTACTTTGCTCTCCTGATTGAATACAGCTAACGAGCGAAATCATTATCTACAGATACAAGACTCCACTGACTATTATAATAGTTACTTAGCTTCTGGCATTTTGGTATGAAGCTCAATTTTGCTATTGATGACAAAATGTATGTTGTTGTTATCATATTATTAATAGTAGCTACTGTACTTACTTCAGCTGTGTAGAAAAATATGACTGGAAATAGATACACTCCTATTACGATAGATATGACAATGGCCAAGCCAATTCTCTCCAACTGCAGCCATTTTCTGTAGTACTGCTTGGAAATAGACTGCTCTACCTTAGTGGCCAGAGGTTTGCTTGTTGCAGCCACACTTGTTTCAAGTGGAAATTCGAAAACATCGGAATCCGTAGGTGAATTTATAACGGGTTGAACTGTGGCAGAACTGTTTGAAGTCACGTTTACGGACATGATCCAGATAGCTATATCTATTCCAAAATATCTGCAGTGAAAAAACAGTATCTGTTCAGTAACTCAGTTCAGCTTGATAAAATGCACAGTAACTTCCTTGTGCAAATACTTACTACAGGAACCTACAATATATCATAATACACATGTAACATCATCTATAAACAAGGATTACCATATTACCATTTATGCATTATGGAGTTTCAAAGTTCTATACTATTTGCTCACTCATTTGCTTTTCAATAAAAAAATTACTTTAGCAAATGACTGTGATGTTGTTGGCCTCATTAAATGTAGCCAGTGAAACCAACCAGCTTGATAAGATAATCCACACAATACATGTAGCTAGCTTGGTGTTTCAGGAAGAGTTTTTATAATCAACCATTGTGGTTAATTATGCTTGTACATAGTCACAGCTGCAACACCATACAGCTTAAAAAAATGGTCTGATAGGTTGAACCTATCTATAGATACTTAAATAAGAGAGTTAGAAGAAGGCCTGGTGTGCTTTTAAGTTCTTTTTGAAAAAGGCCTAGATATTTCAAAAGTAGAGGACAATATTTGGAGGAAGAAATGATATTAAGTTTGCGGAATAGTCATAAATCTTACTATTAAATTTTGGGAAGTTTCTTGTGAAAATCGCTGTCACTACAAAACTATATATTAGTTCCTGTACTTTATAGTATGGGAATATAGCTAGCTATCGTGCTCATGTTTGTGCACATATCACAAGATTAAGAGGAGAAATTCAATCTTTATCTTACAGTCCTTCAGGATTATTTTTTCACAGCTAAACTACAAAACTACTACCAAAGAAATATCACAATATAACTTTGAATAACTAAAATGCCAGCTTCTGTTGCTAAACACTTAGCTATACAGGAGCAAGGTAAGAGCATATCTGTATAGCACAGAGTATGCTTGGTAAATTAGATAAACACTTGTAGACTGTGGCTGGGTAGTGGGTACTTTATTAAGAAGGTTAGCTACACTAAAGCTGGGTAAAGTGGTGTGTAATGTGGTTTCATCAGCCTGTATATACTTTTGAAGCCCTAACATTTTTGAATAGAAAGTAGCTAAAACATGCATATCCAGTATACTGGTAGTTATAATTATAGGTCCACATATTGCAAAGCAGTAATAAGAAGAGTTCTGCACAATTATAAAATTAAAATTTAATGCTTATTCTTGCCCTTAGTATTATGACTTCTTTGTCAATATACATTTAGCTACACACATCTATAGTTGTCTCCTCTCTAATGTTAGGGGTCATGGCTAGCTGTGTAACCACCCTAATTTTGTCAATAGGTGTCAATATGTCCCAGAATCCTTAATTTTGTTCCTGAAATAGTAGCTGTGTCAGTTGCAGAGTTTGCATCTAAGATTTCACTCCTGTAAAGGCTACCACAAAATGTTACATGATATAAGTCTAGGTCTAGTAAGCTACCCTGATCTGAAACAGCTAATAATTATTATTATTGTATTCTAGTAGGAGTTTCAGTAGCTAAATTTCCGTGCGTCTTTGGAGAAAGTTTGCTCTCTCTAAACGCATGTTATAGCTAGGCAGCTAGCTAGCCAGCTAGCTAGCCAGACCATAATTATGTTAAGGGTTGATAGAGGTTAGTAACTCACTTTATGATGAGGTTAATC
Source organism: Diacarnus erythraeanus (assembly GCA_964016965.1). NCBI lineage: Eukaryota > Metazoa > Porifera > Demospongiae > Poecilosclerida > Podospongiidae > Diacarnus > Diacarnus erythraeanus. The sequence continues at coordinate 1,163,770 of OZ024677.1, forward strand.
CAGTCGCTCCTATCCAATTCAATCACCTGTTGATTTAACCAGCTCGCTAAGTCGCTATTACATTTCCAGCTAGGGGTGGCTAGAGGGGGCTAATTTGAGCCCCCCTTATAAAATTAAAAACTTTCTCTGAACCTTCTCAATAAAGTTGAATCTAGCTAGCTACAGAGTAATGTGTAGGCTAACTTCTAGTCAGGTTCATAGTACTCTAGCTCTGTTGTAGCATAAAGGCATACCTAGTTGAGTAGTATTATTATACTGTTAAAGACATTTGTGCCCCAACAGCTAGTAATAAGTAGTTTTATATTAGAAAGAAGATCTGATAAGATACCTGCTGCCACTGCCAGTAGCTACTAGAGCATTTCATCCTTACCCTCCAGTTCTCTGTTAATTGCACTTACCCTCTATGCCTGCTAGCCCTCCCCTTCCACCTCCTTGGCCTGCCAATTTCCTCTATATTGTTAGTAATAGCACTGTATGTTAATTTTGCTGTTAAAAAGAAACCACGTAGCATATGTCAATAAAAAGAGCCTCTCTTTCTGAAATTCTAGATCTGTTCCTGACTTCATAGGTTTGGTGCATCTGGAGGCTAAATAATATTACAGCATGTGGTTGGTCCAATCTTTTTTGTGTTTGTTTGTTTGTTTGTTTTCAGAGTATAATTTAACTGCTCATGTGAAAACCTAATAATAATAATAATAATAATAATAATAATAATAATAATAATAATAATAATAATAATAATAATAATAATAATAATAATAATAATAATAATAATAATAATAATAATAATAATAATAATAATAATAATAATAATAATACTAATACTAATACTAATACTAATAATAATAATAATAATAATAATAATAATAATAATAATAATAATAATAATAATAATAATAATAATAATAATAATAATAATAATAATAATAATAATAATAATAATAATACTAATACTAATACTAATACTAATACTAATAATAATAATAATAATAATAATAATAATAATAATAATAATAATAATAATAATAATAATAATAATAATAATAATAATAATAATAATAATAATAATAATAATAATAATAATAACAACAACAACAACAACAATAATGTGAGGGTGAGGGTGAGGTGGTGCTCGGTGAGGGTGAGGCTGTGGGATGTGAGGGTGACTCAGTGAGTGACCTTCAGGGCCACCATATTATATAGATGTTAGTGTAGTGCTCCCAGGGAAGAGAGTCAGTGTACAACTGTTACCCTACAGGGACTCTATCCAACCATAAGAATAGGGGCCTATAATAATTATTATAATGTGTTGCCTTCTTATGGAATTATGTAGCTATTGTATTATTATACATAAAGACATGAAGATAAAAATATGTAGCTGTTTATAATTTACATTCATGACATTGTCTCCAATTGTTAACCCAGGTGATACTATTCTTCACAATTAATATCGTCATTAACTTCAGGTAATCCACAGGGGTACAAAATACTTCAATCTTACAGCAAGGAAGGAATATAAGAATCAGATTTTAGGAACAAAAGCACTATTTTAAATATATATCACATTAGATGTATTTCGTTCAAACTCCTTCCTACACAACCCAAAACTTTATGAGAACTGTTCCATAGGGTCCATTTAGTCTGGCATGTGTGACCTCATTGCACAAGCAAAAAGAGGTCTAATGACAGACTAGGTCCATGAGACCTGACTTGATTCAAGTAAAGTTAATATATCAGCTAAAGAACTAGTGGAGGGGTGGAGTCTCACTTGTGATTAAGGGTGGAGTCTCACTTGTGAGTAAGGGTGGAGTCTCACTTGTGATTAACTAGGGGAAGGGTGGAGTCTCACTTGTGATTAGCTACAGGTTGGTGTGTAACCATGTCAAGGTGCCAGGAATTTCTATAATACAGCTTGTCAATTAATTAATGATTTAACCCTTTAATGTGTTAGTTTTGAGGAAATATTAAAGTTAATAGAAAAATGCATTCAAAGTGTAGGAGAAATGGTTACATCAACATCAAAACAAAAACATGTATAACTAACAGCATAATGACCTTTGAACTTATCATTTACACTGTTGGTGCATAGCCCTCATCAGATATCCTAACTAATCAAATTATATAGTTTCCATGGTTAGTTCAGATTCCAGAATTGCTTGTGCTAACACTTGTATGACCTATCTTCTGCATGAATCTGAAGGTGTCTCTGTAGGTTACCTTTCTGAGTGAAACTCTTCCCACAGTGCTCATACTTGTATGGCCTGTGCAGACTGACATATGACTAAAGCTCATTCCACAGTTCTCACACTTGTATGGTTTGTCTCCTGTATGAATTCGAAGGTGTGTCTGTAGGTAACCACTCTGATGAAAATTCTTTCCACAGTGCTCACACTTGTATGGCTTATCTCCTGTATGAATCTTAAGGTGCATTTGTAGGCCATTACTATTTTGAAATACTTTCCACAGTGCTCACACTTGTATGGCTTGTCTCCTGTGTGTGTCTGAAGGTGTGTCTGAAGGTGTGTCTGTAGGTGATCACCATGATTCTTTTCCTGTGAATTCTTTTAAGGTGGTCCTTGGAACTTGAAGAGTTGATAGAATGTTTGTCTACACTACACACCTTTAAAAGTTGTTGGATTTTCCCTGGCACAGCACACACACTAAAGGACTTTAGAGGAATGAAGACTCTAGAGGATTGAAACAGCTAGGAATTAGAGAGCTTTTTATGGCTATGAAACATGTAATGTCATCTAATATAGCTACATACATAATGAACCCTTAAATAAAGGATACTCTGAAATAAGGAATAAGGACAACCTCCATACAAAGGACACTTGTCCTGTCCCCAACTAATATCGAATTAAGGATAACTTCTATGTAAAGGAGTCCCAATGTGTCCTTTATAAAGAGGTTCCATTTTATATTACCTCTGAATTAAGGACAACCTCTATATAAAAGACAGTTTCCAAGGTCCCAATGTGTCCTTTATAGAGAGGTTCCACCATAGAAAAATAGCTATATAATTTACTTAACTGGCTATACTATAGCTAAACCTAACCATGACTCCTCTCTTTAGGTGTTCCAGAGGCAGATATAATTATTTATCCCTTTGCATAGCTATCACTTACTGCAAATTGCTACAGAAGAAAAGCAGGAATGTTTCCTTTCGAAGAAGAGTTTCTTCATCTTTCAGTTCCTTTCCACTGAATGGAGCGTTGATGCTCTCGAAGAAGTTAGGTACCATTAGAGAAATAATATGATTTCTTTCGCTGCACAGAGCACACGCCTTTTCAGCTACACCCCCTTTTTTCCTTTGATTGCGGGCTACGGGTCTAGCCCCACCTCCCTTTTGGCGGAGAGAAAATAGAATGCAATCGTAATATAGAAAATAGGCTACTTTTCATCAGCAGCTCTCTGTCTATTTTTAAGCCAAAATCTGTGCCTAGATGTTCTTTTAGATTGCATGCAGCAGGTCATTTGTATCAACGTTGCTAGAAAACACTAGCTCACTCCCCCCCCCCCCCCCCCTCCATCACTCCGCACAACTTTTTCCTTCCCAGTCATCTGAACATAATTATAGGAAGAAGAGAGAGTAGTGTTGTGCTAGTAATATTGCACAATCAAGATCCATCCCTCTCTAGCTAGTTTTTGACTTCATCTCTACATTACTTTCTTTTCCAAGAAATGTTTTTCTTCAAACTTCTTTCCATACATTTTCTTAATTAAGAATATTTCAATTATAGTTTGTGTGAAAAGGAATTTAGGAATAAGCTATTTTTTCATATAAAAACTAAATCATTATTGAGCTAGTCTTGAAAAGAAAGAAAGAAAAAAAGAAGAGGGAGTGAGGGAGGGAAAATTACAATCCATATAGCTCCTAGTTATCTCAGGTGATAATGGCTTCTGCATAGTTGGACCTTTAAAAGCAGCTGAACAGTAAGTGCTCAAAAAACAATTTTATACATAGTGTTATGGGTGGGGTCTGGGCATCCCTACATTCAGCTATTAGAGCTATTACAATTTAATGGAGTAACTACTAAAGAATTAAATTTAGCAAACAAATGAATGATGTTTATGACTATAGTTTTATGGAAAATGTAATGGAAAGTCCAAATGACATGTTACTTAGTGTACACACACACAGACACACACAGCATTCTAATGTAATCTTCATTGGCTAATAGTTTGATATAATAATAATTATAATAATGTACAGGTCCTTGATAGGAGTAATCAAGTTTTGATACTGCTTGTACTGAATATACGACTTAACTGCTTTTGGCTGCTAGAAATTGAAGAACGAATAGACGGTCTCCTCTTTACCTCTTGTACGTCGATGACAAACACCAAATTTACAAGTGGAATTAAAAATCCCACTATGGTATTAAATATTTTAATAACTGGCTGATAAAGACCTTCTAAACTTGACTTATCACAAGGGTTTGCAGGGTCATGACCTTTAGCTTCACACATATAGTATTTTTGTAACTCATTTTTTATTTCTGTCAAGTTCTGAATTATTATTATAGAATATGTATATAATATCATGTGGTAGACGATGTAGTAACAAAAAATTATTATCAACTTCTTCTCTGGTGTACCGAAAGTAAATGGATTTTTCAGTTGCGAATGTTTAACTTTAAATAATCCATGATGCTGAAAATGAAAATAACAGTAATTTTCATGGCAAATGACACCAGTTTAATTAATAACACTATAATTATGTACTAGAAGAAGACATGGCATTATGGAGATGAGCATGTTTAGCAAGGATTAAGGATAATACATTTGACAGGGGTTCACTCCACTCATCTCCAATAACCAAGGGCATATTGACCCATGGCATGACGGTACAGATAAAATGCTGATCATTACTAAAAAAAAGGGAAGTCTTCCTACTTTATTCTCTCGGTATGACAAGTATAAACCCTAATAATATCCCAGTAGTGCCCCCTAATAATATCCCAGTAGTGACCCTAATAATATCCCAGTAGTGACCCTAATAATATCCCAGTAGTGACCCCTAATAATATCCCAGTAGTGACCCCTAATAATATCCCAGTAGTGACTCCTAATAATATCCCAGTAGTGACCCTAATAATATCCCAGTAGTGACCCCTAATAATATCCCAGTAGTGACCCTAATAATATCCCAGTAGTGACTCCTAATAATATCCCAGTAGTGACCCTAATAATATCTTAGTAGTGACTCCTAATAATATCCCAGTAGTGACCCTAATAATATCCCAGTAGTGGTCCTAATAATAGTGACCCTAATAATATCCTCTTCTGATAACTGTGTATTATACCAGTTATACCTAATATACTGGGCAAAGGAGCTAATACTCAGTAGTAGTAGTAGAACTATTATTACAGCATCATATTATGTATCAGCTGTAATTATAGATGCATGACATGTATTAAAAGTTTTACAGTGCATCCTCACTTATCTGAACTCCTTGGGACCAGAGTTTTTAAAATTTAGTTCGGATAATTGAAAAGTTCGGATAAATGAATTCATGGTCAGTGGCATCATATTAAATGTATACAAATATCCCTGTTCCTTTTTATCATACAGGATTACACTCTGTACTGAAGTAACAGTACTAAACATCACAATTAATTTTATGCACATTGCCTATTCATACTGACATTAAGCTGTACAAAGCGGAAATAAATGTACTGTACATTTATCCAAGATATGCATAATCAGACATCTTCGGCTTGAAGGCAAGTATCTCTTCCCTATTCTTCTTGATATCAGAGATAGTGCTTTTTCCAACACCATACTCCTCAGCAATCACACAGGCCTTATTAATCTCCAGTTTCTTAATTATATCAACTTTGTCCTCGATGCTTAAAACCTTCCTTTTACGTTTAGCTGTAGCCATCTAGCTAGCTAAACAACAAACTTACACTATAGCAACAGTTCTACAACAAACTTATATGTAGTGACAAGCTAGTTTGTGGCCTGCAGCCGTAAATTATAGTGATTCACGCATGCGCAATTAAACGATGCAAAAATGGTGGGTGTGTCAGAAAATATCCGGATAATCGAGGATGCACTGTAATTTGCTGTCAGAGTTTTGTGACTATGGTGCAACACTGGACCAAATGCTTAGAGGACAGGTATGTGGGGGTCAAACAATGCTAGAATCCACTGTCTGAAGAAATAGTTGCTCACTTATGATAAAGCACTACAGGAATTATTGTTAAAGGCTTAGAGGTGGCAGAAAGCACTTTAAAAAGTGAGGCGGGAAGAGATTTGTGAAATTCAAGCTCAAAAAGCAATGCAAAATAGGAAATTCGGAGAGTAAAAGTCTGTCAGGTTAAGCCTGTTATAGTTATGTAACAGACCAAGTACACCTGGCTATATATGTTAAAAAATTCTGTCATTGTTGCCATTTGTAATAACCAGTAGCTACCTATTCAAGTACTTCCTTGAATAACCCTAAAAAACTGCCTTTTACAATTAATTTAAATATTTCACACCAGAGCACTAGCACAAATGTATGTTAGTGCTCTGGTATTAATATTTTTAAACAAGTGGATTATCATCCACTCAGAACATCAAGGGGTTACTATAGTATTGCCATACCTTGTGGATCAGCCAAGCTGTTATTATAAGCAATGCAATTCCGAGCTCCACTAGAAGAAGATTCGGTAACATGGAAGTATAAAATAAAATATTGCTGTTTGGTGTAAAGCAATTATATGAAGTGGTGTCCACTAACACGTAGCCAAACAACCCTGAATCATTGCCAGTCGATCCTTGTATCATAGATATTAATACACATATTAACGGGAGTACAAATCCAGTAACCACACAGCCGATGTGTAAATACTTGAACTTGGGTGATTTCTTTGTCTTACGAAAATAATAAGGGAATCTTATACTTGCAAAGAGGAAAATGGCATGAAGAACCCACCAGACATTTACTTGAATTAAAATATAGTGGTACAAAATGCCTGCATGTGGAGAGAAATAAATAAGTACAGGTTATAGAGAAGGAAGAAAGGCAAAGTATCTTTGTATGGAAAAGAATAGTGTACTAATTAAGCAGACGTTGGACATAATGAATTTTTCACTGTGTCTTATTGTTACAACTATATATTTCAGTGTCTTATAATTACGTACTATCTTAAAGATTGAAGTTTTTTTCAAGTTACTCCTCATGGGATCTTAATTTGTAATAATACAAGGACTTCCTTGATATAATACATAGGCTTTAGCTACTGTCTATGTTGCAAACAGCAGTGCCTGTCTATTATAATGGTTACTCTTTCATTGGTCATTATCTAACAATAATTAAATTTTATTTATATACTCAATACTAAATTCATAATATACCTCTTATGACACAGAATGTTGTGGGTTCAAGAGTACTTTCAATAAAGTTTCTTGAGGTGCAGAAGACATCTTTGTTAATGATGACAACAAGAGACATCAGAACTGCAATTTTGTACCATGGAAATAATTAACACTAGCTACTAAAAGAAAGTAGTTTATTAGCAAGAGCTCAATTGTTTCTTAATTATGCAACTAGATATCTCAATCTTCCTTATTGTAGCTAGCTCCATTTTATTTCACATGTCTTCAAAACATAATTCTATGCAGTATAAATAGGAACGTCACATAGAGGGCTGGACTAGGTCAGCTTCAGTTACCCAGCAAAGTAATAACATATGGTCTCTATCCTCTCATATCTCTAGTCTACTAGCTTCCTATTATTGTAATTGTCCAAAACATTTACTAATTAAGGAAGTAGACAGGTAGTGAATATTTAAAACCAGGAAATTAGATTTTTTTCCTTCACGGGAGAGGAAGGGGGGTAGATTGGCCATTACTCCTAGAAACTTGATCCAAGTGTGAAAATGTAGCTCTCTCTGAGAGCTTTCAGATGGTATATTCAATTCCAAATTAACCAAGACAGCAAGATAAGATTTCAAAATTAATAATAACTCTATCCTATCTGTTTGGGATAAGTGTGGAAGTTTATGGTTTTGACCTTGTATTATATAGTAGGTTTCATCTATTATTAACACCTATGGGTGAACCAAACCACAAAGTTCCAGACTGCTCTATGCAATTATTATACTCCAGAAAGAGATACATTTTGGGCATTGAAACTCATTCAGCCATTTCTGAACCTGAGGTTCGGGTAATAAAGATTCCACTGCATTAGCTAATGAGTTTGTCTTCTATGTTCAAACTTAAATTATATAGCTATGCGTGAATAGGTTTGGAATTGAAACAAAACTGTGAAGACAAGGAAGAAGTTGTAGAAATTAAGTTTGAATCAGTAATTACCCATGCACAAGGCATTACAACATGTAGCAAACTATTGCACCTGCTATAACACATGTGCCATCCACGTCTTTCTAATCCTATAATACATTATTCATTATCAGCTAGAGAATTACTGTGTATGAAAATAGAGATGGTTCCATATATCACAAGGACAGAGGGAAAAACAAACCTACAACAACGAAAAAGAAGACAAATATAACAATGACTACTTCTCTTGCCATATTTACACTAGATGTGTAATTTGATACCTAGCTAGTGTATGTACTTGTGTTGCCATGTTATTAGAAAAACAAGCCTAGCTGCTAATAGTCAAGAGCTCAATTTCAACTCTAGACTCCTCTCTCCTCCAGACCCCTCTCTCCCCTAGACCCCTAGCCCCCCCTCTCTCCCAGACCCCTCTCTCCCCCAGACCCCTCTCTCCCCCAGACCCCTCTCTCTCCCAGACCCCTCTCTTCCCCAGACCCCTCTCCTCCCAGACCCCTCTCTCCTTCAGACCCCTCTCTCCCCCAGACCCCTCTCTCCCCCAGACCACTCTCCCAGACCCCTCTCTCCTTCAGGCCCCTCTCTCCCCCAGATCCCTCTCTCCCCTAGACCCCTCTCTCCCCTAGACCCTCTCTGCACACAGAAAGGATAGGGTCTGGAGTATAAAGTTAAAAGGCTTGGTACTCCAGCTCCTCAGTGAGCAGATAATAATAACTTGAAAGTACAAAAGGCGAAAGGGCTACATGATTGGATTGTTCTATTTTCAAGTTATCTGATTTTTCAACTTGATGAAGAGTTGGAGTGTGAAGCTTTTTCCTCTCCAGGGGTGTAGACAACTTTTTAGAACTGGGGGGACTAATTAGGTAAAGACAAAAGAACTGCAATTTGGCTCAAGGGAGAGGGTGCGGGAGGGGGATATGCCCCCTCCTGCATGAAGTGTGGAAGCAAAATTTTTTTTCAAAATCCAAGAGGTGTAAGAGAGCAAATTAGAGTAATATTCAAATAATATTTTATATACACAAGGATAGGTTAGGCTCTATTTCATTTGAAGATAGTAGTGGATTCTGTACAGAAACATCATGATCTTCAACTTCACTTTCAAGCTAGTAAAGCTATATTTAATACACTGATCGAAAAACTTAGCTCACCAGTTCAGGCTGACTGCAGGCTGATAGCTGGCCTTATATTCATTCCTGGCTTTAAAGGAGTGCTAAACTAATATCTTAGAGATTCATAGACATGGTACTAGCAACTAGGCTAAGAGTAAAGCAAGTTCTCTGAGCATTGTTACCATGCTTACTTGTTAACCACTACTGTCATGGTTAAATACTGTTTACCAAACCTCTACAATGCACATCATATCCAGTTTACAAAAAAAAAAAAAATAAATAAGCCAGAGCCTGAGCTTATTAGATATTATTAGCTATCTAGTTAATCTCATTTTCTGAAAAATCTGGGGGGGCTTAAGCCCCCCAAGCCCCCCCTTGTCTACACCCCTGCTCTCCTCGTCATGTATGAGAGAGGAGTCTGGGGGATAAACCATCCAGTGCTAGTAGCAACCATGACAATAACTCACTACTGCAATGCAGAAAACTATAATAGGCTTTGAATTTCTATAATAGCTGTAGCTACACTGTTCGATATTTCTAGATGTATCAAAAAGAAGAAAGAGTAATCCTTGATGTTAAAATTAACTTGGAATTTTACAGCAATGATTCATATATAATGAAAGGAACTAGGTCTCCAATTTCTACCAAGACACTTTCTTGCATAGCTAATTACATAATAGTTATTTCTCAAAAAAATACTCACACTTTCTTGAAGCGGAGACCAGTGATGACAAATACTGCTATGGCACTAATAATACCAATAACACCAGAGACGATCTGTGTGACTTTTATAGCGGTAGTAAACGAGGATGAATACACACTAAAGCTTCCACAGATCGGCTTACAAAAGTTGTCTGAATCGCAGAAGAAGTCTTCTTGGCACCTTGAAGTGCAATTTTGACTTGGATGTTGAGATGAAGGGTTTCCTGTGGATCATAATGTCTGTATTTAGCTAATTCCTTCTCCCAGAAATAATATATAGTTAATTTCAACTGAGTACATGATGATAGCAGGTTTACTCTACACACAAACAGTGCTCTTGATCATGCATGTGTTCTGTTTACAGCTAGCTATGATTAAATCATAGCACACTCCCTGAATATTTATAGCTAAGTCTCAACTATAATAATATGTATTATGTATTATAATATTATATACCTGATGATGCATTGGAACACGATGAGAATTCCTCTGTAGGAAGAACACTGCAATTTGGTCTACTGAACCCAAAACTTTCAGCTTCTTCAAACTCCATATGGCATGTTCCATTGCTAATCGAAATACATGTTTCTTTGGTGGGGAGAAAGTATGTTCCATTCTCATCACAAATGCCTCCTGATAAGTAGAGACAGAGGAAAGACATACCAACTTCCTTACATTCTGAACTAAATTGCTCAAAAGCTGAAATTGAGATATTCTTTAATACCAGGATACCACTTGGTTGAGGGTCAAGAAAGCAGTTTTCTCTTTGTGAGAGCAGTTCTTCTCTGCAAAAATTCCCAGTGTAGGGGAATGCCGAGGCACATGGCACTGAGCTTTTCATAAGAGGAACTTCTTGCTTAAAATCACCCTATAAAAAAATAATAACAGCTAGATAGTCTACTTTGCTCTCCTGATTAAATACAATAATAAATACAGATACAAGCCTCAGTCACTGACCATTACTTAGCTTTTGGCATTTTTGGTATGCAGCTCAATTTTTCTATTGATGACAGAATGTGTGTTGTTGTTACCATACTAATAACTACAGTCCCCTGATACTCCATTACAACAGGAGGAGGTAAGATGTTACTCAGACCCTCATTTTCCCACACAGTACAATGCACTTTGAGGGATTGGTCACATACCAGAGACTAACTATCTAACTACATAATTATTATATATAGGTAATTGCTAGCTAGTACAGTCCTATGTATTATTAATAGTAGCTACTGTACTTACTTCAGCTGTGTAGAAAAATATGACTGGAAATAGATACACTCCTATTACGATAGATATGACAATGGCCAAGCCAATTCTCTCCAACTGCAGCCATTTTCTGTAGTACTGCTTGGAAATAGACTGCTCTACCTTAGTGGCCAGAGGTTTGCTTGTTGCAGCCACACTTGTTTCAAGTGGAAATTCGAAAACATCGGAATCCGTAGGTGAATTTATAACGGGTTGAACTGTGGCAGAACCATTTGAAGTCATATTTACGGACATGATCCAGATAGCTATATTTATTCCAAAATATCTGCAGTGAAACAGTATCTGTTCAGTAACTCAGTTCAGCTTGATAAAATGCACAGTAACTTCCTTGTCCCAATACCTACTACAGGAACCTACAATATATCATAATACACATGTAACATCATCTATAAACAAGGATTACCATATTACCATTTATGCATTACGGAGTTTCAAAGTTCTGTACTATTTGCTCACTCATTTGCTTTTCAATAAAAATTACTTTAGCAAATGACTGTGATGTTGTTGGCCTTGTTAAATGTAACCACAGTGAAACCAACCAGCTTGATAAGATAACTTTTTTTCCACACAATACATGTAGCTATGTAGCTTCTTGGGAAAAGAAAAAATGCTTGGTGTTTCGGGAAGAGTTTTTATAATCAACCATTGTGGTTAATTATGCTTGTACATAGTCACAGCTGCAACACCATACAGCTTTAAAAAAATGGTCTGATAGGTTGAACTTATCTTTCAGACCTTAACTGTTAGCTAGCAAGAGAGTTAGAATAAGAAGGCCTGGTGTGCTTTTAAGTTCTTTTTGAAAAAGGCCTAGATACTTCAAACGATGAGATGTTTTCAGAGAGGACAACATTTGGAGGAAGGAATGACATTTAGGTTTGCGGAATAGTCTATTTAATTTTGGGAAGTTTCTTTAGAACTTCACTTGTGAAAATCACTGTCACTACAAAACTATATATTAGTTCCTGTACTATGGGAATACAGCTAGCTATTGTGCTGTGTTTGTGCACACATCACAAGATTAATAGGAGAAATTCTATCTTTATCCTACAGTCCCTCAACATTATTTTTTCACAGCTAAACTATACAAAAAGAATGGATTGAAATATCACAATTAAAACTTTGAATAACTAAAATGCTTCTGTTGCTAAACACTTATACAGGAGCAAGGTAAGAGTATATCTGTATAGCACAGAGTATGCTGGGTTAAAGTTATAAAGATAAAGTACATAACTACACTTGTAGCTTGGATTGGTAAGACTGTGGCTGGGTAAAGTACACTGTGGTGTGTAATGTGGTTTCATCAGCCTGTACTTTTGAAGCCCTATATAACATTTTTTGAATCGAAAGTAGCAAAAAACATGCAGCTAATAATTATTATACTCATGACAAAAAATAATCATACTGATAGTTATTATCATAGGTCCACATATTGCAAAGCAGTAATAAGAAGAGTTCTGCACAATTAAATGTTTACTCTTGCCCTTAGTAGTATGCCTTCCTTGCCAATATACTGTTACACACATCCATAGTTATCTCCTCTCTAATATTAGGGGTCATGGCTAGCTGCTAACCACCCTAATTTTGTCAATAGGTGCCAATATGTCCCAGAATCCTTAATTTTGTTCGTAGCTATATCTATGTAGCTGAGTTGCAGTGTTTGCATCTAAGATTTCATTCCTGTAAAGGCTACCATAAACTGTTACATGATATAAGTCTAGGTCTAGTAAGATGAAATAGCTGTATAATAATAACTGTAGCTATATATTCTAGTACAGTTTCAGTAGCTAAATTTCTGTGCGTCTTTGAAGAAAGTTTACTCTCTCTAAAAACGCATACATAGTAATAGCTAGACAGCTAGCCAGATCATAATTATGTTAAGGGTTGGCAAAATATTCATAGAGGTTAGTAACTCACTTTATGATGTGTTCAATCACACGTTAATCCAGTCGCTCGCATCCAATTCAATCACCCGTTGATTAAACCAGCTCGCTATTACATTTCCAGCAAGGGGTAGCTAGAGGGGGCTAATTTGAGCCCCCCTTATAAAATTAAAAAACGATAACTTTTTCTCTGAACCTTCTCAATAAAAGTTAGCTACAAAGTAATGTGTAGATTAACTTCTAGTCAGCTTTTAGTTACTATTATTAGCGGTCATAGTGCTCTCTGTTGTAGCATAGTTGTCATAACAGCTAGTAGCCAGCTATATTATACTGTTGAAGACATTGTGCCCCTGGTAATAATAGTTATGTACATAGCTAGTAGTAATATTGCTTAGTTAGAAAGAAGATTCATAAGTCTGATACCCTGCTGCCACTGCTAGTACTAGAGCACTTCATCCTTAACCCTCCAGTTCTCACTCACCTTCTATGCTAGCTATCACATTTACCTTCTCTACCTCTACTCACCCTGTGCATCTACTTTTATTTTCCTCTTCCCTTCCACCTCCTTTGGCTGCCAATTTCCTCAAAATAGCAATGTAACTCAAAAATTATGTTAATTTTGCTGCTAAAAAGTAGCAAAAACCTATGTCAAGAAAAAGAGCCCCTCTTTCTGAAATCTTAGATCTGTTCCTGATTCCTTATAGGTTTGGTCCATCTGGAGGCTAAAATTAATATTTACAGCATGTGGTTGGTTCAATCTTTAAAAGTTAGTTTGCTTGTTTGTCTGTTTGCTTGCTTGCTTGATTTCAGAGTGTAATTTAACTGCTCATGTGAAAAGCTATTTGGCCCACATACCCAGACTTATGGGTGTGGCATGTACAATCTACTTTCATGTACCAGCTGTTATCATATTGCACATGGAATAATTACATTGTACATGCGTGTGTTAATATTTAGCAACATTCTAGTTATAATATGTTTAGAGACTTTGATTCAGTTGAGTGTGCAATTTATAATCAATCTAGTTCTCAATCCAAAAAATACTAAGTCACATAATACTACAATGGGTAGTGAGTCATGATTATTTCTAATCAAGGATGATGATGCTGAATAGGGGCAATGTTTAGCAATAATAATAATAATTATAATGTGTTGCTTTCTTAAGGAATTATGTATTGTATTATTATAGCTACATGAAGATCATGAAGATAAAAATATGTAGCTGTGTTTTAGAACTTTCATGACATTGTCTCCAATTGTTAACCCAACACAAATCAAGTGACACTATTCTTAACAGTAAATACATATATTCAATTATTATTGTCATTAACTTCAGGTACAAAATACTTCAATCTTACAGCAAGGAACAGGGTCGGATCCAGGATTTTGAAAAAGGGGGGGGGGGGGGGGCAATGATATCTCTAAGGTGGATCTCAGGATTTTGGATAGTGGGGGAGGGGAGGCCCTTGAGAGCTGAACTTGCTCTTTCAACTGTAGCAACAGTTACCAGAATTATTGTAAGATATGAAACATTGTGCAGAGGAGTAGCCAGGATTACATACTCAGGCAGGAGATAGGGTTGGGATTTGTGAGTGCACCATCTAGGGGGTCTGGGGCATGCCTCCCCCTCCCCCCCCCCCCCCGAAATTTTTGTATTTTAGACCTCTTTGATTCAATCTGGTGGCATTTCAGGCAGTCTAATAGGCACACACATGAACTATGTTAAGAACTTGATAACACAACTGTAAGATGTCCTTCTGAATCTTTTGAGGATATTCTCTCTAGAAACATCCATATCTCAGTTCAACTCAGAAAATTCGTTGACACAATGTTCAATAAAGGATAATAAATATTCCTATGTTGAAGTATGCTTCAGCACTGTAACTACAGACAGAGTTGTCAGTTAACTGTTCAGGGGAGTAGGAACAGGGGAGGCAGAGGTGGCAGTCTACCCCCCAATATTTCTAAAGGGGGGACAAATGTGCCTTTTGCCCCCCAAATATTTTACTTCTGTACAGTAGTAATATACGTAGCAGAGTCAGTGTCACCTTTGCCTATAATATTCTAGTTTTCCACCCACACACTTGGTCAATTTGCATAAACTACTATGGTTGCAGGCCCAATACCTTGGAATGCACTGACTGAATTGCATTACTAATGTGTTGAGTCAATGTAACACTGACTCACACATTAGCACACTGACTCACATACAGTCAAACCTTGATCTCCTTTAGACTGCTACAAGATCTATTTGGTTTAGGACACTTACACATCTAACACATTCACCTGGTATTGTTCTGTAGTAAAAACCATTGATATTTATATCTTTGACTTCCTACTAAATTAATGCCTCATTGCCTACATATCACATGTACACATGCATAGCATCATGTGTGCATATATAATGCATGTGACACGACCAGGCCCGTGTGTCCAGTGTCTAGTGTCTAGTGTTTTGCCCCCCCCCCCCCCCCCAATAAATTTCATCTTCCTACTCCACTGCTGTTGCATAATTAATTTTAATGCATTAGTTTTACAATAGCAAAAATCTACTGAGGCAAAATGCCTCAGTTGCCTCTACAGTAGCTACTCTTATGTTGTGGTGATATTTTGGATATGATTTAGGAGAAAAATTAATGTTTCAGAAATTGAGGTAGGAAGTCCTTCAGATAGAAACTTTAAACTTCTTACAACAGAGGTGTTATCATCTGTAGCTGTTTCTCAACAACTAAACTTTTGTTGGAATGATCTAACCAATCTAATGGCCTGTGTCATTGTCAGCTACTCTGGGATGTTTTTCAATTCCAGATATGTTTGTTTACAAGGTACAAGTTATGCTATAACCATGCCAGGCTCTATCTAATTAGCATTATTATGAATATTTACATGTAAAGTGTAAGCTTTTTACACTGTTTGTGGCCCAGCTACACAAAACAATGTCACAAGGGGGGGGGGGGCAATATTACCCCTTTTGCCCCCCCCCCCCTGGATTCGACTCTGAGGAAAGAATATAAGAATCAGATCAGATTTTTTGAACAAAAGCACTTTCTTTTCTATTTTAAATATCACATTAGATGATCTATTTTGTTCAAACTCCTTCCTACACAACCCAATATTACGAGAACTGTTCCATAGGGTTCATTAACAAAATGAGGCCTCTGCACTCTATACATGAGTAAAGTTAATAGCTATATCAGCTAACTAGTGAAACACAATTGAAAGAACTATTGGAGGGGTGGAGTCTAACTTATAGTGAAGGGGTGGAGTCTATTATGATTAAATGGAGTCTAAAGTATGATTAACTAGTGAAGGGGTGGAGTCTAAATTATGTGAAGTGGTGTGGAGTCTCACTTTTGATTACCATAATAATTATAGGGAAATATTATATTCACAGGGATAAATATTAGCTAAATCATCCATTGTCAACAAAAAAATGTTGGTGGCAGTAGTTATACACATATGTATATAAAGTCAGGGAATTCATATTCCAAAATAATTACAGCTATTTTAAAACCACTTTTCACTTCAGAGGGGTTAGATGCAGTATGTTCAGCAGCTGCTATTCACTGAACAAGGATTTGACAACAGAAAGCCATATATCCACCTTTACTCCTTCAATTGGGGTGTCCTGGAGATAACTGGATCTGTACTAGGTCACTGTACCAGGAGATAAACTCCCTCTTTATCACATGCTTTAATGGTTTATAACTGATACGTAGATTCATAGGCTGTAATTTGTCAGTGCAATTGGCAGATACACAGACATGTTATTGCAAGCCAGCCATTCCTGGACACTTTAAACTCCTTGGGCCCTGAAAACATCAAACATTTGTTGCAAAATGGACATCATTTTGTTAATGCACATGGCAGTCAAAACAATATTAATTGAGGGTAGCTACTGTTTGAGGGCATGACACAAAATTTTGCAGTCAATTTTTCCCCTTGATATTAATTCCCTATGCAGTTAACTACAGGCTGGTGTGTGACCATGTCAGGGTGTGCATGATATTAATAGGAGTGATTTCACACTCATTAAGTTCATGATGTTTTGGCTCTTTCTCCATGTAAGAGAATCACATCATTGTCTTTATAGTAATAGCTAGTTTGTTACAATTAGTACAATTGGCAATGATGTAATCTGATTCTGTTACACAGAGAAAGAGTCTAACATTTTATATACATATAGCTATATATACAGCTTGTCAGTTCCTTCTTTAGCGTATAAGTATTAAAAATATGAGGACTATAGCTAAAGTGCAGGAGAAATTGCATGTGTCACCATCAAACCATGTGATGCTATATTTCATCAGACAATTTGAGTTTTCATGGTTACAATTATGTTACTAGAATTAATAAAAGATTCTGGAATTAGTGCTTGTGCTAAC
Organism: Diacarnus erythraeanus; assembly: GCA_964016965.1. Taxonomy (NCBI): domain Eukaryota; kingdom Metazoa; phylum Porifera; class Demospongiae; order Poecilosclerida; family Podospongiidae; genus Diacarnus; species Diacarnus erythraeanus. The sequence continues at coordinate 1,181,405 of OZ024677.1, forward strand.
ACTTGTATGGCTTGTCTCCTGTATGTAGCTGATACATCTGAAGCAGACTGACATTATGACTAAAGGTTTTTCCACAGTTCTCACACTGTATGGCTTAGCTATGTATGTATCCTAAGGTGCTTTTGTAGGTTACTATTCTGATTAAAACTCTTTCCACAGTGCTCACACTTGTATGGCTTATCTCCTGTATGTATTCGAAGGTGCTTTTGTAGGCTACTACTATACATGAAACTCTTTCCACAGTCCTCACACTTGTATGGTCTGTCTCCTGTATGTATCCGAAGGTGTGTCTTTAGGTCACCACTCTGATGAAAACTCTTTCCACAATACTCACATTTGTATGGCCTGTCTCCTGTATGTATCCGAAGATGTCTCTGTAGGTCACCACTCTGATTAAAACTCTTTCCACAGTGCTCACACTTGTATGGCTTGTCTCCTGTATGTATCCGAAGGTGTCTCTGTAGATTACTACTCTGATGAAAACTCTTTCCACAGTACTCACACTTGTATGGCCTGTCTCCTGTATGTATCCGAAGGTGTGTCTGTAGGTAACCAATCTGATTAAAACGTTTTCCACAGTGCTCACACTTGTATGGTCTGTCTCCTGTATGAATCCGAAGGTGTGTTTGTAGGGTACCAGTCTGATTAAAACGTTTTCCACAGTGCTCACACTTGTATGGCCTGTCTCCTGTATATATCCGAAGGTGTCTCTGTAGGTCACCACTCCGATTAAAATGCTTTCCACAGTGCTCACACTTGTATGGCCTGTCTCCTGTATGTATCCGAAGGTGTCTCTGTAGGTCACTACTCTGATTAAAACGTTTTCCACAGTGCTCACACTTGTATGGTCTGTCTTCTGTGTTTGTCTGAAGGTCTGCCTGTAGGTGTCCACTTTGATAGTACTTTTCCTCTGAATGTCTCATAACGTGGTCTTGGAACTTGAAGAGTTGATAGAATGTTTGTCTACACTTCACACATTTAAAAGATGTTGGATTTTCCCTGGCACAGTGAGAGCTGTTCTTGATGTGTAGCTGAAATGAGTGTTTCTCCACAAAACTATCCCCACAGCCGAGGCAGTGATATTTAGTCTCTCTACCTGGGAAATCACACATTATTAACAAGAGACAGCTAACATTATAGAAATAGTCTAGTGGCTGGATTATAGAATATTCTTATTAAGAATAACACTTACTGTCTCTAAGTAATAAAATTCTGAGTTCCTTTGCATACTGTTCACCGTACCACACCAGTAGTTCCGTCTGCGGATATATATTCTTCATTGTTCTGTAGTAGATGTTTCCGTGGAATTGGTATGCCACCATGTTCTGTTCATCCTCATGTCTAGCATAGTTAACAAACTGCAACCAATTAGAGTGGGTGGGGTCTTGTCCATCTATAAAGTGAGGTCTCTCTCCATCTTCTCTAATCTGAAGTTTGTTATATTGTATCGTGCTAATGTGGTGACTTACAGTGTGTGGATGAAGTAAGTGATGAAGTTTGGTTCAGTCAGTGGAATATTTTGACAACAGTTCCTAATACTAATCCTTACCTCCCACAAGTAAGAAATGTTCTCCAGGTTTCCTATATCCTCTAACTCGACCCTCCTCCCTTTATAGGGTCCAACCTGAACTCCCCTGGGGATGAGTTGAGTTGTAAACACTCCTAGCCCTGCTCCCGGAATCACAGACTGTCTAATGGTGACCTCTGCTGGGACCCTCAACCGAGTGTAAATTAATGATGCCTTGTCAAAAGCGGCTGTTGGATTAAGCTCTTTCAGTGGTCCGTGCACAGGACAGTGGCCATGATACAGGGTGTCACAGAGATCACAGACTATTGTTAAAGATGGTTGGTGACAAAATGAATAAAGTTGTGTGTAGCTAGGCAATTGCAACTCTAAAATCTGATTGGTCAGCCATAATCAGTGGCATTCCAAACAGTAGGATTAAAGTTGACTTACACAGATATTCATCTTCATTATATATGTCCTCCTTGTTAAAGTAATTTTTTTCTTTGTGTTTGTGAAATCCTGTTAAATAAGTTGAAGGAAGTATAGTGTTAGACACCTCCTCTCTAGTAAAACCATAAAACTCCTCATCATAAAGGTCCCCATGGAACAGCAGTTCTCCCCTCTCACACATGCTGTATTGGATCACACAGGAACTAGATATGTTCAAATCAGCTGCATCTGAGGGGAAACCCCAGAAATCATAATTCTCTGATAGATCTGAATTGAAGTAATCAGGCAGAAGTGAGGTGTGGCTATCCATTATACAATTCAAGGTGCTTCTCTTTAACTCCATAGTGCATTTTGAGAGTTTAATTTCATTCCTTCTGATTTCCATAACCTCTTTCGTATGTTGTTCCTATCATTACAGATAGTGAGGGGAATAAGTGACTATTAATACTGAATAACTCACTACTTCTTCATCTACTTCCTTTGGCATTTCTAGTCTTTGAGCTATCTCCAGTGGTGGCCACTTACTCTGACCTGAACCATTAATACATACATTCTACAGTCATTACACACTCCAACCAGAAATACATTATGGTCCATTAAATAACTGTTGATGCTGATCTTTAGCTCTGTGTAGTTACATGTTCAGTGATAGATTCTGTGTAGTTACATGTTCAGTGATAGATTCTGTGTAGTTACATGTTCAGTGATAGATTCTGTGTAGTTACATGTTCAGTGATAGATTCTGTGTAGTTGTAGTTACATGTTCAGTGATAGATTCTGTGTAGTTACATGTTCAGTGATAGATTCTGTGTAGTTACATGTTCAGTGATAGATTCTGTGTAGTTACATGTTCAGTGATAGATTATTTTACTACTATTTAAACAGTTGGAAGAGATAATGTCTTATATAGACACATTAACCTCAGTGTTACGTATACCACAGAACTTTACCATGGTAGCTATAGACTCACCCAGACACACATCACCTTTTTCTTTTCCTCTATCTTGCAGACACGTCCATGATGGCCCCTCCACATCACTCTTTGACTCACCACTCTCTTCTACTTTATCACCCCTCCCAATCTTCTTTTATTAAACTTTCTTCCAATGGAACCTCTCTTCTTGCTATCATCCATCACTACTGGCAGTCCTAGAAATTATATATAATCTTCTAAACACTACATTACTATTACAGCTAGCTAACAACATACAGTGTAGCTACTAGATACATCTATAAAGCTATATAACTACACACACAGTTTTATTATACAAAGCTATAGCTATAGGCTAGGTATACCTAGAAACTTGATTATTTCCTGGTTTTCTTTAATATTCTTCAACCTTTCCTTTTCGTAGTCACACAAGTACTCTTCTTTAGAATACTCACTGTTAGAAGTGTAGGCCATTCTTTATAGAGTTTGTCAGCAATGTTCCAGTTAATGTAGCTAGTGCTCTCAGGAAAGCTAGAGAGTCCATGCACTCTAAGAATTCGAATTACCCGCGCAAAAATTAAAAATGTAGACTTTGACCTCGTGGAGAAATGGTCCCATAGGGTCCATTATAACAAAATCAGGTCTTACTACTTGATTCAAGTGAAGTTAATAATATATATATCAGCTAGCTTTTATACTCTCCTTGATTGAAACACAAATTATTGTAGGGGTGGAGTCTCACTAGCATATGCATTCCCTTCCACCAGCTATGCATCAGTGAAGACGTTTTTGGGGCAAAGTGTCCTGTTAAGTAACCTGCATGGGCAGATCAGAATGTAGGCTTTAGACACTGCAACACACAGGCAACCCACAAAAGTTAAACTATAACACACTGTAGCTATAGTGCTTATTTTCCAATAGTTATCTATCTAGCTATAGCTAGCTATATGCCCATCAACATCTCAGCGGTAAGAGTGAGTTAGCATAGCTACTAATCCCATTCCCTCACTTTCGCACACTAGCTCTGGTAGGGTCAACAAATGTATTTAGCTATATTAGATTAAAATTTTAGCTGATAGCTAATACCATAAGAATATTACTAGATACTGTATAACTGGTAATGTTAACAGGTATAATGTTTAACGATTTTCCAAAAAATGGTAGTATAGGCATGTTAACGGTAAATAAAGTTAATGGTTTAGTACAGTACTACACGTGAATGATGCCAGAATTACTAGTACTAATCTATTTTAACAAGTAGTAATAACGATCTACTACTCTTCGTTAAATTCAGTTAAATTCGTTAACATTACTTTCTCGTTAACATTACCAGTTATACAGTATTCTATGGAGGGTGATTATTACTAGTAGGGACCCTCAACAGAGTTAACATTAATTAACATGGAATCGAGTAGTACTAAAGAAACAAATAAAAAAAAAAAAAAATTAGATCATGTGATATATAGTATTAGCAAACATTATAGTTGTCTCAAATAACTGACTTATTGACCTGCATCCTTGACTAGCTTTTAGGCATTTTGTAACTATGGCATACCGTAATCACTGTAATTTAAGCGCCACCATAATTTAAGCGCCACCCAGACATGGAATTATTTTTCTAGCTCTATACTATGGCGCCACCTCCTTCCTCAATTATTTTTCCCTGTCGCTTAATTAATTAGAGCCCACATGGTTTTTTTTAGTTTTGCTGTTACAGAGATGTCCCAGAAGTAGATTAAAAGCTTTTTTACCCCCACCGAAGTCCACACAGCCTTGTAAACATGAAACTCCCTCAGGATACAAACATGAAAGTAGGTGTAGCCATCACCAGATACAGCCATGTTGCAACAGTCCATCTTAGCTCTAATTATTTAAGCGACACTCTAATTTAGGCGACACCCCCAAGTGAAGTGTATTTTTTTGGTCACAATGTAAGCGACAACCTCAGCTGTAATTATTTTTTTTGTGGCGCTCTAATTACAGTGATTACGGTAATAGAATAAAGCAAAATAGCACAATCATAACAAAGCCTGAATAACTATTACCGTATTTCCTGAAATTTTCATTTACTTAATAATTCATTTTTTAAATTTTCATGTTGTTTTAATTTCGGAAGAGCCTAGGGAGCCCAGCATGCTGCCCTCTGCATCTACAATTATTCAACTTTTTAAATTTCGTAACAAAAGTGACATCCAAAATTAAAACAACGACGAAAATTTCAGCAAATACGGTAACTAAAAAAAGTTGCAACTCAATGCTTGTCTCTACCGTGAGAGCATATCACTATTGGGATGTACATCTTTGTCTGGCTTCCTATAATAATAACAAAAATGTAATATAGCTTCTTTATAGAGTTTCTTTCCCCGAAAGTGAGGAATAAAATGTTGGAGCTTGATATGTTTCATAATCTCCTTTATTATTATTCTGCAGAACTTCATATTTATTGGTAGCTGTTCCATCAAGAACTCAGACCAGGTGGGTTTACCAATCTCACCAATTCGAATGATGCTACAAATACAGTATGTGTGGAATATGCCACCAGCATATTACCCTTTCCAGGTATCTTTGGTTCAAGTGCACCCTGTATTTGATTTGTTACTCCTATTTCAATACCTGTATCTTTTATATCGCCTCTATACAGTTATCAAAAAAGAACAGCTTTGGTATTGAATGTATTTCAGTGGCTTCATCAGGTTAAAATTTATCAGTGATATCCTCTTTGATGTAGACTCTTCCACCATTTGCCACACCTATATACTCCTTCCCATTGTCATGGTTTCCATGACCTACTGAATAGAATACAAACTTGCATCTGTTGCAATTTTCACAATATCTTTTATATCTTCTTTCAAAGCATCCTCCATAAAAACTCGAGATCTTTAAACATGTCCTCCATTTCATGAGTAATATTTCTAGAGATGGCAGGACCATGGCCACACCCTAAATTGAGCTATAATTACCTATTAATAATTAATTTTGAGCTATTATTGTTGAGATGAAAAAGGAGATTGGAGAAGAAAGACCGGGAATTGCACAGTTGTACCGATACCGGGGAAAGCAGTGGTTTTTGCGGGATATTCCCGGTGTGGCTGGGATAGTTGATAGGTATGGTGTTATATACAGTAGCAGCTATAAGAATTCGAATTACCTCGCAAAAATTAAAAAATGGACTTTAACCTAGCACTAAATCTACAATGCAGGTCTCTGACTAACCTCATTCACTCACTTTCACACACTTGCTCTGGTAGCATCAGACAAAGGTCTCTAAATTTTTTTTACACAGTCGGAAATGAATACTCAAGAAGAAAGCCAGTTTAAAAAATAAAATAAAGCTAGCTAGCTACACTACAAAAAACAGTTGCACAACTCAATGCTTGTCTCTACCATGGAGAACATATCACTCACTATTGGGATGTACATCCTTGTCTGGCTTCCTATAATAAAATAAAATTTATGTAACATTATATGCAGGGAGTGGCTATAAAACTTACTTGTATTTTATTTGCTTCTTTTTTGAGGTTGATGATTTCTTCCCCACAAAGTGAGGAACAAAATATTGGAGCTTGATATATTATGAATTTTCCTCTTCTATAGTTCTCATTTCTCACATATTCCTTCTTCAGGGAAGCATTTGTTTTCTGCAGAACTTCATAGATAGACTGGTCTACTGGTAGCTGTTCCATCAAGAACTCAGACCATCTGTGTTTACTAATCCCACCAGTTTCAATAATTGCTGCTACAAATCCAGGATGTGTGGAATATGCCACCAACATATTACCCTTTCCAGGCATCTTTGGTTTAGGTTTGGCAGCTGGCTTTTCAATACCTGTATCTGTCGTCTCGCCTCTACAGTTATCAAAAAAGAACAGCTTTGGTATTGAATGTATTTCAGTGGCTTCATCAGGTTGAAATTTATTAGTGATATCCTCTTCAATGTAGACTTTTCCATCATTTGCTACATCTATATACTCCTTCCCATTTTCATTCTTTCCATGACCTACCGAATAGAGTACAAACTTGTAAGTTTCTGGATATTTTGTCTCTGCTGCTTTTTTCACAATATCTTTTATTTCTTTTTCCGAAGCATTCTCCATAAACTTAGTTGAAAACTCGAGATTTTTAAACACTTCCTCCATATCATGTGCAGTTTTATTAAACTCTCCCCCATTACAAAGAATGATGGCTACACCAACTTTATCTTTCTTCCATTTAATTCTTTGCTCCTTTGATGCTAAAAGCAAATGATAAATAGTAAAAACACCTTTATTGCAACTCTTATGATACACTGCTATACATTATAGCTAGCTGCCCCTTCTCCAAACCAAAATAATATTTTCTTTAGAGGAGGAGGAGAGAGAAGATGGGGGCAAAACTTTTAAGTAACAAAAGTTCTAATAATCTCATTGTTTAGACATGTAAGTTACTTCCAAGTCTTTTGTGTCATTATGAACAGGAACATGTCCTTCAAGTAAAAGTTGAATACAGTTGTTGAGTCAATGTGTTATGTGATAGCTATTCACATGAAAAACAAGTGCCAAAATGCAACAAGCTTTCTAGTGGTTTTCTATATTTAACCCTAATAATAACCTATTAGATGTTTCAGAGATAACTGTCCTACTCTTTATCCAAGTTTGCTGACTGCTGTTATAATATCCAAATATCAGTAATCTTTATTACATAACTACTTTTGGTATTGTTATCTGGTTGGACATGATATCATTAAGAGTGTGGTCAACTACAGCAATGATACATTAATGATTATAATGCAGTATCTATAATTATAAATTCATATCTTATTTTGCTGTATAATTAATCTATTAGTCAATGATATCTATATTACATGTATATTAGGGTGTTGCATGTCTTCCCAGCTACATAGAGATGTGTATAAATCCATGGAACACCTCTGTATACAGTGAAACCTCTCTACTCCAACCCACTGAAATGATGGAATCACTGTATAATAAAACTGGGAAGATGTGTAGTGTCCTCATTAAGGAGGTGTCCTTATTTCAGGGGTAGTTTTATACAACACATCTCTATGTAGCTATGAGGCATGCAGTGTCCTCATTAAGGTTTCTTCATTTCAGGAAGCTGGAATAACCAGTTAAAGTAGTTAAACAAACAGGATATAATTATATACCTGGTGTATCAGTTCCATTATCCGTTGTAACCCTTTCTCCTACAAGTAAAGTGAATTCTATAAAGTGGTTTTTCAATGACAGAAGTGGTCAGAAAGTGTAGTAACTTAGTATAAATATTCCTTTCTGAAAACATACCATTTCCCTTGTTGGTTAGTGATAATCTAATTTCCTAAACCCACACTATCCAGTATCTTATATTCTCCCCTGATTACTCTAGATCAGAATTGTAAAAAAGTACCACTAAATTATGTTGTCTTACAGGACTATTTGTTTACTTGTTAAGTTTACCTGTTTACATGTTACTTGTTATGTTTGTTGTTGTTTATGTTTACTTGTCTGTATTGTTGATGATTACATAATAATGTGCACATTTTTTCTAATGATCTTGTCTACTGATGTCTGAGGTTAGCTGTAATTATGTACACTAGAATACCACATAGCGTACATAGCTAACTGTGATTTAATTCACAGTCTGATTGTATGAACAAAGAAAGTTATATGACTATGTGCCTATAATTATTATGGCAATATAATATATCTCAAAGTCCTTTAAAAAAGTCTGCTAACCCTTAGCAGTCTTACTGGCTCCCACCCCCTATGCTCCAGAGATAATTGTCCCAAGTTTGCTGACTGCTGTTATTAGCTAATATCCAAAATAGCCTTAATAGCATTATATATATTATAATCTTACTACCTTCGGCATTGCCATCTGGTTGGACATTAGGTTGTTTGAGCGAACCAGGAGGGGCAGCATTAACTGTATGATCAGCTACAGCAATGATATAATACATTAATCATAGGTGTAGGAAGTTGGATTAGGGGGGCTCTGGTGCTGTGCAAAGCACAGTGCTTTCTAGGGGAGTCTGGGGGCATGCTCTCCTGGAAAATTTTGAGAATTTACATGCTCTGAGATGAATTCTGGTTCAATCTGGAGCAAATGTCAGTTTATAAATGAGTGTACTGTCATCATTGTCATGTAGCTTGGAAAAGTATTTGAGGTAAAAGGGGGGCTCCATCCCCCAGAGCTCCCATGTTTCCTACGCCTATGCTGTTCATATGCACATGAAAATAATCTTATGTTGCTGTACGACATAAGTCATTAATAAATCTCTTATTGCAGTTACTTGAGTTGGTCAATGGTATCTAGCTAAATATATGAGGATGTTGCATGCCTTCTCAGCTACATAGAGATGTGTATAAACTACCCCTGAAATAAGGACACCTCCTTAATGAGGACACTGTACACCTTCCCAGCTACAGAGAGATTACCCCTGAAATAAGGACACCTCCTTAATGACACCTTCCCAGCTACATAGAGATGTGTATAAACTACACCTGAAATAAGGACACCTCTTTAATGAGGACGCTGCATGCCTTCTCAGCTACATAGAGATATGTATAAAACTACCCCTGAAATAGGACACCTCCTTAATGAGGACACTGTACACCTTCCCAGCTACATAGAGGTTACCCCTAAAATAAGGACACCTCCTTAATGAGGACACTGCACATCTTCCCAGCTACATAGAGATGTGTATAAACTACTCCTGAAATAAGGACACCTCCTTAATGAGGACACGTACTGCACACCTTCCCAGCTACATAGAGATGTGTATAAACTACCCCTGAAATAAGGACACCTCCTTAATGAGGACACTACACACCTTCCCAGCTACATAGAGATGTTTATAAACTACCCCTGAAATAAGGACACCTCCTTAATGAGGACACTACATACCTTCCCAGCTACATAGAGATGTGTATAAACTACTCCTGAAATAAGGACACCTCCTTAATGAGGACACATACTGCACACCTTCCCAGCTACATAGAGATGTGTATAAACTACCCCTGAAATAAGGACACCTCCTTAATGAGGACACTACACACCTTCCCAGCTACATAGAGATGTTTATAAACTACCCCTGAAATAAGGACACCTCCTTAATGAGGACACTACATACCTTCCCAGCTACATAGAGATGTGTATAAACTACTCCTGAAATAAGGACACCTCCTTAATGAGGACACGTACTGCACACCTTCCCAGCTACATAGAGATGTGTATAAACTACCCCTGAAATAAGGACACCTCCTTAATGAGGACACTACACACCTTCCCAGCTACATAGAGATGTTTATAAACTACCCCTGAAATAAGGACACCTCCTTAATGAGGACACTACACACCTTCCCAGCTACATAGAGATGTTTATAAACTACCCCTGAAATAAGGACACGTACCTCCTTAGTGCCTAAAATAATTAGTACTATCACTGACCAATTGGACGATGCAATTTGACAGTGACAAACACTGATTTGACACAAGCTCTATCTCGAGCTCTCAGTACTGAACTAACATTAACACACATTCTGTTTTATCTTCTTCCCACACATTAATAATAGTTTCTTCTCTACCCAAAGTCAAATTTTGAATTGTTCATGAGCTATTAATAGCATGTTCATTTCAGGGAGCTGGAATAGCCACTGTACAGTAAGTAGTTAGCTATACAAACAGGATATAATTACATACCTAGTGTTTCAGTTCCAACCATAGCAGCTCTTCCTCCTACAAATAATGTGGATTCTATAAAGGGATTTTCAATATGATAGAGGTGGAGTAAGCAAGCTTAATTATGGCATTTCTAAACATATACTATTTCTCTTGCTGGTTGGTGATACTTTACTTTCTTTCCTAAGCCCACCCTATCCAGTATCTTAGCTATATCTGCCTCTGATTACTCCAAGAGGGTTGAAATAGGGCATTATTATGTGGCATAACCAACACATTTAATGACAGTGACATCTATAATATTATTGGAAGCCCATTGGCATATTAATGGTTGCCAATACAGTGCAGCCCCTAAACCACCTAAAATGAGAGACACCTCTGCATACAGTGGAACTCCTCTATTCCAACACCTTGAAATGAAGGCACCTCTGTGTACAGTGGAACTCCCACCTTGAAATGAGGACATCTCTGTATACAGTGGAACTTCTCTATTCCAATCCCCTGAAATGAGGACAACTTTGTATACAGTGGAACTCCTCTCCTCCCCCCTGAAATGAGGACACCTCTGTATACACTCTATTCCAACACCTTGAAATGAGGACACCTTTGTATACAGTGGAACTCCTCTATTCCAAAACCCTGAAATGAGGACACCTCTGTATACAATGGAACTCCTCTATTCCAACCCCCTTAAAATGAGGACACCTTTGTATACAGTGGAACTCCTCTATTCCAAAACCCTGAAATGAGGACACCTCTGTATACAATGGAACTCCTCTATTCCAACCCCCTTGAAATGAGGACACCTCTGTATACAGTGGAACTCCTCTATTCCAACCCCCTTGAAATGAGGACACCTCTGTATACAGTGGAACTCCTCTATTCCAACCCCCTTGAAATGAGGACAACTTTGTATACAGTGGAACTCCTCTCCTCCCCCCTGAAATGAGGACACCTCTGTATACACTCTATTCCAACACCTTGAAATGAGGACACCTTTGTATACAGTGGAACTCCTCTATTCCAAAACCCTGAAATGAGGACACCTCTGTATACAATGGAACTCCTCTATTCCAACCCCCTTAAAATGAGGACACCTTTGTATACAGTGGAACTCCTCTATTCCAAAACCCTGAAATGAGGACACCTCTGTATACAATGGAACTCCTCTATTCCAACCCCCTTGAAATGAGGACACCTCTGTATACAGTGGAACTCCTCTATTCCAACCCCCTTGAAATGAGGACACCTCTGTATACAGTGGAACTCCTCTATTCCAACCCCCTTGAAATGAGGACACCTCTGTATACAGTGGAACTCCTCTATTCCAAAACCCTGAAATGAGTATACATTGAGACCATACCTTTTTGTCTACGTAAATCATCAGCAATCTTTTTCTGATTACTTAGCTCCAGAGCGTTAGCCAGCTTTTGCCAGGATTGTTCAATGTCATTATCCAACCAATATGTAATGACAAGACTTAACAGTCTATTAGGATCAACACCACTCTCCAGCCTGAGACCTGACATTATACCGGTTTCAATACCTAAATTTTCACCAAGTTCTCCAGCCCTAGCCACTTGAAAATTTCTTTCCTTCAAAAATATCTTTATATTGAGAAGTGTGAGCTCACCACCTAATAGTTATCAAAAAGGGTTTAAATTTACATACTAGATCTTGATGGGCTTATATACTAACTCCTGAATGCAACGTCTATGAAGCTGGTTTTGAACTAACATGTAGCTCATGAAAGGTTTCTAATGGTATATACAATTGAAGATTCCTATTACCATTACAACTATGTACCTGGTAACACAGGGGAATGGCCTGATGATGAAGGCTGTGGTAAGTATAAACAATGTAATGAGAACACATTCCATCACCTATTAGACTAACTGTACCTGAGTCATAATTCTGTACTTGGTGGGTCCTGATTCTGAACAAAATACAAAAACAAAAGAAAGATAATTACACAAACTTCTTGATTCAACATTAAGGATACTTCAATACAAAATATATCTCTAGCTACTATTATGAAGTAAATCTTATGATAAATAATAATTATGATTTAATATTACCGTATTAAGTATCAAGACACTTTATTTTCACTGATCTCATAAAATCTTGTATTATGAAGCAATTCACGTTTTTTTATTTTCGCTAGGTGGGGAGAGATTTCTGTTTTTAAATTTGTACATAAATATATTGAAGTTTTTTATTTTCGCTTTCCTTTACCTACAGCTAAAATAGCGAAATTAAAGTGACAGTGAAATTAACCGGATCTATGGTATACTAAAAATAATCATAATTATTATGATGGCTATAAATAATTCAAGATAATTTGATTTCCCTTTATCTAATATAGAGTAAACCATTTAGAACACCTCAAATATTCTGATGGTATTGTAACATAGCATCAAAGGATATGTAGTTAATTCTGCATTTCTTGATAAATAGACAACAAAAATTCTGCACCATACTTACCCTCAATCCCTCTACTATAATATAAAGCAAAGTGTCCTCTTTCCAAGGGATTGGAATACAGTAGGTAATAGTATAAATTTAATATTCCTTTCTGAAAAACATACCATTTCTCCCATCCCATTGGTCAGTGGTACTTTAGTTTCTCAATCTAATTCCTGAACCCACCCTTATCCATTATCTTATACCCTCCACTAATTACTCTAGAACTCTTCAATATGCTAATTAGGTTGTCTTACTTGTCTACTTGCTTACTTGTAAATATTGTTGTTTTATGTTTACTTATTATTGTTGTTCTATGTTTACTTGTCTGTGATGTGATGTGCTTGATCATGTGTATCTTCTAATGATCTTGTTTACTGATGACAAAGAGTTGGTAGGTTAACTAATGTACATGGTTAACTGTGTGATTTCACATTCTTAGAGAAACTGATAAGCATAATAACCACACTTGTGAACAGACTGAGAATGAATAACATCTGTCAGACTGACAACTGAGTCACTGACTGCAAGGCCAGACAAGGTGGATTACCCCTTTAATATCACCTCATCAAATTTCATGAGGGAAGGTCCTTATGAAAAAATGTACATTAACTTGTATTCACAACAGGTGTGGGCTTCTACATGTGTAGATGTGCATGAAAATGTTAAATAAAGTAGCTACCTAGAACAATTATGCCCAATGAGATAAGGACAACCTCTCTACAAAGGACAGTAGAACTGACCCAGTATGTCCTTTATTCAGAGGTTAAAGGACCTTGGAAACTGTCCTTTATATAGAGGTTGTCCTTAATTCAGAGTTAAGTGTTAGCTGGTGACTGGACAAGTGTCTGAAAGTTGTCTTTATTTTAGCATTGTCTTATTAGAGGGTTCCACTATATAATTATCATAACATGTGTCTAGAATCCTGGTTAGGGCTCGATAAATTATTCCCAAAATTTTCCCTATAATGCTATTCTCATATTCTCACTCACACCACCCATAATGCTTTTGATTTTGCCTATAATGCTTTCGATTTTGCCTATAATGCTCACAATTCAGCACTTTATTGAACAAAAGTCAATAAAACAAACAAAAGGTTCATCACTTTCTGTAGCATAATCGATGTTTTAATAATCTCTTCCAGTAAAGAGGTTTGTTGTTCGACAAAACTATTAGAATATTATGATTTCTGCTTGGGCGTAGCTAGGCTAGCAAGTTAGAATATCAAGTATTCTAGGGTCTAGTCTCCTAGTCTCTTCCCTCACCCAGCCTCAAGAGCAGCAAAGGTTGATGGTGGTAGTTATAGTGAAGAAACTCCTGGGAAGAGATTATATACTCTATTGATGACAGTGTAAAAAATTCTTGTGGGGGAGGCTAGCTATATCCTAGCTCCTAGTACAGAAACTCTTAGGGATACTCTAGATGACAGAGAGTAGAATATTAGAGGTTTAACTGTTGAGAGATAGGTATATCAAATTTTTCTCTTATTAATTCTAACCAAGGGTTAGTTAGTGTATAGTGGTGAGCCAATACATAGTTAGTCAAAAAGTTTTAATGTTGCATGCTTCTTTAATGTACTTTTTCCATCACTCTGATCATCAACTATAATTTTAATTGCAGATATAATAATGGTATATACAACAGTTTCTTATTTCTGGTAGCAAGACATCCAATACATATGTCTTTTTTTTTGGCAACAGGTCTTCCTATATGTGAGTGGTTCAAATAAATTCCAAACCTTATGGCTCAGGGGTCAAAAATAGTATAATCTGGAACTTTAACATTAATACAACTTCAGAAAAAATTTTTTAAGCAAATGCATGAAGAATGAAGCAATGAATGGAGGCCACTAAAGTAGTTCTATTGTTATGGTTGTCTTAGGTCACAATAGCTGTCATGATAACTAAGTAGTACAGGTTTTCTTGGCTGCCAAAGGACAATACTTCACACTGAGATGATGTTTTCTACTAGGATTTACATGTCCCTAACCATCACAACTGCACACTGCCTTGAATGTCCACTCTGCTTCATCGATTAGCTACCTGTTGTGATTTTGAAATTAATTTCCTCCTTATATTCCTTACATTTGTCACAATAGTCTGACTGAAGTGGCATTATACCAACATATGGTCAATGAGTGACATGTGCCAGTAGAAATCCTTCCAAATCCATCCTCTTCAAAAGTATGATTAAACTGATGTAGCACACTATGCTGGCACTTACATTTATACTGAGGATCATTTGAATTATGTACTCGTTATATTAGTACTTATGCTGAGATATATACATGAATCAAAGTCTTTAATCTGCACACAGACTCTATAACTATACTAAGTTCACACACACCAGCACGAGGTCTCTTGCCTCATGTGACACACACATAATTAATTAACTACTAGAGTTGTTCAGGTTTAACTGTCTGTCAGGGAGGTATGCTTGCTGGTGACTCCCTGACACTCGTATCATAGAAAACTTAGGATTAAAATAACTTCACGGCTTCCCTCCTTGAGACCATTAGGAGCTGAATTCATATCAACAAGTTCTTAAAACTTAGCTCTGGTCTCAACTTGTGCATTATTGGACACTTTACTAGCATTGCCGTGATGTGTTAGCTTGTTACAATCCAAGTCATATTTGCACCCTCTGATTGTGAATGCAACCAAGATGAAATTTGAACACAGTCATGGAATACTATATATAATTATCAAGACACTTGCTCCTTGGGTCTGCACACATATTGGCAGGAACTCTCTCGCTGTACCAGAGAATGAAGTCAAGCTAACCGTGAAGTACTAACACCAAAAGCATGTCAAACACAATTTCGATGATACAGATAGTTTACCATTACCATCAAATGCTGTTCTGGTCAAATAATTATACTGCTCCTTTACAATAGCATAAGAGCTGCCAGCTGACTTAGGATAGATAGCCTTGCGCCTTTTCAAATCTCTACCAGAGTGGACAAATGAGTCAAAAATAGAATGAAGGTCTAGGAGGGACTTGGACTGCAAGCATATAGCTTCATCAGTTCCACTGATAGCACACATAGCTACCAGCTTTAACGTTCCTTCTCAACTGGTAGGCATTGCTGGATCTGCCATCACGATAAGCTACAACTGCTTGAATAGCCTTTTTAGACTTCTTAGCTCTCTGTAGCCATGCTCAGAACTTTAGCAAGGTAGCTAACTAAAAAGTCAGAACCAGAGTGCAAACAGCAGACACATGGCTTATCATGTGATCTACCAGAATAAATCAGTAGTAATTTTTATCACATCTTTATCTCAGTTTATATAGCTAATTAGCAACAAAGTTTGAACCACTCACATATTATTAGTCATTATTATAATAATAATATAGTCTATATCTATAGCCTCCCACCCCTCCAATATTTTATCCACTAATCTTTTCCCAGGAACTTCTGTCCTAGGATATATATATAGCCTCCCCACAAGAATTTTCTACACCGTCATTTATAGAGTATAATAATCTCTTCTCAGGAGTTTCTGTACTAGAAGCTTCTGTCCTAGGATATATCCACTCCCACAATGAAGAATTTTCTATACTATCTTCCCAGGACTAGGAGCTTCCGTCCTAGGATATACAGGGGTGTAGGAAGGGGGGGCTGGAGGGGCTGGAGCCCCCCCCCCCAATATTTTGGCCAAAATTATTGTGGACACACACACAGCTACGTATAATAGAATTCACACTGCCATTGATTTGTAATAACCCAAACAACAAACAAGGCAGCTACACCTGCATGCACTTTGCCTAGTCTCTATGCTTGTTGAGTCAACATGACCAAGAGGTTTAGACAGGCCAGTCTCTCATTTGAGAGCCTTGCTGTGGCTGTAGAAGATTCAGAGGATCTACAAGTTCAACAGGGGGGGGGTAGGAAGATGATTTTAGGTAGGGGTGCTGCAATTATAATAATTGGGGGGGGGTGGGGGAGGCAATTATTTAAGGCTATAATTATCATAAAAAGACCAACAAAAATATTAATAATAATATTATGAAAGCTTTCAAAAGACAATATGTTGCTAATATTATTATCATTATGCTTCTGGGTATGTTTTAAGCATCCATAAAAAAGAAAAAGACCTCTCTGCTGTTGCTACAAAGTTTTTAATACCTTTAATGGTATTGGATAGATACTTCCTTTCCCAAATTATCAAAATACCAAGTTTTCAATACCTTTAATGGTATTGGATAGATACTTCCTTTCCCAAATTATCAAAATACCAAGTTTTCAATACCTTTAATGGTATTGGATAGATACTTCCTTTCCCAAATTATCAAAATACCAAGTTTTCAATACCTTTAATGGTATTGGATAGATACTTCCTTTCCCAAACAAAATACCAAATTTTCAATATCTTTAATGGTATTGGATAGATACTTCCTTTCCCAAACAAAATACCAAATTTTCAATATCTTTAATGGTATTGGATAGATACTTCCTTTCCCAAACTATCAAAAGGGAAAGCCATTTTGGGGAAAACTTATGTATGTGCCCAAGTCATACACAACTGTCATTGCATTGTGCAGCAAAGCACATTGCCTTGATTATTAATAAAATTTTATTTACTGAAAGTCAGCAAATTTCACTTTTCAGCATGCTGGCATGACTATAGAGCAGAATATTCTGTCTTAAGTGGTGCACACACTTATTCAAGGATATTTAGTATACCATCCAGGCTGTATTTGGACATGTTTGCCTGGTCATTAACTGCTCTAGCTAATCATAAATCTGGATATTTGCAGTGGATGATAGGGAACAATACAATAAGGACATTCACATGGAGCAGATTTTTCCTTTCATTATTATTATATAGGAATTTTAACTTCATGGCCCTGGGGATTCAATTTTTGTTTTACTGCTAAGAAATTTGTCTACACTTAAATTTGATCATCAGGACACACACTGGTTGCTTCACAGTTGGCTTAACTTGATTCATTTACTGTGACCTTGGCCAAAAAAGCTGGTCAGCCTCTTCTGAGACATAGCTAGCTATAGCTTAGACATGGCATCTGATCATGGTTGCTTAGTTTATCACATGATCATGATACCAGGGTGTTACATTAATTTACACATGTATATCATGTTAACAGATTGAAGGGATGGACAGCTCCTTCTCCATGTAAATCATTGTCAAATGTACTATTGCTATGGGCTATATACTGTTAGGGTTAGGGTTAGGTACAGTACAATAACAATACACAATTAACAATGATGTAATCTAATCTCTACTGTTACATGGAGAAAGAACCACAAGGACACATGCACCTCTGACAGCATTGACTTGTATACAATTTGGCTATTCATAACTTCCCATATTATGGTACGAATGAATGTCACCTTAATAACAGTGGGCAGGGCTTGCCTAATCAAAGTAACAAGAAGAGGAAGTTCCTGATGAAGCTTCTCAAAGCTAATATCACTACTGTTGGCTGATAAAACTCTGTATGATCCACACAGCAAAGTGATTCACACAGCAAACACAGCAAAGTGATTCACACACAGTTACCTGGGCATTAGATTGATCACAAGTAGCTACAAGCAGTAGAAGCTTCAGCTAGAACAGGGGGGTAGGAAAGGGGGGTTAAAAAGGTGCTGTAGCACCCCTAGTTATTTTTGCTGCAGCACCCCTAGTTTTTTGTGGCTGTACCAATGGCATACTTTTTTTTTGACAGCACCCTTTTATTCATGTTTGTTCCAGTTGACTTAACATTCTAGGTTATATTTAACGTGCCAATCACATCAGCTACTTCTGAAGGGTCATTTTCTGCACTCAAAGTAGTTAATACATATTTACACTCATCCATGTCTGAGCAAAGACTCATTTGCTTCACATTCATAAGTATTTTACTGACTCCTGTTATATGGAAAAAGTTGCTAAAGATTTTATTGCTGTAAATACTGAATGTAGGAACTATTTTGGTGTATTTCTAATAATATTATTATAGTCCTTAATTTGTTATACAGTATTGTTTCCATTTTATGTATATGCCAACAAAATTTTCTTCGTGCTCTGCGTGGAAGGGAGCACGTCCCCCTTCCCACACCCTCACGTCATACGCCTCTGATAGCCTCCCAACAAAAACAACAGTATAATACCTATTGGGATTTTAGACAATACCTTAGTTATAAATTATGTCCCACTATCCCCAAGTGGGGAAGGTGGGAGCATCCTGGGGATTTGCACTATCCACCTAGCAAATGCCCCACCCCTGGGAGTGACCAGACAGTTCAAATCCCTAACCAAATAATATTGGGAAGGAAGGGGTATGTAGGGGAGTCTATTATGTAGTCCTAGTGTCAATATACAAATTCCCCACCCCTCGGGGACAGTTCACCGACAAAAATCTGTACAAACAACTCCTCACGGTTTTACCAGGTAGTAGTGGGGCATAACAATGATAGGCTTAATACTTACGTCTAGCTAAAGAAATTAAGTGTTCCAAGCAGGTCCCCAAGAACAGTCTTAAGCTTTTCAAATTTCGACGTTGACCTCGGTAGCCACTGGGAGAGAGCGCTGGCCACAGTTGCTAGCAAAAATCGCAGGAACGGGAAGATTTCCAGGACCACTAACAGCAACCGTTTTAAGTTCTCTCCGGAAAATCTCTAGGTGTTTCCGCTTATTAGGCTGGTGTTAATCACATTCCTGTTTCTGGTCTACCGCAAAAAAATCTGATCTGGGCGAATTTCCGCGGCATAATCACCCCAGTTTGAATTCCCTAGCAGTAATCAGAGCTTCCAAGTAGTAACATTAGATATGCATATAAAATAAACAATTTTCTTATTTTGGCCCCAGTTTGCATACACATGTAGCTAACGTTGTTATTATAATATTATGAACAAGCTAAGTGGCTAGCCCTGTTTTATAGTGCACGTTTCTTTCATGAGTACATTTCTTTGTAGCAATCAGTATAAGGAGTCTTCAAATTTATTGTTCTCACAGCACTTCCAGGTCTTATTAAAGTGACAGCCTATGAGAGATGATATAGTCTCTGTAGGTAGAAAGTAAGGATCGAAATTTGGTCTTGATTTAATCAGTGCTCTATGTCAGAGGTCACTTTTTTTGCTTATTTTGTGTCACATTTGCTTACTTGCTTATTGACCTTGACTTTTGCATATAAATATGCGACAATGCTTATACTTGGAGGCACTGAGTAATATGATCCGAGCTACCAAGATGGATCCTTGACAAGTAGAGCTATGTATCTGCTAAGCAGGACTGATCCCTTAAATGCATTAATCTGTTATAGTGAAGCATCTATGTCTGCTAGCAGAAAATCTGTTATATATCTTCTGGAATGTATCTGCTAGCAGGATGGTCCCCTGAATGCATGAATCTGCTAGCAAAAGGTCTCTTAAATGCATTTAGCCGGACTGATCCTAATCTATACTAGCGAAGTATCTGCTAGCAGAACCAATATGCATATCTCCTAGATTCAATGGGAATGTATCTGCATGACAGATCCCTTGAATTAGTTATAGTCCTGAACAATATAGAAGTATAGTTCTTGAAGTCTGTTACATGTCATGAACCATGCAAACTAGGGTACATTTTATGTTGGGCTAAAAGGCTATACATGCTCCTACCTTAAGCAGCAATATTTGGTCCCATGTAAGACTTAACACAAGTGTGACCAACATATGTCTCAGTGTAGTAGATAATAATGGCCATCTACGTATTATGGTTGTGGCTGCACTATTTAGTCCTTGGGAATATTATAGTGGAAAAATATATAGCCAAGATGTAAAAAGTTTCTCCTTTCCCTCCCTATCCTGCTTAGTCCAGTGTCTCCAACCTGTTCACTTTGGTTTCAGTATAACTCACTCATGATGACGTCACTAATTAATTGGGTCCTCAAGAGAAAAATATTATTATAGCTAGCTAATGGTATGGATCCCACTCACTCATTTTTTCATACTAGCCACACACAATGGTCTGCATTCTTCCTCTAATGATAATTATTAAGCTAAATGTGTACACTTAATCTTAACTCTCCCCTACACTTACTCCTCCACTAGCTATAGAGACAAAAGACCTTTAACCAAGGGGTGGAGTCTCACTTGTGATTATAACTAGTAAAGGGGTGGAGTCTCACTTGTGATTAACTAGTGAAGGGGTAGAGTGACTAGGGTCTCACTTGTGATTATATGGGTGGAGTCTCACTTGTGATTAACTAGTGAAGGGGTAGAGTGACTAGGGTCTCACTTGTGATTATATGGGTGGAGTCTCACTTGTGATTATAACTAGTGAAGGGGTGGAGTCTCACTTGTGATTATAGGGGTGGAGTCTCACTTGTGATTATAGGGGTGGAGTCTCACTTGTGATTATAACTAGTGAAGGGGTGGAGTCTCACTTGTGATTATAACTAGTGAAGGGGTGGAGTCCCATCTTGTGATTATAACTAGTGAAGGGGTGGAGTCTCATCTTGTGATTATAACTAGTGAAGGGGTGGAGTCTCATCTTGTGATTATAACTAGTGAAGGGGTGGAGTCTCATCTTGTGATTATAACTAGTGAAGGGGTGGAGTCTCATCTTGTGATTATAACTAGTGAAGGGGTGGAGTCTCATCTTGTGATTATAACTAGTGAAGGGGTGGAGTCTCATCTTGTGATTATAACTAGTGAAGGGGTGGAGTCTCATCTTGTGATTATAACTAGTGAAGGGGTGGAGTCTCATCTTGTGATTATAACTAGTGAATGGGTGGAGTCTGAAGAAAAATTTTGTAGTTAGTGCTAGCTTCCAAAAGTTAGGAGGTCTCCTTTAATTAATGAAAGATGTGTGAGGACATTATCCTCAGAGTTACCCCCTTTCAACACTAGTAAGCTATGCACACACACACTGGTCTTGCAGGCCAGACCTGGCCCTTTATAGAGAAGCTCTGACTCTTTAGGAAGTCTTGTAATGTGAATAATCCAATAACCTTACAGCCATCAACTGCTGTCACTTGCTATATTAAACATAGGTGTAGGAATAAGATTTTGATTGGGGGGGGGGGGCACTTGTATGGAAAGGAATGGCTAAGCATGTGTGTGTCGGTGAAAATTTTGAGTGACCACACCCACTTTTAATTAGCCACACATTTTTAATACATTCAATAAGAACCAAAAAATGCTTTTCTTCTACAATTTTCGCCTATAAACTTCTCAGCAATGTCTAAAATGTCTAACTGATCAGTTTTATCTTTGTGTATGTACATGATCATCAAATTGTTTAACCTGCATGATGGCTAGCTTCTATATCAAGTGATTCACTTCAGGGTTTCTGGCTGAAGAGTCACACTTAGTGGATTATGAAAACAATCCTAGAAGGCTATATACTCTGCTTTAGGTTTTTAGCACCAGGGAGCCTTGAAGCTCTTGAGCAACTGCTACATGCATCAAGAGTGACACAATAGGCCACAAATGTTGATACTAGGTATAGGGAGTCAATAAGGACTTATGTAAACTGCCTATTCATCAGCTAAAGTGGTTGCTTGAATAGGACCAATCCATTTTGTCAGATGGGGGGGGGAGAGGGGGAGGGGGGGCACTGGGATAGTATTTGTATTAGTGACCCAAAATATTGGGGGGGCACATGTCCCCAGTGCCCCCCCCCCCCCAGTTCCTACACCTATGTTAAATTATTAAGCATTCTCAGCTCTAAAAAATTGTGAACTAGAGCTGATCTGTAGGCCTTGAGTAGTGGTAGATGAAAAAAACCATTACACTTATCATTTCATATTAGCTACGTAGCTAGTATCCTCCATTAAAAGTTTACTGTTTACTGTTTTGCCAACTGTTCTTCAAAAAAGTTCTGGGATTGAAGACAACTTTAAGTGTGCGTACTTGAAGGCTGCCATAGCAGATGTGAACTGCCATTTTTTGCCTTCTTTTTTTCGATCATCCCCAAAATCAGCAACTCCTTTAATGATGATGATTCCTGAAACTTCTTTCTTACCAATGAAAGTCGACAGTTCACCGCCTTCCATTTCTCCTCCAATTGCAGTGGGAACAGACTCCTTAATCTTCTCTCTTATTTCTTCATCTGCAATAAGCTGAGGGCTACAGATGAGAAGTCCTGAATAGACCTTCGAGTAACGTCCTTTGGGAGACTCGGAAACAAGGGATTTTTTATTGAATTCATCTAAATTCTTGCAGAATATACGAAAAAGTGATTCATGTACCTCTTTAGTTTCACCACGGTTTTCAAATTTAGTGCCAAACCTAGGAGTATTATAGTCGCTGATCCATTCTGAAACAAGTACATCACCAAACTGATGCTTTGAATCGTTTAAAGAATAACACACACCTATTCCCAAAATATACGTAGCCTTTAGGAAGTTTTTGAGTGCATTTTCAATGTCTTTTCTGGCTTTATTGCCTTGTTCTGTCTGAATAAGAGCTGTTTTCTTTCCAGCAAACATACCAACTACAGATCCTTTACATGGAAATATAACAGCTTTAGTGAACTGTCCACCCGGCGGTGCTTCCATGTATGTGGTAGCAGCATTATATTCGTGGTCATTGACGGTGTGAAGGATAATCTCAACTTCTTCACTAAATTTTTTCAACTCAGCATGTTTAAGTGTACTTGATAGAGGGGTCATGGCAGAAGAGTTTTCTTCTCGAAGAGATTGTTCCTCTTCATCAGTATATTTAGGATTATCTAGAAGATATGCCAAATTAAAATTGTTGTAGTGAATTGTTACCTGATTGTCACTAAGACAGGTACTCATTATAGTAAATTCCTGAATTTGTCAGGCACAGATCCATGGAAAAATAATAGGAACAAATTTTGTTATTATTGAGCTCAGCTACCATCACCAATACAAAATAAGACTTTAATTCCATCCTTTAGCTACCTACTGTCTAAATATAGAAGCTACTAAAATAGTCTAAGGGCCCAATTCTTGCTAAAATTCAAAACCACCACTGTCTGCAATAATATAGATTCTTGTATAAGTACTTTGGATATTTTCCCTACGTCTGTGTGAAGTATAATGGCCAGGAACCATCTACTTTTTCATACAGATATATGAAGACACTGCACACCTTCCCAGCTACATAGAGATGTGTATAAACTACCCCTGAAATAAGGACACCTCCTTAATGAAGACACTGCACACCTTCCCCACCTACATAGAGATGTGTATAAACTACCCCTGAAATAAGGACACCTCCTTAATGAGGACACTGCACACCTTCCCAGCTACATAGAGATGTGTATAAACTACCCCTGAAATAAGGACACCTCCTTAATGAGGACACTGAGGCCTATATAGAGATGTGTATAAACTACCCCTGAAATAAGGATACCTCCTTAATGAGAACACTGTACACCTTCCCAGCTCAAATAAACAGAGGTGTCCTTATTTCACATGGTTGGAATAGAAGGATTCCACTGTATACAGAGGTATCTTCATTTCACAAGGTTGGAATAGCTACTGTACTGATAGTAAAAGTTAGTTACAGGACTATGGTTTATACAAACAGGATATACCTTATGTTTCAGTTCCACCATTGGTAGTAACTCTTCCTCTGGCAGATGAGGTGGATTCTATAAAGGGGGTTTCAATATGACAGAAGTGGTCAGAAAGTGTAGTAAGTAAGCTTAATTATGGTATAAATATTCCTTTCTGAAAACATACCATTTCTCTTGTTGGTTAGTGATAATCTAATTTCCTGAACCCACACTATCCAGTATCTTATAACCTCCCCTGACTATCCAGTATCTTATAACCTCCCCTGACTATCCAGTATCTTATAACCTCCCCTGACTATCCAGTATCTTATAACCTCCCCTGACTATCCAGTATCTTATAACCTCCCCTGACTATCCAGTATCTTATAACCTCCCCTGACTATCCAGTATCTTATAACCTCTCCTTCTTATATCCTTCCCTGACTATCCACTATCTTATAACCTCCCCTTCTTATATATCCTTCCCTGACTATCCAGTATCTTAGTATCTTATATCTTACCCAGATTACTCTTGATCAGAATTGTCCTAAATTTAATAGTGCTTAATTATGTTGTCTACAGGACTATTTGTTTACTTGTTATGTTTACTTGTTATGTTTACTTGTTAGGTATATAAATTTTGTTGTAATGGATTGTGTTAAGGAATGTTTGGTTATGGTTGAGACATGTCTGGACTTACTTATGTTTTTGAAGTTTAATTGCGTTAATTATTTTTTGTGGTTATCAATATTACTTTGTGAGTCTGGACTCTTGTGACTGGTTGTTTTTGGTTAGGTGCAGGTGTGTTAGCTAGACTCCAGTAAAATTGGAGCATAATAGGCTCAACCATTATGCTGGGCATAATTGGAGCATAATAGGGAACTTCATGGCTGTCATAGTTTGGAACTGACTAGTACATGGCCTAAGTGAATGTTGTAGCTAGTTAGCTGAATTAGTCCTAGTGGAATTTTCCTGCTCTAGTACTTATAATCCTGAGATTGAGAGTAGTAGCAGCAGTGAATTATAGAGTGAGAGCTCTTTAGTTCTGGACTGCTTCATTGCTAAGTAGATTAAGAGCCCCTACTAAGTCTGATTGTCTCTAAAAAGGAAGATACTGACCAAGTAGGGCATAATGGGTAGAATTCAGAGTATATAATATTTTAAGCAATACTCAAAAGCATAATAGGCAAAAATTTATTGGACCCTAGTGTTGGCCTCATATATAGCCTGTCACTGAATTATCAATACCTTAAGGCTGGTTTTATTAGCGGGTTCTAATTTTAGGGAAGTAGGGTCTAAATCAGGGCTAGGGAAGGGAAAGCTTATAATAGGTAAGCTTTGCATGTGTATGACTGTGTGCATAATGTGTATAGTGTAATGCCTTCTTATGAGGATCCTTAGGATACATATTGGAACAGTACTTTCAATGTTGTTTATTGTTTTAATTGCTATAAAACCACTTCATGCCCAGTGGCTTGTCAATATGTACAACTTTTCAGCACTGAAAAAGGAAGGAGAATAACTGCAAGAGGCTGGAAGAAAGCAGGAGTGACAGGGCTTTTAGATGGGAGTGTGGTTATTTCAGATGAAGACCCTTTTAACAGTATATACTGAACTAGTTTATGTGTAAATGTATGTATACTCTTCATTATTAGTATCACTATTATTATCAAAAATTGCTAAAATTAGAACCCGCTAAATCCTTCCTGGCCTCAAATCGCTAAAATTAGAACCCGCTAATAATCCCAGCCTTAAGGTAACTAAATTATTTGATTGGATATTTTAATAGCTAAAACTATATTTGCTTACTTGTTAGGCTTACCTGTTTACTTTTTATGTTTATCTGTTTACTTGTTATGTTTACCTCTTTACTTCCTGTTTACTTTTATGTTTTTCATCTGTTTACTTGTTATATTTACTTGTTATATTTACTTGTGATCGTTTTATGTTTACTTGTCTGTGATGTATTATGCTTGATTCTGTATATTTTGATTTTGTTTACTGATCAGATGTCTAAGAGTTAAGAGGTTAGCTGTAGTTATGTATACCAGATTACCACAGTGTGTACTTAGCTAACTGTGTGATTTCCACTATCTGATAAGGACAGTAACCACACTAAACCAGTTCATTATGAACAGACTGAGAATGAATAACATATATATCAGACTGACCACTAACTGCAAGGACAGACAAGGTGGATTTCCTCTTTCATATCACCTCATCCAATTTCATGAGGAAAAGTTATTATGAAAAAAAAACAACTTATATTCACTCAGGTGGGCTTCTACATGTGTAGATGTACATTATGTCTATATCTATAAAAATGTTAGAATACATACATTCTTTTACAAGGGACAGTAGACCTGACCAAAATGTTTCCTTTATTCAGAGGTTCCACTGCATATTATAATTATATAGGACACATTGGAACCTTGGAAACTGTCCTTTATGTATATAAAGGCTGTCCTTAATTCAGAGGTAATATACAGTGGAACCTCTCTATATAGGACACATTGGGACCTTGGAAACTGTCCTTTATATAGAGGTTGTCCTTAATTCAGAGGTAACATACAGTGGAACCTCTCTATATAGGACACATTGGGACCTTGGAAACTGTCCTTTATATAGAGGTTGTCCTTAATTCAGAGGTAATATTAAAGTATTAGTTGGAACTGACGAAAGTTGCCTTTATTTCAAAGTATACGGAGGTTCCACTGTATTATAAATAATGCACTTACCTTTTGAGGCATAAATCTCTTCAAGTATCTCAATCAGGTCCCTGTATTGTTGGTTGGATGCCAGAATCTTCATTACTTTGTGGTAATTCTCTGCTTTGTTGCTAATTTTATTCATGATTTCACTAACCATCATAGAGCTCTTTTCAGAATCATCGTAGCAAATTCTTGGATTGGCGACTGTATCGTAGCATCTGTCACTGATTAGACCTTCTGTGTTAAGGCTGGATGCCAGAGCTTGCATGTCAAATGTGAAACCGATAATGAGCTTATTTCTAGCTTCCCTAAATGTTTCGTATTCAATATTGACCTCAGCCATTGCTCTGGGGAGCGAGGAAAGAGAGTTAGAGAGTGCACAGATTGGCACTTACCACACGACCAAATGAACGCAAATTGAATGCACACAGATTGGTCGTACAGCAAGCTCTGAGTTTTATGAAGCCTCTGTTGCATGCAATGTGTGTGTGTGTGTGTGTGTGTGGGCAGTGTGCATGCGCATGTGGGCAGTGTAGGCAGCATGTACGTACGTACGCATGCAGCATACAGAGTGTTAGTGGCACTATGTGGTTTGTTTCCAATTATTACGGCTAAGTAGGGGGAGGGGCCTAAATATTTAGAAGGAGGAGCTCAGCTTCCTCACCACCGCCCACCCCCCCTCCCCCCTTCCCAAAAAATAATATAATAAATAAATAGGTTTTGTTTATGCAAGTTAGATACCAACTCTTTGTCAAATTGTTGGGCCACAGTGACTGAAAACTGATCCTTCATCTAGCATAACTGATAAGTCTATACTAGTATCCTTGAGGAGGAGGTGGTATGGATTTGGGGTGGCTCACAACTATCTTATCATGACATGAAAGTGCCAATAATGCAACATGAATCAAGGAAACACAAACATAATTTTTAAAGAACTTCCATTTACAAACTCTTTTAACACCATAATTGTAGCATCCACATTCTGTGACCTTTGTACCACTGGAAATAATCGTCATAGTCGCATATACTATAGCATTGCACGTGTAGGCTCTTATGGAAAGAAGTAACAGAAACAGGAACCAGTTACCCACAAATCTTCCTCAGCTTCAGAACCTGATCAAGAGAGACAGTTTGGCTTACAGGGATGAGGTAAACCTTGTAAAACATGAGCTAATCACCCGTTCCACATGTCTGTCCATGCCTTAACCGTAGACAGTCTTGACCTGGAACTTTTATCTCTTAAGTAAATAAACTCACTTGCTCTGTCTATTTTCATTTTAAACAAAAATAGAATTTAATGGTGTTTGAGATTTTTACTAACTTTCTTGAGTCATGCATGGTCAGCCCAGCCAACGGTCTTCAATATATTAATGACATTTCTGACCATCTGTAACGTAGTTTCTTCAACAGTACCAGCATTATAGAGCTCTGCTCCAGCTGTTCATGGTCAACCCTTCACAGGAGTCCAAGGAACTACAGGAATTGGTCATGTTCTTGAGTCAAGTAAGTAAAAAATCTCATGTCTTCTTTATAGTTATGGTGAAATCTAAAGGCCATTTAGATTATATGGGGGTTATATGTCCTCTGTGTTAATATCTATATGGGAGGGGTTACATGCCTTCTCTGTGTTAGTGTCTATGGACCTCCTTGAAATTTAGGTTTGCAGTTGCTATAGAGATGACATGGGAACATTCCCAGATGAGCTAGTATCCTTACTTAGTGAACATGGACCCATTCTGGAACCTGAAATCAGATTAACCCTGTGCCGTGGACTCATTCTCATGAGGAATAAAGATTTAATTCCATCGCAGAGGTCAGGATATAATAATATTTTCTTTCCTTCCTTCATCCCTCTCTTTCTTTCTTTCCCTCCTCCTTCTCTTTCCTTCTTTCTTTCCTTCCTTCCTCCCTCTCTTTCTTTATTTTTTTGTTTTTGTTTGTAGATTGTTAGAACTATTTTTTCAGCTTTTTCGATGTCAAGATAAGATATTGCGCAAGGTCAGACATTTTTACCAGTAGTATACAGAATTACTGACAGTTTCTGCAAATGTTCAGGCCCTTTACAGTCACGTTGTAGCAGACATAAAGAAGATAAATTTAAGAAAGAAGAATCTATTAATTAATGGAGTATGTTGCTATAGTAAGATGTCACCCTTGAGACACAACCAGTTGGCCGTTATACAGAGGTGGTCTGCTTATACAGTGGAACCTGTATATAGTGGTCATCTTTGAGACACAACCAGTTGGGTGTTATACAGAGGTGGTCTGCTTATACATTGGAACCTGTATATAGTGGTCACCCTTGAGACACAACCAGTTGGCTGTTATACAGAGGTGGCCTGCTTATACAGTGGAACCTGTATATAGTGGTCACCCTTGACACAACCAGTTGGCTGTTATACAGAGGTGGCCTGCTTATACAGTGTAACCTGTATATAGTGGTCACCCTTGGGACACAACCAGTTGGCTGTTATACAGAGGTGGTCTATTTATACAGTGGAACCTGTATATAGTGGTCACCCTTGAGACACAACCAGTTGGCTGTTATACAGAGGTGGTCTGCTTATACAGTGGAACCTGTATATAGTGGTCACCCTTGAGACACAACCAGTTGGCTGTTATACAGAGGTGGTCTGCTTATACAGTGGAACCTGTATATAGTGGTCACCCTTAAGACACAACCAGTTGGCTGTTATACAGAGGTGGTCTGCTTGTACAGTGGAACCTATATATAGTGGTCACCCTTGGGATATGACAGTATATTATTTCTTTAGGGTTTGCAGAGGTTTATGTACTCAATGCTAAGAGACAACTCAAAAGTTACTAGTCGATTCTCACTTGAAATCTTGATCCAACTATACAAGAAAAACATATGGTGAGTGTCTATAAGAAGACTAATCAGATTCACCTACTCTGAGAGTAAATAGAAGAACCTCTCACATTGGGACCATGGAAACTGTCCTTTATATAGAGGTTGTCCTTAATTCAGAGGTAATATACAGTGGAACCTCTCTATAGAGGACACATTGGGACCTTGGAAACTGTCCTTTATACAGTATAGAGGTTTTCCTTAGTTCAGAGGTAATATACAGTGTAACCTCTCTATAAAGGACACATTGGGACCTTGGAAACTGTCCTTTATATAGAAGTTGTCCTTAATTCAGAGGTAGTATACAGTGGAACCTCTCTATAGAGGACACATTGGGACCTTGGAAACTGTCTTTGAACTGGCTGAAAAGAAGGGTGCCATATTGAAGCTTCCACCCAGTTTTGGGTCAAATAATTTGGAGATATAATTTCACATGAGACAAGTGTCCTTTATCAGAACACAATATGAAAATATAATAGCTGCAATAATAATTTTTTTCCTTTCTGATAATTAGGAATGATGCTAAAACAGTGAATGCTATATCTACAGCTTGCTTCTCACCAGTAACTAAGGTAAAGAAAAAAAGATTTTTTCATCACCTCAATCCTTTATATGTGTGTTGTTCAGATAGCTGTGTGTGCTCTGAGATTCTTCTTGACTGGTGAACAAGAAGATGGAGACGATAAAGAAGATTCTAGCAGTGAGAGTGAGGTAAATATTACATACTACTGTAATTGTTATAGCTTATTTCAATAGAGAGGTGTGGCTGCTGTGATTTTAGGGTGTGGCTAACATTTTTTCTTGAGAGAGTCCTATACTAGGGTGTGGTCAGAGAGTGTTTGGTAGTAGGATCAGTGAATTTGACGGGAGGGGGTCAGAGTTCAGTGGAGGAACAATATAACTGCTGGATTACACTTCTTCAGCACTCTAGTCTGGTTGATGTGATGTGTGATAATTGTTGTAGGATGAGGCTCATGCAATGAGAAATTACATCATATCAAAACAGACAGCAAAGAAAGGAAAAAAGAGAAAAAGGAAGATGACACGAGCTCTATCCTCTATCAAGGTTAGATTTGAGGAGTTACACTGTATACAGAGGTGTCCTCATTTCAGGGAGTTGGAATAGAGGAGTTCCACTGTATACAGAGGTGTTCTCATTTCAGGGGGTTGAAATAGAGGAGTTCCACTGTATACAGAGGTGTTCTCATCTCAGGGAGTTCCACTGTATACAGAGGTGTCCTCATTTCAGGGAGTTAGAATAGAGGAGTTCCACTGTTCTGTATACAGATACAGAGGTGTCCTCATTTCAGGGTGTTGGAATAGAGAAGTTCCATTGTATACAGAGGTGTCCTCATTTCAGGGAGTTAGAATAGAGGGTTTTTATTTGGTAATTTAGCAAAAGCAGAAGAGGAAGAAGTCCGGACAAGCCACTGTTTTTTCTGCTCTACATCTTCTTAATGATCCCCAGGATTTTGCAGAAAAGCTTTTCAAGAAACTTGAGAGGTCAAAGGACAACTTTGAAGTACGACTCATGATGATGTCACTTATATCTCGTCTCATTGGTCTGCACCAGGTGAGTGAGCATGTGAGTTTTGATGCATATAGGACCAAAATTTTGTGATTAAATTTTTGCTCTATAGTACTGTGGATCCATTTTCACGTGAAATATTTGCCCTCAGAATACTCTTAATGATATTCAAGACCTTTATAATATAATGATATTCATTATCTTTGTAGCTACATTTCTGAGTTTATATTTTCTCCTCATTCTGAGGTACATAGTTATGTTCTAATTAGCTGTAGTAATGTTTTAAAATTACTTTTTACAGTTGTTTTTATTCAACTTTTACTCTTATCTACAACGATACCTCCAACCACATCAAAATGATGTCACAAAGGTCCTCACATATCTAGCGCAGGCTTGTCACCAGTTGGTTCCACCTGAGGTCAGTTTTCCAAGTCTTATTCTGGAACTGAATTATCTGTTTATTGATATAGATTCTGGAACCAGCTGTTTGTGCTATTGTGAATAATTTTGTGACTGAAAGAAACTCTAGTGAAGTGATGGCTGTTGGGTAGGTATTAGCATGTATTGTATATAGTACAACAACAACAACAACAACAACAACAACAACAATAATAATAATAATAATAATTATACAATGAATATTAGTACAGTGGAACCTCTATTCTAGGATTTTGAAAACTATAAAGGTGTTCTTATTTTGGAGGCTAGCACATGGAGCCTCTCTATTTCAGGCACTTGTAAACTATCCAGGGGTCCTTATTTCAGGTTAATAGAACAGAATATCAGATACTCTGGGATTTTGAAAATTGTCCAGTAATCTACTGTTCCTACACTAGTATTCTTGACCATACACACACAGCTTGAATGCAGTGAGAGAAATGTGCGCAAGGTGCCCTCTGGCTATGTCAGCTGATCTGCTACAAGATCTGACCAGTTATAAGAACTACAAGAACAAGACAGTCATGATGGCTGCTCGGTCACTTATTCATCTTTACAGGGATATCAATCGTGATATGCTGCATAGAAAGGATCGGGTAATGATAAAAGGGTTAATGTTAAAGGGTTAATGTAATAAGGCTGGGTAATAATGGGATTAATTCAAAAAGTAAGTTTTACTCTATAGGAAAAGTAATGTAAAGGGTTAATACTTAAAGATAATTGGACAAAGGGTTAATGTGTAGTTATTGTCTTAGAAAGATAGGGTAAAAAGGTTGTGCAATAAAATAGGCTATGTTGACAAGGGGTTAATTTATTATCAGGTAAGGATAAGATAAGGTAGAAAATGGGTTATTAATCTAAAAAATGTGTAATTATATAATATGTAGTACTCTGAAATAATGGGTAAAGGGTTTTCTGTTACAGGGAAAGCCTACAGAGGCTAATAGTTATGATGCTGTTGTGGTGAAAGAATATGGAGAGATGGACAGTACTGACATCATACCAGGAGCAGAGGTAGTCAATTTCTCCCCTTCCTGGGGTTACTAGTATCTATAGTTACAGTGGGACCCTTGGAAACTGTCCTTTATATAGAGGCTGTCCTTAATTCAGAGGTAATATACAGTGGTACCTCTCTATAGAGGACACATTGGGACCTTGGAAACTGTCCTTTATATAGAGGTTGTCCTTAATTCAGAGGTAATATACAGTGGAACCTCTCTATAGAGGACACATTGGGACCTTTTAAACTGTCCTTTATATAGAGGTTGTCCTTAATTCAGAGGTAATATACAGTGGAACCTCTCTATAGAGGACACATTGGGACCTTGGAAACTGTCCTTTATATAGAGGTTGTCCTTAATTCAGAGGTACATAATATACACTATAGTAGTAGTTGGGAACAAGATAAGTGTCTTACCTGAGGTTCCACTATAGCTATGTTCTGCCTTTCATCTCTACATAGCTAATCGATCTTCCGGTTGAAGACACAGCATCTTGTGGAGATAAGGGAGATAGTGATGATGACGATGAGGAAGAATGGGTGTCTTTAGACAGCAGTGATGAGAGGGTGGAGGAGGAGATAGAGGAAGAAGAGGAGGAGGAAGAGGTGGAGAAAGAGATGAAGGAGGAGGTGGAGGAGAAAGAGGAAATAAAGGAAGAAGAGAGAAGAGGGAAGGAAGGTGGAGCTGAAACGGTGGAATTTATGGAGGACAGAGAAGGAGCAGATGTTTCAAATAGCTTCACATCCAACCAGCATTCATTTCAAATGAGAAACCACAAACGTAAATCCATACATGATTTAGCTAGCAATAATGTTACCAGTACCTGAGGTGCTAGTAAATGAGATTTTCATGCTATAATATACATGGGCCTGAGGTGCTATTATATGAGTTTACCATGGCCTGAGGTGCTAGTAAATGAGATTTCCATCATGACATGACAAACTTTTTGTTAGGTTAAAATAATTATACCCACGAAATTTACCCACTGTACATTATATTGCCTATTGCATGGAGATAGGAATTATTATGACATTAATTTTTGTGGATATCATCTTTGTTTGACAGCCAACAACTTTAAAGATCATTTACTTGAAAAAGAGCTGGAAAGAGAGAGAAAACTTCCTAAAGAAGCACTGAAACTTCTGAAACAGCACAGGCGGGAGACGGCTGCTCTTGTTGGAACAACCAGGGTATGTGTTCTTTATTGTATGCAGTCTACTCATTAAGGTGGTGTCCTTATTTCAGGGGTAGATTATACACATCTCTATGTAGCTGGGAAGGTATGCAGTGTCCTCATTAAGGAGGTGTCCTAATTTCAGGGGTAGTTTATACACATCTCTATGTAGCTGGGAAGGTGTGCAGTGTCCTCATTAAGGAGGTGTCCTTATTTCAGGGGTAGTTTTATACACATCTCTATGTAGCTGTGAAGATGTGCAGTGTCCTCATTAAGGAGGTATCCTTATTTCAGGGGTAGTTTATACACATCTCTATGTAGCTGGGAAGGTGTGCAGTGTCCTCATTAAGGAGGTGTCCTTATTTCAGGGGTAGTTTAAACACATCTCTATATAGCTGGGAAGGTGTGCAGTGTCCTCATTAAGGAGGTGTCCTTATTTCAGGGGTAGTTTTATACACATCTCTATGTAGCTGTGAAGATGTGCAGTGTCCTCATTAAGGAGGTATCCTTATTTCAGGGGTAGTTTATACACATCTCTATGTAGCTGGGAAGGTGTGCAGTGTCCTCATTAAGGAGGTGTCCTTATTTCAGGGGTAGTTTATACACATCTCTATGTAGCTGGGAAGGTGTGCAGTGTCCTCATTAAGGAGGTGTCCTTATTTCAGGTATAGTTTATACACATCTCTATGTAGCTGGGAAGGTGTGCAGTGTCCTCATTAAGGAGGTGTCCTTATTTCAGGGGTAGTTTATACACATCTCTATGTAGCTGGGAAGGTGTGCAGTGTCCTCATTAAGGAGGTGTCCTTATTTCAGGGGTAGTTTATACACATCTCTATGTAGCTGTGAAGATGTGCAGTGTCCTCATTAAGGTGGTGTCTCTGATATAATGTTTCCTCCAGTTTCTTACTCAAGAAGAATTCAAGAAAATTCGTTTGAAGCGATTAGCCTCAAAAATAGTTCCTAAGAAAGGAAGAAAGAGACAGTTAGTGGAACTTCTTGATGAACAGAAACAACGAAGGGAAGAGAGAGGTGAGCTACTCTCTGAGGCAGCCATTGAGACTGTAGACCATGCCAGGAAGAAACATTCAAAGGAAGACAGAATGACGACCATTGTGGTAAGACTCCCAAAAGTTTGAAATACAGAGGTTTCAGAGATATCCTTGTTTGAATAGAGGAGTTCCACTCTATATAGAGGTGTCCTCATATGAGCAGGGTTTCATCTAAGGGGGGGGGGGGCACAGGGGAAGTTTCCCCCCAAAACTCCTCAATTTCCCCCCCAAAGTGACCCAACTTCCCCCCCCCCCCCAAGATTTGTTGCAAAAAAAATTCACGATAAGGGTTTGAGTAGATATACGTATTAAATGCTAATGGTTATACAAGTAGTCTGCGTGTTTTCTGTTCCTTCCAGTGATCTATAATAGTCTCCAAACTTTCATTGCTCAATTTTTCTGGTCCTTCAATGCACACTCGCATGGCCTGATCTAGGGTGTCATCACCAATTTGATTCCTCAACCTAGTTTTGACTAGTTTCATGTTGCTGAAGCTTCTCTCGGCTGTTGCTGTAGTCACTGGCAGAATGGAAACAATTGAGGCTAGGGTGACAAGATTGGGAAAAGCAGAGCCAAGAGTAGAATTAGACACAAGAGCTTTTGTTACTTCTTTTGCTGTGCTGCTCTTGAACTTTGTGAACATCAACCGTCGAAATATTTTCCATTCAGCCTCAGTTTGCTCTGAATTAATATCAGGTACTGAAGTACCAGTAGTGGACTGAAAAGATACAGTATGAGGCATTCCATAGTAGCTTATCAGGACTTCTAACTCCTCTGACCCATATGTAGATAGATCTTTCTCTTCTTTCGGTAAATGATGGGGATTAAATATAGAAAAAGCCTAAAAGACATCAGATGATTGCATTCTGGTTGTTATACGGTCAATAACACTAAGGTTTATACACTCTTTGAATGAAGGTTTCCTTATCAGATTCAGTAATCTGAATTTTAAGTTGCCCTAACTGTGCCTGGTCTGAAAATACCTGGATGTGATCTTTGAACCAAGTGCTAGAATTGGGATTATCCTTCAATTCTATTAATCTGTTGGTAGTGGTTTGCACCATCATTGGTACAACTGAGAGATCAAGATCCTTGGATTGAAGACTTCCCTGTAGTTTGGCTACCGTATGAAGAACATCACAGAGCATGTACAAGCAAGCAACAAACTTGTAAGTACACAAGAGCACAGAAAGGCCATATGCTTCAGCATCACCATTTTCAGCATGCAAATCTTTGAAGGTCTTCACCAGAACAGGAAGAACTTGTCTGACAGCACGGACACAGCGTTCTCTGGCTAAACACCGAGTATCACTGGGCTTGGTAACCTTCATTTCAGGTGTATTCAACACTGCTTCAATTTCTGCCAACTTTTCAGCTTTCTTTGGCGAATAATGGAAGCATTTCCACATAGCAAGGAGGGTACCCAAGACCCGTTTCACTTCATTGTGCTCATTTGCTGAGTAAACTGCAGCTAACTGGAGCTTATGGCATTGACAATGAATATAGAGGGCACTGGGAACAAGAGATCTCATACGTTTCTGTACTCCACTCCTCTCACCTGACATAGTATTTGTTCCATCAAAGCCCAAACCACGAATTTTTTGAAGGGAAATGGCCTTATCATGGAGAAATGTGAGCAAATACTTGGTAAGAGCTTCAGAGTTAACTTCACGTACGTGAACCAGACCTAGAAAACCCTCCACAGACTTAGCATCTTCTAGCCACCTTCCACATATGGCCAATTCCTCCTTTGAAGAGATATCTGTACTTTCATCGGCCATGATGGAGTAAAATTGGCTGCTCTTGAAGCGAACAAGTATGTTATCTTCTATATGATAACTAATGCTTTTCAAAAATTCAGCTGTACTAAATTTAGAAAGATAGGTTGCA
Source organism: Diacarnus erythraeanus (assembly GCA_964016965.1). Lineage (NCBI taxonomy): Eukaryota > Metazoa > Porifera > Demospongiae > Poecilosclerida > Podospongiidae > Diacarnus > Diacarnus erythraeanus. The sequence continues at coordinate 1,218,528 of OZ024677.1, forward strand.
TTGGAAGATGAGGATTGCTTGTGTGATTCCAATTGCTCAATTCCATTATCAATTTGAAGTTGAATTATGCCATCAAACATAGTCGTATGGGGGGAACGGTTTACTACAAGATAGTAAAGTGATCTTAGCAAAATTTTTATAAGGTTACGATTCTTTTCTCTCTCTTTATCACCAATAGCTGACGTTCTTTCAATTATGTCCCCTGAAGTTTGAGCAACACTAGCAAATGCCTTCACCTCTACAGCTGCCGAATGCCATTCAGATCTCTCATGTTGCCTTAAGAGTTCAACCCAGTTAGTAATTGGTTTAGTTACCCATGCTCCACGTGCAGACGGCAGAGGTTTACCAAACTTCTTGCAGATAGAACAAAACCTGCCGTCATTTGGCACATAGTCAATCCAACACCATTTATCCTTCCACTTGGGATTAAACTTTAGGTTTTTCTTGTACATTTTCATTTTCTCTGTTAGGCCCCAATTCTTTGATTGATAGTTTCTCATCAGTAGAGTTGTTGTGGAACTATGAGGGAGGGACGGTATTACCATTATGCCATTATTATGATGAAGTATATTTTTTAGAAAACAAGGAGATGGTGAAAGCAAATAGATGGTGAAAACAATAGGGACAAACAACAATGATGAAAAAAATTATTTTGTTTTTGTAATTGGTTGTTTTGTGGCAGCACAAGAACCACAAATAGGATAACAACTGTCTGGAATGATGATATCATCATCACAAGAGCAAAATATACAAATGTTTTCATATCCCATAGAGTAGTACAGTTTCTCTACTGGATCTCCACATGCCAGGTCTCTGCAGTGAACATCTGCTAGACAAGAGTCTGGTAAGTCTAAATCAGACAAATTGAAACCACAGCTGAAATCAAAGTTGCTCATTATCTTCTCCAGTTCTTTTCGTACAAATGTGGAGAGTTTCTTCCTTGAATAAATCAAACGCCACATTCCACATACAACACACTCCACCATTAAGTTGGTGTTTTTTGCATGCTGAATACTAGCAATAAAAGGGAGCGTTTTCTTCCTCTTCTTGGTTTGCGAGAGTGAGGGTCGATCTTTTTCAGAAGTGGTAGTACCAAACTTTCCTTTCAGAGATAGCCTGAGGAATAACTCGGACAATAATACTTTAACAGGCTCAATTGAATCAGAGATTTCATTAGCAAGATTTGGATTTTGCTGTGTAGCTGCTCGTATTTGTTTGAGCGAATTACAGTTCTTCAATAAACCTTCTGATTCTTCACCACATTCTTTTCTCATAAGCCCCACACTTTGCAGGCCTAAATTCAATATCGACATCACACGCTCGACTGGGTTCTTCCAAGACTGAGCAGGAGCGGTGCGGGCAGCACACAAGAAATCCAAATCCAATTTCAGGAATATAGATATCAAAGTCAATTGTACCGACAAATATGTGATCCGGTGGTCAGGACCACCGTCAGTGTAAGTGCAGAGGACAGGTGGTACTGAAGAATGCTGCTGTTCAATATAGTGCAGTAATTCAGCAACATGACGAAGAGGAAAGTAAGTTTTCACCAACATCGCGTACAGGTGTCATGCGAGAATGAACAAGTTTCATCTGCTTATTCTTCTGGCCTAAGTACTGACTGTATTCTGCTATTGCACGAGCAAGCATATCAACATCATTGCAAAAAATACTCCATGCACATCGATCCCAATACGAAGCTTGTAAGGACAAAAACAGTTGCTGAGAGTGTCGGTGCAAGACATCATGAAACATATTTCCTATCTGCCGTTTACGATGCTTAGAAGCTTCTGGTGTGTTGTAACCAGTGAAAGTATCACAGAAATCAGGAATAGGAAAGCTCCTACTTTTGAAAACATCATGATGGCCATCTATATACCATAGAGTTTCTGTGAGACAACTGACAAGTTGTTCCCCATGTGTAGCTACCTCTGTCTGTATGTTTGAAAAGAAGACCATTCTGATCGAGCATATCAATAATAGCATTTCTGAGTTTCTGCTTTTTATTTTTTGGATGTTCAATACGTGAAGGCAATTTCTTCATTTTCAGCTGGCGCTGTCCCTCCCGCAGAACCTCAAATGCGTTTCTAGCTGGCTGTTGAGGTAAACTAGAACTTCTACTTTCAACATGAAACTTTATGAATGGTCCAAACATGGATACAACTTGTGAAACACACATTGTGATGTCTGCTTCATCAACAATCTTTCTGTTTACCAACATACACTTTCTTTAACTCACAAGGGCTTTGCGTCAGGTTGCTGTCACGAAGAAAGTCAATAAAGGTGACATCTGGAGGGTTCACAGTCACTATCCTCCACTGGGTAAGAGTAGATTTAGTTTTAAGGCAGTAGACAGTTACATTTGCTAGCGTTGACATCACAGGCACACTAGTCAGCCCTTCGATTGAGTCAGCCTCAGTTGCTCAGCTTGCACCAATTCTATCGAAGCACACTCAGCTTTATTTTTTCATTACATCATCATAATTAACAAAATGACGTCATCATAATGGTGAGAAAAGTCGAAACAGAAAAATGATGTGGGCGGTTGATGAGAAACTATTAATCAAAGAATTGGGGCCTTACTGTAGTAGCTGTAGGGCCTACTCCACTCAATTGGCATGGTCGTTTAGAAGCAGTAAGCTGGTCATTATCACTAGCACTCTTTCCTGACTCCTGAGAAATCAAAAACCTCTTCATGTTTCCCTATGCCTATTTAGTGCACAGCTAGCTAGCTAGTGAGTAGTGAGTGACTCAGTAGTGAGCTTCAGTGAAGCTCACTACGAATCAGCCATTTTCACAGCTTACAGCTTTGGTGACCACAGCATGTCAGTTGTGGTGAACATGACAGGCCATAGGCAATGACTCAGCCAATGAGAGCCTGAGAGGGACTGAAGATTAAATGTAGCATGTTATTAAGGTCCAAAAATTGGGAGTATTTTTTGCTTCACGCTCTGCGCGGGAGGGGACACATCCCCCTCCTGCACCCTCCCCCTCACCGTGACCTTGGCCACACGGTCGTAACCTTTCCCCCAAGACAAAATTCCTAGATGAAACCCTGATGAGGGTGTTGGAATAGAGGAGTTCCACTGTATACAGAGGTGTCCTCATATGAGAGTGTTGGAATAGAGGAGTTCCACTGTATACAGAGGTGTCCTCATTTCAGGGTGTTGGAGTTCCACTGTATACAGAGGTGTCCTTGTTTCAGGGTGTTGGAATAGAGGAGTTCCACTGTATACAGAGTTGTCCTCATTTCAGGGTGTTGGAATAGAGGAGTTCCACTGTATACAGAGGTGTCCTCATTTCAGGGTGTTGGAATAGAGGGGTTTGTAGCTACCATGGAACCATATTTTTGGAATAGGAAGGAAGAGAAAAAAGAGAAAAATTTGGATCCAAAAAACGAAAGTTCAATCCCTTGAGCAGCTCCACAAACAAGCAGAAGAGGAAGAAGAAAGCATTCACTATGATCAAACATAAGAGAAGCATCAAGGGAAAGAACAAGAAGTCCTTCAGAGAGAAACAGGTAATGCTCTTTGTCATATTTAGGCTCAAGAGGGTTAAAGAATAGATTAAACTTGTTGGATGAAGAGTTATTTTGAGATTCTTTAATACTATCTACAATAATAATATTCTATTCTTGTATGTTTTTTGAATATTTTTGCATGTTTTTGGAATATTTTTGCATGTTTTTGGAATATTTTTGCATGTTTTTGGAATATTTTTGCATGTTTTTGGTATATTTTTGCATTTTTTAGTACATATACCATATAGTGCTTTACATTTTGGAGGAGATCAACTTTTGCGAATAGGTTATTCCTTCACGAAACAACTTTCATGAGGTCAGAGGCCAGAAGCCAGGTAAATGGAGAAGATTAGTTTCAAGAGCAAAAGTTTGGCAGATCAATAATTTCCTAATTCATGAAAAGCGTGAATGGTGAGCTTCTCCAAAACAAAGCACTATGTTTTGCATGATTTTGGTAGCTATGTTTTCTGCAATAATATTTTGTTGTAATGTTTCATTTCAGCATGTTTTGATGTTTTATGACTGATCTTGCATAAAATGTAGCATTTCCTATCTTCTATATAACCCACTGAAGACTGTAAAATTAATTTACTATGACTCCCACTGCAGATGGCACTGAGAAATTCCCTCTTGAAACAAAAACGAAGAAAGTAACTTTTAATGTCTGACAAGTCATAATAACTCATGTTAAAACACAACTTTTACAAGTAATAAATAAATAAAATAAAATAAATAAAATAAATAAATAAATAAAATAAATAAATAAATAAATAAAGCCAGTTTGTCCCTAGGTGTCTGGAATAGATGATCAGTTGGTGAATCCAGGAATTTGAAGAGGGAGGTACTAGCCACGCCCCCGCTCATTAAACCACACCCATTTTACTGCACCTACTTTAAAGAATGTTCATAATTAGCTAAAAGCTGGCTCTGAATGTGAATGAGGTAATGGGAGCTAATGTCTAAATAATATTTCTCCATTGAAAATTCACAGCTGGTCAAAAAAAATAATTTTCTTTTCTTTTAATTACTTTTTGTGTTTTAAAACCTTCTTTTGAGAGACCTCTCAAAAATTTATTAATAATGAAAATTTCTTGCTATACTAAGTTACTGTACCTGAAAAGAAACTCCACCCAGATCTGCCACTCCCACCATAACTGGCTGTAACTTTATAATAATATATAGAAAGGGGATTATTGTAGCTAGCTACTCTCCAAATGTTCATCCATTCCAAATGAAGTTGGAAAACCTTTTCTTGTATAAGTCACTAAAGCTGACAGTTGACTTTTGACATGCTTTTGTAGAATAGTAGCTATAATGTTTAAAGTTTTTTGGCGGAGGTTGTCTAGAGAATAGAGTAATACATGATGACATACTCAATGCTCAGATAGTAATGAGGTGGGGTTTCAGACCACATCAAAGCATTAAACTCTACCTTATACCACACCCACATCAAAGGCCATTAAATGTATTGTTTAACACTGCAGAAGTCTGTGGAACTTGTGGTCACCCTTGGGACAATTAAAAGTTTCATCAACAAAATTGCTAACAAAATGTTTTGTCATTCAATGATAACTCAATGTGATCCTCCAATGGTCTACAGAATCTTTGCTTTCACTACTGTCACTGTAAATTTAACTGTGGCCATTGCATCTGTAATAAAAGTAAAAGTACATAAGAGAAGCTAAAGACCTCAAATATACAGCAGCAGCATAATGTGGGAGTGTTAGGCACTAGTGACCAATAGCTAACTACCAACACTAATTTCTAATCATGTTATCAAAGCACCAATAACAACAAGGAAGGAAGAAGGAACCCTGTCCCTTGAAGATCTTATAGGCAAACAATCCAGGAATTTTTTTTAATGGTTCTAGAATAGTTAATCAGAATGTGTATCCCATGTATTCTAACTCTACACATCAATCAAGTGAGTTAGATTAAAATTTTAAATGGTTCTAGAGTGGAATATGTATACTATGTATTCTAAGTTCTAACACATATCGACAGACATACATCTACACATGTAGCCCATCTGTGTGAATACAAGTTAATAGTGTCTTTGTGACCTTCCCTCATGAAATTGTATGAGGTGATAGGAAAGAGGGAATCCAGTTAGTGGGTTAGTGGTCATCTGATAGATGCCAGTTCACAAGTGTGGTCATTGATAAGAATGGTAATCACAATTTAGTTAAGTAGACACTGTGGTAATCTGGTATACATAACTACAGCTAACCTCTCAACTCTTAGACATCATTAAACAAGACCATTAGAAAAATGCATAGAATCAAGCACATCACATCACATAAACATAAACAAGTAACAAGTAAACATATAACAAGTAAATAACAAGTAAGCAAGTAGATAACATAATTAGGGAGGTAGGGAGTACATTCTGATCTAGAGTAATTATTAGGGGGTGATATAAGATGGTTCAGGAAATTAGATTGAGGAAGTAAAATAATATCACTAACCAACAGGAGAAATGGTAGGTGTTCAGAAAGGGTTATTACCTACTTCACTTTGAGTATTACAATCCCCTGAAAAGAGGACACCTCTATATAGAGGGATTGAGGGTCAGTAGAGTGGTGCAGAACTTTTGTTATCTATTTTTCAAGGAACACAGAATTAACCACATATCCTTTGATGCTGTGTTACAATGCCATCGGAATATTTGTGGTTTACTATGATTAGATAAATCTAATAGCCCATTAGATAAATCTAATCATGGTATATACAGTAAACCATTAATTTTAGAACATAGATTGTTTGTTTTTTTTTGCTCAGAATCAGAACCCACCAAGTATAAAATTATGACACAGGTACAGTTAATCTGTGTTCTCATTACACAGACACAGGGGTGTAGGCAAGGCCCCCCCTTCCCAGATTTTTTTTTTCTAGATAATACTAATAATAGCTAATAAGCTCAGGCTCTGGCTTAAAAAGGGGGGGGGAAATGAAAAAACCCGGGTTTGTTTGTCGGCCATAACTTTTTTATGCTTCACCCTACAAACTTGATTTTTGTACCAAATTACTCCTTTTCTCACAAGCTTTTTTTTGAGCACAAAAACATAGACTAGAGATGCATGGTTGGGAAGTTACTGGCTCATGCACCAAAAACTTTAGGTACACTATACACCACACTAGTATACACCAGACACTCCATATTGTTAGAGTAACCACAGAGGTGTTGATTGCAATGTTAAAAACCCACCGCTGCAACAACATACCAAATATGGAGTGTCTGGTGTATACTAAGTGTGGTGTATAGTGCTTTTTTGCAGCTGTGGGTTTTTAACATTGCAATCAACACCTCTGTGGTTACTCTAACAACATACCAAATATGGAGTGTCTGGTGTATACTAGTGTGGTGTATAGTGTACCTAAAGTTTTTGGTGCATGAGCCAGTAACTTCCCAACCATGCATATGTTTTTGTGCTCAAAAAAAAATTTTTTTTTTGTAAACTGCATATAATGTGCATTGTAGTGGTTTGGTAAGCAGTCATGACAGTAGTGGTTAACAGGTAAGTGTGGTAACATTGTATAGGAATTTGCTTGACTCTTAGCCTAATATTGCTAGTAGCTAGCTAGTACCCATGTACCTACACCATACCTTACCTGTAGACATTTTCTATTTGATGTTGATGTTGGATGGACCTTGATGTGGTCTGAAACTCCACCTTCCACTATGTGCTTAATTATGTTGTCTCACTTGTCTACTTGCTTACTTGTTATTGACGGTTTGTTTGTTGTTTTATGTTTACTTGACTGTGATGTGATGTGCTTGATTATGTGTATCTTCTAATGATCTTGTTTACCCAACCCACTTAATGATCTATATATAGGGATGTCCACATTATGCTGGCATAATTTTGAGCATAATAGGTTTAAGTGAGCATTGGGAATTATGCTGGCATTTTGGGGGAGTTAATTAACCACAATATCTATTTTACTTCCTAGAAGGCTGGACACTATCTTGTGGAAAAAGGATTTAGCTAATTGGGCCTCTGCTTTTAAGCTATCATACTTGTGCAGCCTAGCTCAGCAACTGCTGAACGTGTCTTTTCACTACAAAGTTCATTTACACACCAACAGAACAATTCACTTGAAGATTATATTGAAGCTAGTATCATGTTACAATATAATTTTTAAAGGCATAGCTATTGTGGTTATGGATAATTCTATGAGCATAGCTAATGTAAAATTCCTGGAATTGCTGGCATAGCATAATGGGCAAAATTGTGAGCATAATGTGGACATCCCTATCTATATAACAATACCGCTTGACCAAGCACATATACTTGACGATTGACCAAGCACATATTCATGAATAATTCAAATACACTTTTTTTACACCTAACTGTAAGCTTCTGGGAGCTATGTTTTGTGTTTCACACCCCAAGTAACTTGGCACCTAATTAGTTCTTAAGGTCCACTAAGAAACTTCACTTCCTGAAGCTTAGACCAAGACTTTTTCGGGGACTGGCTGATCCTTCAGTTGTCTATTGTGACAGTTTTAGCAAGCTATGGAAAGAAGAGCTTTGCAACACTACAGAGAAATAGAAGAGCTTCTCTCTCTGAGGAACAGAGAGAGAGAGAGAAAGGGAAAGGCAAAGAAGGAGGAGTGATGTCTGCTACAAAGGAGAGAGGGGGGGACAAGGGAAGAGGGAAGAAGAAAGTTCTTTGGCTGAGGTTGTCTAGAGAATAGAGTGATACCTAATCACTGTAATTAGAGCCACACGAAAAAATAATTAGAGCTGAGGTTGGCGATTACATTGTGACCAAAAAAATACACTTTACTTGGGGGTGTCGCCTAAATTAGAGTGTCACTTAAATAATTAGAGCTAAGATGGACTGTTGCAACATGGCTGTATCTGGTGATGGCTACACCTACTTTCATGTTTGTATCCAGAGTGTTGTGAGGGGGGTTCATGTTTACAAGGCTGTGTGGACTTCAGTGGGGGTGAAAAAGCTTTTGATCAACTTTTATGACATCTCTTTAACAGCAAACCAAAGCCAACTACAAAAAAAAAAACACCTGGGCTCTAATTAATTAATCGGGCCAGGAAAAACTAGAGGAAGGAGGTGGTGCCATAGTATAGAGCTAGAAAAATAATTTCTTGTCTGGGTGGTATTATGGTGTCGATTTACAGTGATTGGGGTACATGATGACATACTCAATTGCTCAAGATAGTAATGGGGTGGGATTTCAGACCACATCAAAGCATTAAACTCCACCCTATACCACACCCACATCAAAGGGTATAGTTTAACACTGTGCAGAGGTCTGTGGAACTTGTGGTCACCCTTGGGACAGTAAAAAGTTTCATCAGCAAAATTGCTAACAAAATGTTTTGTCGTTCAATGATAACTCAATCCTCCAATGGTCTACATAATCTTTACTACTGTCACTGTAAACTCAACTGTGGCCATTGCATGTGTAGAAAGTACATAAGAGGAGCTCAGGACCTCAAAAGAGAAAGATAATAGCAGCAGCATAAATTGTTGGAGTGATAAGCACTGGTGACATAATAGCAAACACTAATCATGTTATCAAAGCACCAATAACAACAAGGAATGAACCCTGTCCCTTGAAGAGAGGCTGTCCTTATTAGAGCAGACAATCAAGTGAGTTAGGTTAAATGGTTCTAGAGTATTATAGTTACTTGTATCCCAACACTACACATGTAACCCATCAATCAAGTGAGTTAATTAGATTAAAATTTTAAATGGTTCTAGAGTAGAATAATTGTGCATAATTATATTATTCTAACACATGGACAGACATATACATCTACACATGTAGCCAATCTGTGTGAATACAAGTTAATATGTCTTAACTAAAATTGGATGAGGTGATATGAAAGAGGAAATCACCTTGTCTGGCCTTGGAGTTAGTGGGTTAGTGGTCAGTCTGATAGATGTCAGTCCATGTTCACAAGTGTGGTTATTGTAGCCTCGTCCCCAGGTCTTCCGCTCGGGAGAGAAAAAAAAGTGCGAAGTTAAGGTAGCGGAAGGCTAGGCCTGGTAAAACTTATCACGTGAGCAAAGTCACTAATATTGCATGCGGGGGCGGAGTACACTGGACGTCACAGAACACCCGCGCATCGAGCCTCGATATTAGGGCTACTGTTACTGCTACATAGCTAGTTGACAATCCGCCGTAAGTAGTTAGCTAGGCTAGCTGTAAGTTGTAGTTTGCTAGTCTAAATTACTGTAGTATTGCAACTCTGCACAGTGCAGGTAAGATAGGAGATGCAGATCTCTAACCTCTATCATACGTATAATAGTAGTTCATAGTTAGCTAGCTAGGCCTAGCATAAATTCATAGTTAGGTAAGTTATAGATAGCTAGCTAATTTTTTCCACCAATATCCCTGTAGTCCTGCCTGTAGGTAAGATAGGAAACGCAGCTCTGTCTAGTCTCTAGACAGTGCCGTGATTGCGTGGGCAGGTCATCGTTCTTCCTTGAGTATGCCCACGCTCCAATTAAGTCCTTTCTATACGTACCTACCTCCTTTCTACCCTCACGTGATAAGTTTTACCAGGCGCGCCCTCTGCTCGCTCGCTTAACTTCGCATTTTTTCAGTCCCACATTATTTTACGGGAGGCGAGCAGAGGGCCTGGGAACGAGGCTATGGTTATCGTGCTTATCAGATTGTGTGAATGGAAATCACAGTTAGCTATGTAATAAATACACTTAACCTCCTAACTCTTTGTTATCAGTAAACAAGATCATTAGAAGATACATACATCACATCACAGACAAGTAAACACAAAACAATAATAAATATATAACAAGTAAGCAAGTAGACAAGTATATAAGGCAACATAATTAAGCACATTGAGGAGTACATTCTGATCTAGAGTAATTGGGGGGTGATATAAGATACTGGACAGGGTGAGTTCAGGAAATTCAATTAAGTAAGTAAAGTAAAGTAGCACTGACCAACAGGAGAAATGGTAGGTGTTCAGAAAAGAAGCTACTTCACTATGAGTTTTACAATCCCCTAATTAGCATTAGAATAATGTTTACGCTCGTAATAATTTTTAATTTCGCGTCGGAGTTTCGTTTCGCATCGGAATTTCATTTCGCATTGGAATTTCGCTTCGCAAGGAAGGGTGCACTTCTCGGCTTCCATACAGCTCTCTATCCCCGGTCAAGATCGAATCCGAAAAGCTTAAGACTGCTCTCAAGGACCTGCTTCAAACACTCTTGACTCAATCTCTCTATACGTAAGTGCAGTAAAACATTGTCCAGAGTTCTAACACTGACTGGGAGCCTTAGCAAGCTACACTGTACTTAATTGATTCTAACTGTCTATTAGGCTTAGGTAGATTATGCTGGCATAATTTTAGGAATAATAGGGACTGCCTGGAATCAGGCATAGACGTCTAATGGGGGCACATTTTGGGAATAATTTGAACTCCGTTTGCACCTGGTCAGTGTACAGCTAATTTTGAAGTCCTCTGAGTGGAGTGGTCTATGGACTAGTGGATCTACTCTATAGGCCTAATTCCATTAGTAGTTTCATGCACTATTGGTGACTATACAGTGATTGTGATCAGCCATGTGGCATGTTTCAGTATTTTGATAGTGTCAAAAATGGCTTCTAGTTCAGCTAGCGCTAGCGTAAGTCCTCAATTATCGACCACCATCAATTATCGGCCACACCCAATATACGGAAAAATATAGCGGTCACCGTAAACTCAACTTATCCAGATGGTAAGTTCTTGTAGTTTAGTAGCTATTGCCTTCCTTCATTTCGTCGTTCAAGCAGTGTGAGTTTGGGGTTGAGGGTGGGGAGGTGTTTAGCTAGCTGTTTGTCTAAATGTTTATGAGCATTAGCATCCAAAATAGCTATAACCAGCTAGGGTAGCTAGCTAATAGCTAATAATTATCTAGATACTATAGTTTTTTTAGATGACAAAGGATGCCCAATAGGAAGAACAAAGGTTTTAAGAGGTACAGGACTGGGGTACATGCTCCAAAAACAGCTCAATCAAAGCAGTAAAAGAAAAGAGTGGACTAATGAACAAATGCTAGCAGCATTAGATGATGTAAAGAAAGGAGTCTCAGCAAATTGTGCAGCAGATGCTAATGGTATTCCTTGATCAACATTAAAGAATCGAAGAGTAGTACATGGTACAAACCCTAAACCAAGGCCATACTAAAGATGATGTGTCTGTTATTCAAAGAAAATCAAGGTACTGGTCGAGAGTGGCTGCAATGTGAATGCACTAGGTGGATTTTCAAGGACTGCATTCTCTCCAATTCTGTCTTATATGTTAATTTCATTTTCTTTGATACTTAACTCTCGTACCGCGCTAATAAAATTAATTAATTACACTCACGCACAGTAGCCTTTAATTAATTAAAGTTACCTGATCTTTAGTAAGATGGCTGTAGGCTCTTTGTCTATACCCACGAGTGATTTTGGTAGATGCGGGAAGGCAGGCCATTGAAAACAGGATCCTAGCAACCAGAAAACTCTAAGGTAAGCTTTAGCTAGCTATAATTTTGTCGGGTGAACTAACTAGACAGGCTAGCGTGAGCTAAACATAAGGGCTGTGCACAAGTGTGAGTAAGCGGTAGTATAGCTAGCTAAAGCTAAAATGTAGGGCTGTGCTGCCTAAATTGGGTGCCAACCATTGTTTATCAAAGCTTAAAAACCTTCTTGGTCAGAAAATTTGCTAGTTAATCTTGAAACAGAAGCAACTTAGCTAATAAACCTTTAGCTGTTTAAAACAATATCTGTCTTGTAATTTGTGGCTGAATAGTAAGCATAGCCCTAGATAGTGAGCTAAAATTGGATGTTCAAACACCTGTCTGGTAAGCCCAGCAAGGTGTCAGTTATAAAATTGGAGGTTTAAACACCTGTCTGATAAGTCCAGCAAGGTGCAGAGTGTGTGAGAAAGACTGGAGGGTGGGTATGTTAGCTGTAGGGCTGAGACTAGGCCACCACACTTATTCAATCTGTCTTCTCTTTTTGTATAGGTCAGTGGACATGGATCATGACAAAGATAAAGTGAAGAATCATTTTCATTACATTCATCCATATTATAACTTCATTATATCCTTCAAAATCATTCTTCATCCAGTGGTCCTAGAGATGTAGTCTTACCACAAAAATGATTACAGCTTCATGTATGATTAACTAACCCATATCCGTCAGCTTGTATCTTAGTCCCGCCTCCCAAAGGTGTCATGTTATATAAACGATTAGTCACCACAGCCGGTGCGCATATAAACATGCCCACTGCGTGTGAGTGTAGATTAATTATGCAGATAAACATGCCCTCCGCATTACGAGGGTTAAAACGCTGTTATAAAAAATCAATGCATAAGAAATGATTGAAATTATTTGGTAACGGGTAATCAAAGCAGAAAAATTCAGTGGTGCTATCCATTTAACTTAGTTTTGCACTGTTTTGTTTCTATGGCAATTATAAGTAATTTTGGCCGATGATTGATGATGCAGAATGTATGGGTGGCCGTTAATTGATGATGGTGGACGATAACGAGGTCAGAGACTCCATACTTAAACTTCAGTTTCTCTCCTGCAGTAAGAGAATAAGACACATTAACTAGCTCTGTACTTGCATTAGTAAATTATTTTCAAGCTGTAGTAACTTTTTTTGTTAGATCTTTTTAGCAGAGGCAGTAGAGAATTTGGGGCAAAGTCTGGTTGATAAACGAGGTCCTACGCTAGTAGTGACTATCCAGCAGAACTATCTTCTCAGAAAGTGACACTGGCACCAAAAGGGTCTTCTCACTACTGAAGGCCACTTTTGGAGATCAGCAGGGACAAACTTTACTGGACTATGTAGAAACATGCAGTTTAACAAATGATAACTGTTCTTTTAAAGAAGAATAATCAATAATGCTGTGAGAATAATGGGTGAATTAGCAAGAATAATGGGCAACTTTTTTTAGCATTGCAGAATAGAATAATGGAGGAAATTTTGAGCATAATCTACCTAAGCATACTGGCTATCTAGCCTGTTACCACTACTCTACGCCCAAGCAGAACACTACTATTAGTAATAACCTAGCTAGCTATAGCTTCTAGCTCTAACCCCAATATCCCTTAGTAGTCCTAGTTTAATATATCCTGCTAAGCTGAAAAGTCAAAATATAGTGTAGGGGCTAATAGTTTATCTGATCTCTTCTTGCTGGGGACTTCTAGTGCAAAACTAACTCTAAGTCTTCCATAGCCAGGACTCTAAGCACATAATTTATTATAGTGGAACCCTCTGATAAGACAATAAAATAAAGACAACTTTCAGACAAAAGACACTTACTTGTCCAGTCACCAGCTAACACTTAAAGAAGGTCCTAATGTGAAAGAGGTTCTACTGTGGCATAACTTTGCAAAAATTAATTGCAAAGAATTAATTTAAATGAAGCAAAGGAGAAGGCACTGTTTTACTGCCTAATGTTATTCTGGGACTCTGCTGTGCAGTATTGCTGCCAGTGAAAAGGTCCTTCAGTGGTAAAGGGTGGTAAAGGGTAGTCACCAAGTGGTCCTTGTTGAGGCTAATTAGGTGTCAAGTTAAGGTAAGAGCTATAGCAACGTCTGCAGGGATTCAAAACAGGGGTGTTTCAAGGTGGGGTGGCCCATCACATCAGTGCAAGAATTCTTCATGGGCCTTAAAGGATACATCGACCCACCTAGCTAAGGCATATAACTACTTGTTGATATATCTGCAACCATTAAAGAAAGAATGGGGCCTTCTGAATTTGAGAAATAACATCATGCAAAACATGTAATGCCATCACTTTAAGTAACTTATTTTTGGATATCAGGTGAAGTATATTATTTTTTTGAAGCAATATTTTCAAGCTTAGGACAATTTTCTGCGTGCATTAATAGCTGAAGGAAATTAGAGTCAGATTCATCCGCACTCCCCCTAAATGCAAGACCCTCTCTGGCCAAATACTTCACACTTGACATAAGCTTTAATAAATAGTATCGATTCTTGAGCTTTTCATGTGCATGCTTTGAAGACAGCATTTCAGCCCCATCTGTACTTGTAGCAGGTAAAGTAACTACTTTTAATACTGATCCAGATTTTTGATGATTATCAAATTTTCTACAAGCATCCTTCCAACTAGAGAAACCTTTCTTCATAAAAGCACTGTCAGAATTTGAAGACCACTGAAGCTTCTTTTTTCTCTCTGTGAGCTTTCAGTCATTGTCTCCATTATAATGAAGCCATGACCATCTATTTAACCAAGAAGGTTGAAAGGATCTTTTCACAATAACAAATTGGAGTATTCAGGATCTATAAACAGCTAAAATGAAAAAGAGAAATTACTGTGTACATGATGAGACAGGTTTCTTACCAAGCTAAGTGACCTCCAGCAGTATCAGTCTTGCTTTCGATGAAATCATGAAGAAATTTCTGCTATCTGTAATAATGGAGATGTTCCCACTCAGAATCTGTTGGATGTTAGGAACTTCCACCATCAGTCCTCTGCTTCTATAATTATAGTTGGCTAGCTACACTTACAGTATTCCTAATGTTCCTCTAAAATTAAATTTCTTTGGCTGGTGACCACATTACTAGTATCTAGAGAAGTTATAATATTGCTACTATAACTTAATTAGAGCTGTTGAAGTGACGACTTTTACCAAACAATATACAACCTAGTATATTGCAGTGGTGACCATTACCAGGTCTAGGCTTTAATATTAGAGAATTTGGAGAAAAAGTGGAGCGGCCAGACGCCCCCCTTCCTGCACCTATGCAAAAGGATTATTGGACAGAGTTACTAAGAATCGTACAAACTTAAATAAAACACCTGCACTAGAATGTTTAAGGTGTGGTGTTAGTAAGTGTCATTTTGTAACGGGGGTATAAAACACAAAACTTAGCTTCCTCAACAGCCCTTATACAGTTAGGTGTATCATGATACTTATGTCGGTGGTCAATAGCAGTAGTAAGTAGAGATATTAATTTTAAGTTTATATTTTGCATTGAAGTATCCTTATTGATCAAGAAGTTTGTGTTCTTTTTTTTTTTTTTCTTTTTTTTTCCAGAATCAAGACCCAGCAAGTACAGAATTATGACTCAGGTACAGTTAGTCTTATAGATGATGGAATGTGTTCTCATTACATGTATATTATTATTTATACTGCTGATAGCTACCACAGCCTTCATCATCAGGCCATTCCCCTGCGTTACCAGGTACATAGTTGTAATGGCAATAGGAATCTTCAATTGTAAATACCATTAGAAACCTTTCATGAGCTACATGTTAGTTCAATGACTTTGCATTTAGGAGTTATGAAGTTGAGTATATAAGCCCATCAAGATCTAGTATGTAAATTTAAACCTTTTTTGATAACTATTAGGTAGTGAGCTCACACTTCAAAATATAAAGACATTTTTGAAGGAAGGAGATTTTCCAGCAGACACAGCTGGAGATCTTGGTCAATGTTTGAGCATTAAACAAGGAATAATGTCAAATCTCAGGCAGAAGAGTGGTGGTGATCCTGATAGATTGTTAACTCTTGTCATTAAACAATGGTTGAATAATGACAGTGAAAAATCTTGGCTAAAGCTGGCTGATGCTCTGGAGCAATGTAATCTGCAATTAATAGCTAATAAAATAAGTAAGTGGAATGGTCTCAATGTATACTCATTTCACAGTGTTGGAATAGAGGATTTCTAATAATAGCATAGTTGCCAACTTTTCCAGTTCAAAATCTGGTACAGGAAGTCACACCTCCAGACCACACCCATTTTAGAAGTGCCCCTTCTACACTTGACCTTTGCACTAGCATATAGCTCAGCTAGCGACTTCCCTAGTGCAAATTGGGTAGTTTTTTTGCACTTCTGCACAAATTAGACAGAGTGTGGTTTTCCTCCTTTAAGTGTTGGAGCACTTTAGTCTAGACAATAACTGGGAAAGTCTGTGAACTGGGCTGGAACAGGGAAGTGTTAAAAAAATGGGATTTCCAGCAAAACCGGGAAGGTTGGCAACTATGCATAGGTGTCCTCATTTTAGACAGTTTAAAGGTTGCACTGTATTGACAACCATTAATATGCAAATGGACTTCCGATAATTATCTTTAATATTATAGCTGTCATTGTCATGTTGAAAAAAATAAGTGGTTATGCCACATAGGAACTTCATGCCCCCTCTATTCAAACCCTCTAAGAGTAATCAGGGGAGGGTATAAGATAATGGATAGGGTGGGTTCAGGAAATTAGATTGAGAAAGTAAAGTATCACTAACCAGCAAGAGAAATGGTAGCTATGTTTTGAGAAATACCATAATTAAGCTAACTTACTCTACTTTCTGACCACTTTTAATCCCTTTAATGAATCCACTTTATTTGTAGGAGGAGGAGTTGCCACGAATGGTGGAACTGCAACACCAGGTATGTAATTATATCCTGTTTGTATAGCTAATTACTTTAACTATACACACAATGGCTATTCCAACACCCTGAAATGCGAACACCTCTGTATACAGTGGAACCCCTCTATTCTAACACCCTGAAGTGAGGACACCTCTGTATACAGTGGAACTCCAACCCCCTGAAATGAGGACACCAGTGGAACCCCTCTATTCTAACACCCTGAAATGAGGACACCTCTATATACAGTGGAACTCCTCTATTCCATCACCCTGAAATGAAGGAATCATTTTTTATATTAATGCTGGGAAGATGTGCAGTGTTCTCATTAAGGAGGTGTCCTTAGAATAGTTTAAACACATCTCTATGTAGCTGGGAAGGTGTGCAGTGTCCTCATTAAGGAGGTGTCCTTATTTCAGGAATAGTTTTATGCACATCTCTATGTAGCTGGGAAGGGATCATATACATGTATGCTTATAGTATTAATTTTATAGATATTATTGACTGATTTTGTAATAAAAAATACTGAACTATGCTCATGTGCATATGAATGCATTATAATAAAATTGCTGTAGCTGACCATACATTTATTGCTGCTACTCCTAATGTTAACGGACAGCCTACTATCCAACCAGGTGACAATACCGAAAGTAGTTATGTAATAAAGATTACTGTTCTTATAATGCTATTAAGGATAATAATTATAGTCAGCAAACTTGGAGAAACAGTTCTTTATTAGGGGGTGGGAGCCACAGACTTTTTTTGTGGACTTTGAGATATTGGCACACACTCAGATTAACTTTCCCTGTGCATGTGTTTATTATATAAGAATGGTAATCACATAGTTAGCTATGTACACTATGGTAATCTTGTATACATAACTACGTAACAAGTAAACAAATAGTCCTGTAGACAACATAATTAAGCACTATAGTGGTATTTTTTTGCATATTTTGATCTAGAGTAATCAGGGGAGAGTATAAGATACTGGATAGTCAGGGAAGAGTATAAGATACTGGATAGTGTGGGTTCAGGAAATTAGAACCAATGATATAATATTTTCAGAAAGGAATATTTATATCATAATTAAGCTAACTTACTCTACTTTCTGACCACCTCTATCATATTGAATCCCTTTATAGAATCTGTAGGAGGAAGAGTTGCTATGGATAGTGGAACTGCAACACCAGGTATATATTATATCCTGTTTGTATAACTACTTTAACTATCAATACAGTGGCTATTCCAGCCCAAGACACCTCTGTATACAGTGAAACCTCTCTACTTCAACCCACTGAAATGAGGAAATCAAAACTTGAAAGATGTGCAGTTTCTTCATTAAGGAGGTGTCCTTATTTCAGGGGCAGTTTTATGCACATATCTATATACCTGGGAAGGCATGCAACACCCTCATATACATGAAATATAGGTATCATTGACTGACTGACGCAATAATATATAGATTTATTATAAGAATTATTATACAGCAATATAAGATATGAATATTTTAAATATAGCTACTATGCTCATGTGCATCATTGCTGTAGTTGACCACACTCTTAATGGTAGATATCAGACAACCTACTGTCCAACGAGATAACAATACCAAAAGTGGTTAGCTATGTGGCTAATAATAATTATTTGGATACTATATCCCAAATAACAGTAGTCAGCAAACTTGGAGATAGAGTATGACAGTTATCTCTGGAGTAGGTTATTAGGGCTGGATATAGGGAACCACTAGAAAGCTTGCTGCATTTTGGCACTTGAGAGCAAATTGTTTTTCATGTGAATAGCTATCACATAGCACATTGACTCAACAACTGTATTCAACTTTTACTTGAAGGACATGTTCCTGTTCATAATGATGCACAAGACTTGGAAGTAACTTATCCATGCACGTCTAAACAATGAGAACTTTTGTTACTTACAAGTATTGCTCCCATCTTCTTTTTTCTCTCTCTCCTCTTCTAAAAAGAATATTATTTTTTTGGTTTGGAGAAGGGGCAGCTAGCTATAATGTATAGCATGAGAGTTGCAATAAAAGTGTGTTGACTATTTATCATTTGCCTTTAGCATCAAAGGAGCAAAGAATGAAAGAAGACTACATGAAGAAAATTAGTAAAGATAAAGTTGGAATAGCCATCATTCTTTGTAATGACAAAGAGTTTAATAAAGCTGCACGTGAAATGGAGAAAGTGTTTAAAAATCTCGAGTTTTCAACTCATTTTATGGAGAATGCTTTGAAAGAAGATATAAAGGATATTGTGAAAACTGCAGCAGAGGCAAAATATCCAGAAAAATACATGTTTGTATTCTATTCGGTAGGTCACGGAATGAGTAAAAATGGGAAGGAATACATAAAAGTAGCAAATGGTAAAAAAGTCTACATTGAAGATGATATCACTGAAAAATTTCAACCTCATAAAGCCACTGAAATACATGCAATACCAAAGCTGTTCTTTTTTGATAACTGTAGAGGCAAGACAACAGATACAGGTATTGAAAAACCAGCTACAGAATTACAGGCCGAAACTATGCCAAAGATACCTGGAAAGGGTAATATGTTGGTGGCATATTCCACACATCCTGGATTTGTAGCAGCAATTATTGATAGTAAACACAGATGGTCTGAGTTCTTGATGGAACAGCTACCAGTAGACCAGTCTATCTATGAAGTTCTGCAGAAAACAAATGCTTCCCTGATGGAGGAATATGTGAGAAATGAGAAATATAGAGAAGGAGATTACGAAATATATCAAGCTCCAATATTTTATTCCTCACTCTGTGGGAAAGAAATCATCAACCTCTATAGAGAAGCTTGTAAAATAAAAGTGAGTTTCATAGCCACTCCCTGCACATAATGTTACATTTTGTTGTTATTATAGGGAGATGAGCATTGAGTTTTGCAACTGTTTTTTTTTTTCCTTTATAGTGTATCTAGCTTTATTTTATTTTTATTATTATTTTTATTTAGCTATTTATTTATTTTTAGTACATATTCCTCTTGAATATTAATTTCAGACTTTGTGTAAAAAGTATATACCGGTAGCTATTTTTTGATGATTGAAATAAATTATTATTATTATGTTTGGAGACCATACATTTGTTGACCCTACCAAAGCAAGTATAGTAGCTATATTCACTACAAATTGCAAGGCAAGAAACTCACAATTATTATATTGAGGTATAGACAGACTGAACTTTAATTGAAAACACTGAGTTAAAATATATACAAACACAAAAGCTGAGCATGCTCACTAAAAGTCAATTAAACTGCAGCTGAACATAATTTATGGTGACACACTACACTCCTTTCCCCTTAAGTTAGAGAGCTAGCTTACTAGTTTCTGATGGGGTGACCTGCTCAGACACTGTGCCAGCAGTTTCAGAACTTTCCAATTCCATCACTGGATCAGGCTCTATGTGCTTTTACTGAATCTGGGGCTCTTTCTCCATGTAACAGTAGAGATTACACCATTCAGATTACATTGTGTACTATTGTTATTGTACTGTATCTAACCCTAACCTACCCCTAGCCCATAGCAATACTACAGTTGACAATGATGTAATCTGAATAATCTGTTACATGCATGGAGAAGGAGCCGAATCTGGAGTCTCCTAAGCACTGTCCAAAGATGTCTCAGGGAGGAAAGTCCCACCTGGATCCTCAATGGCAGGTCTCAACTCTGGCTGCTTCTCAAAATTACTTTCTGATCCTTAATTGGTCCTGATGTCTACGAACCACTCGACCATCAAGCAACCTCACTAGAAATGAAACTGGGCCACCACACATACATTCGAGCCAGGGCTTTCATCCGTGTCATTCCTGGATGGCCTTCATGCAGTTCTGTTAGTACAGCTTCCTTGGCCCTAGAAGGAATCACCACTCGTGCTCCCCATAGTATGCATCCTTGATACACTGACAATTCATCTTTCCTGGAAGCATAGGCACAAAGGTGTACATCACTTCTGCCTGGCCAACCATGTCGTACATAATCCAGTACTATGGCCATGAGACTGGGTCCCGCCTAGTCTAGGCTTGAATGTGTTGAGCAGTGACAGGTGAATCGTTCAAGTGCTCTAACAATAACACCAACTTAGTGGGCACAGGAACAGTAGTTGGTTTGTCTGGCAATGGAAACCTGCTTAAGGCATCGGCATTTCCATGAAGTTGTGTCTTCCAGAATGTGAGAATGTAGTCATACATTGACAATAGCAGAGACCATCGACAGATTCAAGCTGATGCCTGGTCAGAAATGGATCTATGCTGGTTCAATAATGCCAGCAATGGCTTGTGATCAGTTACTAGGCGAAACTGGTGTCCAAACAAGTAGGCATGGAACTTCTAGACACCAAACACACATGCCAAACTTTCACGTTCCAGTTTCTCTCTACTGCCAAGAGTGATCTAGGCCTCTCCGTGCCATCAGGCATAACACAGCCCCAATCCCATAGGATGAAGTATCACAGACCAGTACAATCTTCAAGCAGGGGTCAAAATGAACAAGCAAGTCTGATGATGCCAGCAATTTCTTGGAGGCTTTGAAGGCTTCTTCCTCAAGTCCATTTCACATCCTTCTTTAGCAAGTGATACACTGGGGCTAGGATAGTTGACATGTTAGGCAGGAACTTGCTGTAATAGGTGATAAGCCTAGGTATGATCTCAATTCCTTCACAGATCTGGGAGCAGGTGCCTCTTCTATAGCTCTGACTTTCTCCTGTAAGGGATGGAGGCCTTTGGTGTCAATATGATGACCCAAATACTGCACTGAGGGAACCATAAATTCACATTTGCTCTTCTTCACTATTAGTCCTCCCTCTTCTAATCTCCTCAAGACCTCTTCCAGTGATTTGAGATGCTCCTGGGTAGTGTGGCCAGTCACCAGGATATCGTCCAGGTATACAATTACACCAGGAATGGCTCTGAGTAGATTTTCCATTACATGTTGGAAAATTCCTGGAACTGATGAGATCCCATATGGCAACCTGGTATAACGATACAGCCTCTTGTGGGTATTATTTATAACCACATACTGTTTTGATTCTTCATCAAGAGACAGTTGTTGGTAAGCTTGACTTAGATCCAGCTTAGTAAACTTCTGTCCACCAGCTAACTTGGAAAATAAATCCTCTACTTTAGGAATAGGGTATCGATCTAACTTAGATACAGGATTCAGAGTCTGTTTGAAATCACCACATATCCAAACATGCTCCTTGTCTTGCTTCAATATGGCTACTATCTCTTGACCACTGTAAATTGGAAATTAAATCTCAAAGTAAGAATGTGTGTGAAGTAGAGACTTGCTTGACTTTTATCTGTTCAATGTCTGGCTTGTTATATACAACACACATAATAATAATAAATTAAATCCTAGTTGCATGTCAAAATCAACATCAGGAAAAAATAAACTAGGAGATGCCCAGTCAGTGTGCTCTATAGGTTCCAGAGTGCTTTCTTTTACCAATCAACTCAGCTTTTCCTCCACCTTCTCCCAGAGAGAGTAAGGCACTGACCTAGCTTTACAAAACTTAGGCCTAGCCTTGAGATTTTAGCTTTAAATCCTTTCAGGGTACCTAGACCACCATTGAATACTTTGAGGGTGTAGACAACTTTTTAGGACTGGGGGGGGGGATAATAAGGTAAAGACAAAAGAGCTGCAATTTGGCTCAAGGGGGAGGGTGCGGGAGGGGGATATGCCTCCTCCTGCACGAAGTGCAGAAGCAAAAATTTTTTTTCAAAATCCAAGAGGTGTAAGAGAGCAAATTAGAGTAATATTCAAATAATATTTTAATATGTAGGCTAGGCTCTATTTCATTTAAAGATAGTAGTGGATTCTGTACATGATCCTCAACATCGCTTTCAAACTATACATTGATTGAAAAACTTAGCTCACCAGTTCAGGCTGACTGCTGGCTAGGCTGATAGCTGGCCATATTTTCATTGGATAATTAACCTGGCTTTAAAGGAGTGCTAAACTAATATCTTAGAGATTCACAGACATGGTGCTAGCTACTAGCAATTAGGCTAAGAGTCTAGCTCAAGTTCTCTAAGCAATGTTACCATGCTTACCTGTTAACCACTATTAATTAAATACTGTTTACCAAACCACTACAATACACATCATATAAAATATGCAGTTTACAAAAAAAAAAAGAAAAAAAGCAAGAGCCTGAACTTATTAGCTATTAATCTCAAAAATCTGGGTGGGGGGGGGGGGCCTTAAGCCCCCCAAGCCCCCCCTCCTTGTCTACACCCCTGTACTTTGTGGTACTTCTCTGGAATGGTCTGTACCTCTTCATTTGCCACAGTGTTTATTTGATCGAGTGCCAGTTTAAGGTGATAACTTGTAACCAATTTCTGCCAAATAGGCTTGAGCCAGCCCCATTTACCACAATAAGTGTTTATTTGGCCACCTGGTCATGGTAACGAACAAAGACCTCCCTACTCCTTTTTACAGTTATATTTGTACCAGAATAAGATTTTAGTTTAACATCACATGTTTCCAGCTCACCATCTGGCCACAGTTCCTTGGTAAGTTGCCTCAGACATGATGGAGTAAGCTGCTCCTGTGTCTAGCTCCATCTGAACACACTGTCCATCTATTTCCACTTCAACCATTAGAGGGTGTGATGCACTCACTGCCTTGATAGTATAGAGAGAGTTCTCCTCCTCCTCCTCCTGGTACTCATCCCCAATTTGGCATATTTTCCGAGGACTTGGAGGTTGTTTCTTGTCTCCTGAGGGTTTCTTTGTCTTGCTTCGGCACACTGCCTCTAGGTGCCCTTTTCTCACACTGATGGCAGTTAGAGTCTCTGAATTTGCATTTTGATGCCATATGGCCCTCTCTGCCACAATGATAACATGCACATTTTTTCTCGAAGTTCCTGTTGCTTCCTTCGCCCACCTTGCAGATTCCAGACTGAAGGTCAATGGACTTGCTTTCAGCTCCACTCCCCTACGTGAATGGATGCCTCTAGCTGCTGCAGCTCCTTTACGTTTTGAGCTGCTGCCTCTGAGCTCTGTGCCAAACTCAAGGCCTTCTGGTAGAAATGAAATCGCTTTACTATCTCACTTAATCTGTAAGGTCAGAAAATCCATGTTCCAAAATACAAACCACTTCACTTCAGAGAGGTTTGATGTAATATGTTCAGCAGCTTATATCCACTGAGCACTTAACATTTTGAAAACAGAGAGCTACATTTACTCCTTCAATTGGAGGCGTCCTTATTTCAGGGGTAGTTTATACACATCTCTATGTAGCTGGGAAGATGTGCAGTGTCCTAATTAAGGAGGTGTCCTTATTTCAGGGATAGTTTATACACATCTCTATGTAGCTGGGAAGGTGTGCAGCGTTCTCATTAAGGAGGTGTCCTTATTTCAGGGGTAGTTTATACACATCTCTATGAAGCTGGGAAGGTGTGCAGTGTCCTCATTAAGGAGGTGTCCTTATTTCAGGGGTAGTTTATACACATCTCTATGTAGCTGGGAAGGTGTGCAGTGTCCTCATTAAGGAGGTGTCCTTATTCCAGGAGTAGTTTTATGCACATCTCTATGTAACTGAGAAGGTGTGCAGTGTCCTCATTAAGGAGGTGTCCTTATTTCAGACACATTTCTATGTAGCTGGGAAGGTGTGCAGTGTTCTTATTTCAGAGTTAGTTTATACACATCTCCATGTAGCTGGGAAGGTGTACAGTGTTTTCATTAAAGTGGTGTCTCTGATATAATGTTTCCTCCAGTTTCTTACTCAAGAAGAATTCAAGAAAATTCGTTTTAAGCGATTAGCCTCAAAGATAGCTCCTAAGAAAGGAAGAAAGAGACAGTTAGTGGAACTTCTTGAGGAGCAGAAACAACGAAGGGAATAGAGAGGTGAGCTACTCTCTGAGGCAGCTATTGAGACAGTAGACCATGCCAGGAAGAAACATTCAAAGGAAGACAGAGTGATGACCATTGTGGTAAGACTCTTAAAAGGTTGAAATACAGAAGTTTCAGAGATATCCTCATTTGAATAGAGGAGTTCCACTGTATACAGAGGTGTCCTCATATGAGGGTGTTGGAATAGAGGAGTTCCACTGTATACAGAGGTGTCCTCATATGAGGGTGTTGGAATAGAGGAGTTCCACTGTATACAGAGGTGTCCTCATTTCTGGGGGTTGGAATAGAGGAGTTCCACTGTATACAGAGGTGTCCTCATTTCAGGGTGTTGTAATAGAGGGGTTTGTAGCTACCATGGGACCAGAATAAAGGTCTATTTTTGGAATAGGAAGGAAGAGAAAAAAGAGAAAAATTTGGATCCAAAAAGCGAAAGTTCAATCCCTTGAGCAGCTCCACAAACAAGCAGAAGATGAAGAAGAAGGCATTCACTATGATCAAACATAAGAGAAACATCAAGGGAAAGAACAAGAAGTCCTTCAGAGAGAAACAGGTAATGCTCTTTGTCATATTTATGTTCAAGAGGGTTAAAAATATATTAAACTACTTGGTGGATGAATAGTTATTTTGAGATTCTTTAATACTATCTACAATATAATGTTCTATTTTGCATGTTTTGGGAGGTTTTTGGTATATTTTTGCAGGTTTTGGTACATATATCGTATAGCGCTTTACATTTTGAAGGAGCTTAACTTTTGTGAATAGGTTATTCCTTCATGAAACAACTTTCATGAGGTCAGAGGCCAGAAGCCAGGTAAATAGTTTCAAGAGCAAAAGTTTGGCAGATCAAATTTCCTAATTTGTGAAAAACGTGAAAGGTGAGCTCCTCCAAAATAAAGCGCCATACTGATGTTTTGCATGATTTTGGTATGTTTTATGAAATGATATTTTGTTGTAATGTTGCATGTTTTGCATGGTTTTATGGCTGATCTTGTATAGATGTAGCATTTTCCTATCTGCCTGAGGCTATTATGCTTTTTTTTACCTATTATGCTTTTCAGCAATTCCCCCCAAAATTACCTATTATGCTCATTAACTATTATGCTCAAAATAATTTTTTTTTTGATGAATGAGTATTGTGAAAGTATGTGCATGTGCAATTCATGTTTACTGCAGCACAAGGGATGATTCTAAGCAATCTTGTAAGGTACTATCTTGTAGTCCAGTCAAATTGTGGATGGATCAACAAATGGCAACTGAATTTTTCTCACTTGTAGAAGGTTTAGGGGACCCTCTAGTATAACATATCAAAAATCCACCAAAATCCACTTAAGGGAAGAGGAGAATTTTCTAATAAAAACACACAGGAAATTTATTCTTTGTTATCCCATAGACATAATTGAAAAACAAACCATAAATTTTCAAAATATTGGCAAATGGTACTATACTGTATATTTGAAGTGAACTGCTAAAAACATGTTTTCAAAATCCATAATCAATCATCCAAGTCATCATCACTGTCATTCGAAGGCTTTGGAGTGTTTGAGAAACTGAGTCCTTCGCATTCACCACATGCAGGTGTGCATTTTAACCCATGCTTCTTGCAGGTGCACCTTCTCGAATCACAACCAGTCTTGCAGTTGCATCTGAAGATGTGCAACAGGTCTTTTGGTGCTGGTGGCATATCTGTTTTCACAGGCATTAGTTGCTGATTGGTGATTTCCCAACCCCATTTCTCTAGGTCTAAAAGTCCAGTTTCTCCCCTCCACTCTTGAATCTGGTAGTATACCCTAAGACCATGGAACTTGACTAACGTGGAAGTTGGTGGTAAATCTTTGAAACTTTTCACCACCTTTTCTTGGAATCGTTTGTAGCGTAAAGCATCCAGGTCATCCCCTGAATCACCATTGTAGAGAAGGACAAGTGCATTACGTGATCCCAGCTTTTCCTTTGACACTTTGACATTCCATGATCGTACTTTTTTTGCATTTTGCTTTGGCTCTGGTCTGAAGTCATCCATGTCTGCATGGTGCAGGAGTAGAATCAGTAAATCTGTGTCTTCTCCAATTTACGAAGATTGGATAGCAGTTCAGATGATAAGCATGTCAGCATCACTTCTTGCATGAACTGTTAAGCATCCAGCTTCCTCAAGGTAGGAACCAAGAATGGAGAGGAAGTTCATCAGTCAATTAATTAAGACAACTCTTAACACTTTCATGGTAGCTATGGATGTTCATGCACACAGAAATACCTATGGGTGTAGCTAGAAACCGAAAACCCTTATGGGCCAGGGCTAGAACAACCTTGTATGGGTGTAGCTAGACACTGTAAAACCTTACAGAAATACACATCAAAGAGACCTACCTGTGGTTTGCAGAAAAACCTTGATAGAACCATGTGGTTGGTAGAAAAGCCAATTATGATGACCCTTAATTACCTATAGTGATTACATCATTCAGTCCTTAATTGATCACTTTGCAGCACAAACTAGACCAAGAAATAATATGTGTGACACTATTTAACAAGTGGGAGGGAGGAGAACAGGGTGGAGACCAGGGTTAGCAATGATGACTTGGATGATTGATTATGGATTTTGAAAACACATTTTTAGCAGTTCACTTCGAATATACAGTATAGTACCATTTGCCAATATTTTGGAAATTTATGGTTAGTTTTTCAATTACGTGTATAGGATAACAAAGAATAAATTTCCTGTGTGTTTTTAATTAGAAAATTCTCCTCTTCCCCTCAGTGGATTTTGGTGGATTTTTGATATGTTATACTAGAAGGTTGTCTTTACCTTATACAAGTGAAAAAAAATTCTGTTGCAATTTGTTGGGGGTTGAGCCCTTTTTTGATGTAAATTGACTGGACTAATTGTTGCTTCTTTT
Organism: Diacarnus erythraeanus; assembly: GCA_964016965.1. NCBI lineage: Eukaryota > Metazoa > Porifera > Demospongiae > Poecilosclerida > Podospongiidae > Diacarnus > Diacarnus erythraeanus. The sequence continues at coordinate 1,246,178 of OZ024677.1, forward strand.
AATAGAGAAAATACATGTTCAGAGGCAGCTGAAGATGGCTGAACTAGTAGGACTTTTTGAGCAGCCTCAGCCCAATATGGAAGTTCTGGAGTATTTTGCTTCGGGTGTATCTAATCACTGGACTGGACTGGACTACTGGACTGACCTTTGACCTACAAGAAAGTTTTTTAAGTACTGTTGTATTGTTGTATATCCTATATCCACTGTTCAATGCTATCAATCTTTGGTCCAAAGGAGTCCTGATGGGCTTAAATTAAAAAAAAAACTCTCTCAAAACATTAAGATTGGTACGTATGAAAAAAGCATCTAGCCACCGAATGACTTGTGCATAGAGCACCAAGAGTGGAAGAAGTTTACATGCATAGAAAGTAAGACTACACAGTTGAACTGCAGATTTGAATTCAGTTTTAAGACATGTTCAGGCAGTCATGATGACCTTCAGGAATCCTATAAGCTAGCATGATTCTGCCTACTGACCAAAGCAAGTTCATTTTGGTGGTTAAACATCAGTAGTAACATTCTAGCTGTGTGGTCTTGCTTTCTACAGGTGTAAATTCCTATTATGCACATGTACATTGTACAAGTAGTTTGGTGGCTGGGTCACGACACATATCTATACTCCCTGTGCTTGAACAAGATGGTTTTGGCCATGCACATTCTATGCTATGATGTCATCCATAATGGTGCATTAAATAGAAATATACACAACACCTTTGTAACACTCATGCAATACAGCTAACAATATTCACTCATGAAATCAAGGTGAGGGTGGCTGGATTAATCCAAGTGGAGTCCAAAATTTGTTGCCAAGTATTCTATGTGTATAGACGTAAGTTGTTCCTTAACCACAGATGTGTCTAGGAGCAAGGGATTGAAATCGGCACACCTGAACTGTACGCATTCAACATTGCAGTGATAGTATACGTTACAAAATTTTGACTGTGTGGTCTCACTTCCGACAGGTGTAAACTCCCTCCATTCTTGATGCTTTATGCACAAGTCATTTGGTGACTGGGCATTCTTTTCATATCTATTTTTGCACCCAGTACAGACAGATATATTTCCTCTAATAAAACCAAGAGTGAATGGGTTTTTGGTAGGAGAGTAACTGGGAGAAGAGTACATGGATGGAGAGTACACAGGAGAGAATGAGGGACAAGGGTACGAGGGAGGAAAATATGGAGGAGTAAATGGAGGAGAGTACGAAGGTCGGCATGGCACCAATGGATATGGGTGATTCCAGGGGTTGGGAGGAAGTGGGGATGAATACAAATCCTGTATTCTATCTCCTACACATGTTGGCACATTAGGAGTAGCATGGGTACTAGCAGTTCCAATGTTACCAGATACTACTTGTGTTCCAACATTCATAGCTACTCGAGTGCATGATTCTGCAGCACGGGTTGACTTCCTAGTATGTGGAGGAATACTGCCTTTCCTTCCTCGTCCTTTGGGCATTGTTGATGTAGCTAGAGCCGTCATGTTTGGAATCTTTTTCTTCCTTTTGACACCCATAATAAATTCTTCCAATTTTCCATTACTTTCAGCAACAGCCACAGAATGAGAACATAGGCCTATAGACTTCCAATTAGAGCAGTTATTATCACAACTGAAACCACCGCCCTTAGTAGGGACAACCATATGTGGCATCTTGCTACTAAAACTCAGTACCATTCTCGCCTCTGAGCTCTGCCCTGGTGCTGGAACAATTGCATTTTCTTTGTGCAATAATTCAGATGCTTTGTTTAAGATTCCCTCAACACACGCAATAGGTAAGTTAGAGCTCTTTGCTAGAGTCTCAGCATCCATAGACAGCTTGCCATCACCACATCTCATATTTGAGTGACTACTTGTATCGTCAGCTTCCATAAGGGATACTGAATGCACCCGAGAAAGGTGTCTCTGACGTTGTTGAGCAGTCATTGTAAACCATACTTGCTCTTGCACCCCAAGGTATCTATACTGAGACCTTAACCGCCACTTACCATGATTAACAACTGCTCGCTCCACCTCTTGTTTCTGCTCAGCTACCAATTCCTGAACTTTCTCAATAAACATTGGCAATTGTTGTTTCTGGTAGTCAACTTTGTGCTTTAATAGAGCGTTGATGCTCTCACTAGCATTTGTACTGAAAGTAGAAGGTGGGTTCCCCAGACCACAATCCTCCCTTATTGAAGGCAACATAGTTTGGCGTATAGCTTGTGATTTGTTTGCCATAAACCAATCAATAAACTTCTCAATATCAGAGGTGCTTTGTAACTCAGCATCTCTCCAACTTCCAATGACAGCCTGTAATTTATTATCATAGTCATCACTGTTAACACTGTCAACTAGGCCTTCTTGATATACAGATCCCAATCTTTGTCCAAAGACATCATTGAGAATGGTGACCTTGATGGGAGGTTACACTCATTGATTTTATTTTTGATGTTTCTTCGAACATGGATAAAACAAGTGAGGTGTTGAGCAAAACGAAACTCATGTGTAAGGGCATTACTGAGGGCTCGTTCTCCATCAGTACCTATAACTCGCACCCCTTCTAGTTGACGATTTAAGCCAATAAGGGAAGATGCAAAGAACAAATACGAGGAAAATGTTTTCTTGTAATGTATGAGAACAGGTCCTAAGAAGATATAGGTGGCTGGCTGTTCCTACACGTCTCAAGAAGTAGATGTCTATAGGTTATAGGTGTAACATCAAAGGCACCTAAGCAAAATGTGGGGTCGACAGTAATTACTCCAAATTCAACAGACGCAGTACAAAATCGGATCAAGTCAACTATTTGCTGATCATCAGCAAGCACCACTGCTGGCTCTGGTGCTGTCTTGATGTCCCGAATGAATTTCTTCATAGGATCTTCTGAATATGCACGTTGCATCACAATAAACAGTTCATCTGCTGCTTTATCAGTGCCATCTCGTATCAAATTGGACCTTTGCTTAATATTTGTAACCTGTTTTTCATTTCTTGGTAACTGTCCTGATGCCACTGCTCCTAGCATTCCACCAACTTCTTCTGAAAGACATTCTATCACAGCTTTAGGACCTTTCGCTGCACTGTCTTCCTTAATTCGAGACATCGTACTTTTCCAGGTAGGAAAAAATGGTTTGTTCTCCTTAGAATTTCCATGAGATACGATAGTCGGAACAAATCCTGAAGGCAGTCGGTAAACAAGTAGACAAAGGTGGTGTGGATTATTGGAACCATCTACACAATGAAAAAATACTTAATATATTGTTGGCACATGTTAGCTAAAATAATTGCCAAGAAATCTAATTGGTCATGCATCAAGTTCAACCCACCACTGTATCCAGTGTGCCCCACCAATGGCTTATAGGAGAGGACACTAAAGACCCATGGTGCTAGTTACAGACGGCAGAATGTTGAGTGTTATAAAAATTAAACCAAAACCCAAGCTTGTTAGAATGATTTTATCTCCTATGCACTGTGTACTATTATTAAACTTGTTGCGTGCTCTCTTCCCTTTAGGCATTGGCCTCACTAGGTTATTGTCAATAATTATTGTACACTCAGTGTCCTTTTGTTGTGAGTGAAACAAGCCAATCCTAGAGGAGTTCGCAAAGTTCAATTTCCTGTGGTATGTCACCTTTGACCTCATAAGTATACATGCATACAACTTGATCAAGAAAAGAAGGATGAACAAATTTGACAGGTAAGAGATGATGATAACTTACCAGTAATAAAACAGATGAGTCTCTTAAAATCATGATTGGAAGGATGAGTACAATGAAGACGTCGAAGATAGACCACATTCTGTCCTGTTGCTCCATTCCCACATATCTCCACAGATATATGCCCTTCATCACCACAGCTAACTTGATAAGCTTGAGGGTGCGATCCTGAATAATTCCAAATACCAAACTGATCTTTCTTAATGTCATCAGCATGTTTTAGACTTTGAATGTTCACTACATATGTTGCACTCCTTGTGACATTGGTAGGTTTGCTGGTACAAATTTTCCGTTTGTCAATATCAGGATCAAGCAATATTTTCAAGATGTAGTCTGCACTATACTTGGGTGGAGGAACCTCATACACTGGCTGATCCTCATCATCTGGCTGATCTGTATCATCACTGCAACTGTAAGAATGGTAGATGACTGAAATATTAGACCGTGATGACATTTGTGGACTGGCAAGGTATGACCATTTGCTTTTTACACCACAGTAAGTGAAATTCTGGTATAGGATCAGATATTTTAACTCATATGATTGGTCTAACTCTTACAGGTATACAACTTCAAAACAGTCGTTAATATTACCTAAACTTCAATTCCTTTTTCGTACAAGTATCTACAAATAGAGTAAATAAAGAGGTAGGGTGAATTAAAGAATAGAGCTAAGTGTAAGATACGAGTGACTGAACTAGAAGAGTGAGAGGGCAAGACAGTGGCTAGAGATCGTAGAGAAAAGTACATCATTCTTACATGTAGTCACACAAAGTGTAGAGTTTCACTATACAGACAAGGGAGTACCTGGATTTTCAGCCAAGTCTTCATCATTGATATCATTATCATCAAGAATGTGGAAGACTTCACTATCAATGACAATACAATATAGGGTTGAAGGTGACTATAGGGTTGAAGGTGACTATAGATTAATGACATGATAAGCCACACCATCTTGCAAGCCACACACCCCGGTTATGAATGGGGGTCTGGTAACCAACCTTTGAACTACACTCTTTTTTCGATGGAATGTAATTACACTGAAATTGGTGGTGCTCAAATTGAGTGCTGCAGTCACAAGCAGAACTACTATTGTTCAGCCATGAAATAGCTGCAAATTAAAAATCAGCTGTTATATGATAAAAACTGCCTTCTTCCATATTATGAGGAGAATGAGATGGGGATCCAAAGGTTATCAGATTACCCCCATTCGTAATCAGGGGTGTGGCTTGCGTGACTAGCTGTTACTGTTACATGTATCATATATACAGTGTATAGGCTGCATAACTGGAGCTTACAAAATTATTGGCAACTGAAATTACTGTTAGAAAATTAGGCCAAACACCATTAATACATAAGATGGCTCTTGTAAAATATGATTAAGTTTTCCCAGCCCTCAAATATAATAAGCCAGATCTAGGCAATTTTTCTATGTCCACTGGATGTAGCTGTGCTTACAGCTCAGGGACGTCTACAAGAATCTAGTTACTAACCTGAATTTTCTCTTGGGAAAAATTTTTATGGGTGATCCATCCACTTCCATGGGCAGTAAACAGGGGCGTCTCTAGCCACTTTGGATACTGGGTGCAAGCTATAGTTGCATGCATAATACTTATTCTTATTCTCTACTTAATCTCTAATAATTATACTTATAATAATAATTATTATTAATTATATCTCAGTGAACTTTGAACCTTTGTTTGTGTGACTGCTGTGCTGCTGCAGCCGCAAGTTCTAGTGTTTAGCCACAGTTCTATAGCCTGGAGTTAAATAATGCTTTTTAGCTGGTAGCTAAAGACTGAGCTACTCTGCAGGGATGCAAGTAAGTGTGTATGGGTGCAAGTTAAGTTGTTCTGGGTGCAAATGAACCCATTTGCACCCCTCTCACGACGCTACTGGCAGTAAATCATCTTCAGAGTCAGACACCACAATGAGATCTGCACGGCTACAAAAGACCTAAACATTAGATATAGACAAAGCTTTTTAAAGTTGAAATAAGACTACATCCGACCTAAACATTAAAAGGAAGACATAGACCAAGCTTTCGGCGAAACAGCTAAAGTAAAAAAAAAAAATAACACACCTTAGCTCTGGCAGCCATTGCCACGATGTCATGAGTATTTAGTGCGCATGCGTAGGTCAAAGGTCAGTCCAGTAGTCCAGTCCAGTCCAGTGATCCAGTCCAGCGATTAGATACACTCTTTTGCTTCCACCATTTTAACAGAAGTCTTCATCTGTGTCAGCACACTTAGATAAAATAGAATGGTACAACTGTGCACACATCCTAATTAGCATGACCTATAGTATAGAATCATGCCCTGACCTGAGGTGATTAGACATGTTTGTCTCAAAATTTTACCTATTATGCCAGCATTATGCCAGCATAATGGAAGTACCTATTATGCCCAAAATTATGCCACGAGTCCTAACCCACTGAAAACTGTAAAATTATATGACTCCCACTGCAGATAGCACTGAGAAATTCCCTCTTGAAACAAAAAAGAAGAAAGTAACTTTAATGTCTAACAAGTCATATATAACTCATAATAAACACACAACTTTTAAAAGTAATAAATAAATAAAGCCTATTTGTCCCAAGGTGTCTGGAATAGATATTTATTTGATGTATCCAGGAATTTAAAGAGGGAGGTGCTAACCACGCCCCTTGTTCATTAAAGCACACCCACTTTAGTACACCTACTTTTGAAGGGTGTATAATTATGTATAAGTACCCACCACACAGTTGCACCACTAGGTGGGGAATTTGTGTAAATTAATACAGCATTTTTTTCACCACATATCATACTTTAAGTTTGCATTCTAGAAGTGCTCTCTGACCCCTGGCTCTATGGGGGGGGGGGGGGGGGGGGGGGCTAAGAGTTAGGTGTGAAGTTACTCAAGCAAAACAGAAGCCTCAATAAGGTGGGACAAATTAAATGTTTCTCACTCTTAAATCCTCAAAAAGGTGCTGAAAATTTTTAATACAGATACAAAAACACTAGCTATGCAACTACAAATTTACATAGCATGAGACATAGTCATGTGCCTAAAAAATTCATGACGGGAAAGAAATGAGAAAACAGATTTCTTTATGGTGTATATATAGAGCCAGGAGGGTTAGGAGCTAAGGGTTTGTGATTTTGGTTTGAGAATATTAGGTTCAACTACGATAACATAGTGAATTCCAGTCCAGAGTACAGTGAGAGCAGTGTCAATTTCCAATGGGCCAGAAACAGGAATGTCATTAACACTTACAGTGACCATAAATGTGGGAGTGGTAAGCACTGGTTAACTATAACTATATTAAAGGTCAATTAGTTTTTAGCACTGGTGTTCTGATGACATGATTAGCAAGAAATTATTATTATAGAGTGGTGGTTAGCTAGCTATTGGCAAATTTTGCTATTATGCTATACCACCAGTGCTCACCACATTCATGCTGCTGCTATAATTCTTTTGAGGTCCTGAGCTTCTCTTTTAAACTACTCTGAGCATGCTCAGTATGGTTATGTTACATGCCACAACTATGCACTTTTACTTTCATTATACACATTGTTAAAGTAATGTGCCAATTATGCCACAGTAGAACCTCTCTAAAAAGGACACATTCGGACCTTAGAAACTGTAGTGACTGTGTCTACAAACTTTTTAATGAACGCGCCCACTTTCTGACAGTCAGGTCATTTGTGCTGCCCCTTAGCTGGCTGCGGAATGTTAACAGGAAAGGTTCATTTCCTGTCTGAGAAATAATGGTGTACAGCCACCGCCCTCCCACAACACCTGTAGGGAAATAACCTAATAATGGCCTTAGCCTAGTAGACTCATGAGGATACAGAGGTATGAGAGACAGCATAATAATGGTTAATTGAATAAAACCCCTAGGAAATTAATGAGGGGATAGTGTTTTAGATAGTGGGAGGTGCCACATCAAGGTGTTTCTTATATCAACATCAAATAGAAAATGTCTAGGATAAGGTATGGTGTAGGGTACATATCAATATGCATGGAAATAGAGTTGAACCAAAACCTTTATACAGTGGAACTACTTTATTCCAACACCTGAAACAAGTGAGTTATGTCCTCAGATATGGTATTCCACTCACACAGTTTACACTGACTTGCCAGCATGCTAACAGGTATTTTATTACCAATGTGTTTACTTTCCTTCCGTAATCTACAGGAGAATGCCGAGCCAAGTATGGTGGAACCTCTCTTGTTCAGACACTAGATTAAAGTGTCCTTATCAAGGAGTTGCCTTGATAATATCAAACACCAAATCATATTATTAGATGGTGGCTATTTCACATTCCTAATTTCTGAAAACACTATAGCTACATTATAAAGTATCTGTTAGAGTGACATCAAGGGGAAAGCTAATCATGCAGCATTCATACATCTCTCTCAAGGGTAAGAAAATACCTGTTAGGATGCAGGCAAGTCTGAGTGAACTGTGTGTGTGTGGAATACCATATCTGAGGACGTAACTCACTTGTTTAAGGCAGGTTGATGGAACAGAGGGGTTCCACTGTTGGGGCTCCACTCTATTTCCATGTATATTTATATGTACCCTACACTGTAGACATTTTCTATTGATATTGATGTTGGATGGCTTAAGAAACAAACACCTTGATGTGGTCTGAAACTCCACCTCCCTCTATGTGCTTAATTATTGTTGTCTTACTTGTCTACTTGCTTACTTGTTAGCTATTTACTTGGTATTGATGTTTTATGTTTACTTGTTGTTGTTGTGTTTACTTGTCTGTGATGCCATGTGATTGATTCTGTGTATCTTCTAATGATCTTGTTTACTGATGACAAAGAGTTGGGAGGTTAACTGTATTTATGAATGTACATAGCTAACTGTGATTTCCATTCTTAGATCAACACAATCTGATAAGCACAATAACGAACAGACTGAGAATGAATAACATCTATCAGACTGACCACTAACCCACTAGCTAACTGCAAGGCCAGACAAAAATAGATTTCCTAGGTTTCCTATTTCCTATCACCTCATCCAATTTCAGAGGAAGGTAATTATAATTATATATAAATAAAAATCACCATTACCTACATGTCTGTCTGTCCAGAATACATAGAAACTACTCAAGAACCATTTAAAATTTTAACCTAACTCACTTAATAGTTTGTCCAATGACATAAGGACAGCGTCTCTTCAAAGAACAGGGTTCTAAAACTTAATGGTCAATTAGTTCCTTGCTATTATTGGTGTTCTGATGACATGGTTAGCAAGAAATTATTATTACAGCTAGTGTGGTAGTTAGCTAGCTATTGGGCAAATTTTGCTATTATGCTATGCCACCAGTGCTCACCACTCCCACATTCATGCTGCTGCTATTATACTCTTTTGAGGTCCTGAGCTTCTCTTAAGCTACTCTGAGCATGCTCAGTATGGTTATGTCATATGCCACACTATATGTACTTTTACTTTCATTATACACATGCAATGACCACAGTTTTTACAGTGACAGCAGTGAAAACAAAGACCCTGAAGGATTATATTAAGATGTCACAACATGGCATGAATATCTTGTTAGTAATTTTGTTAATGACACTTTTAGCTAATAATATGAGTTTTTAATGTATTGTTCTCTAAAGTAGTATGCCAAAATTTTATTTTGCAAAATTATGCCCTCTCTATAAAGGACACATTACAGAGGTGGTTGGGGCATTTTAGTTTTGAGGGGGCTAAGGGTGAGGTACTGAGGTCGAGTTGTAATGGCTGCAAAGTGTAGAGAAACTATAAGCAGTAAGCTAACAACATCAAGCTCAGACAGGCAGTGCAAGTCAATTCGAAAGCTGCAAATTTTTAATAAGATGATGTTACATTGCTAATTGTTTTTACAGACGATATGTTTTAATGAACACGCCCACTTCTTACATTCAGGCGGATTTGCGCCACCGCAATGAAAAGTGGGTGTACCCGCGAAAACGCGATTTTCGCTGGCCAAGATGACTTTCGGTAATGAGCATGCGCAAACACTAATAGAAAAAGGTTCATTTTCTGTGAGAAATAATGGCGTATAGCCATCGCTCTCCCACATCACCTGTTTGGAAAATGGCCTTAGACCAGTATTTAGGACAATGACTCATGAGGATAGAGGTATGAGATGCAGCATAATAATGGTTAATATAGATTTTCCCCTGGGAAATTAATGAGGGGATATTGTTTTAGACAGTGGGAGGTGCCACATGCCATCCAACATCAACACCAAATAGAAAATGTCTATGTTGTAGGGTACATATCAATATGCATGGAAATAGAGTTGAATCAAAACCTGTATACAGTGGAACCAATACCTGAAACAAGTGAGTTATGTCCTCAGATAAGGTATTTCACACAAACAGTTCACACTGATTTGCCTGTATGCTAACAGGTATTTTCTAGGCCTGGGCCAATTATGCTTTTTTCCCACCTATTATTCTATGCTCCAATTCTTTTCAAATTTACCTATTATGCTTTGAAAATTCCCTATTATGCTTCTGGTTTTACCTATTATGCCCGATCATAAACAGGAATAACAATGTCAAAATTATAAATGCAACATGTCCAAATGTTTTGTGACTTGTCCCTGGCTCCTGAAGAGTTTGAAGATACCTCCAAAGGTAGTCCACTCTGTGGGGGTCTTCAGCCTGAAGATTAGCTCTCATTTTATACTAGAAGGTATATCACTTGAACAAAACTTTACAAACTCTTCACTCAACTTATCAATGTCAAAATTTTTGGAAATTTGTGTACAAAATACTCAACTGAGTTAAAGTTCTTTTCAAGTGTCCATTCAAATCTAACTAAGTAGCACGAGTCAGCAATTCTTCCTGGAAAGGAACTTAAGCTACTGAAAATGGCCATGTGCTCAACTTTTGCTAATTTAGAACACTGAAATTACTAGCTAGCTATAATAATACGAAGTGATGTCACAGTAATGAGTCAGAGTATTGGGAAAATATTGGTAATTGTTTTAAAATATTGAGAAAAGGGATGCTGGTATTGAGATATTGAGATTGTGCCCAAAATATTGAGTCTCAATACCAAATATTGAGAGTTGACAGGTCTGGCTCTGTGCAAAGTCATGCAAGTCAACTGACAAGTACCTGGAGCAGGACATCCTCCTTGCAAGAAGGCCTTTGGACCTCATGTAAGTTATGATGTCCTCAATAGACCCAAATGTGACCGGCCCAAGTTGTACCCAAGACACACTCTCGCTGTTTTATGAATCACAAAAGTATTATGAAATATTATTATTATTAATGTGGAACTCTAAAAACTAACAAGCTATTTATATACAAATCAGAATGTTCTAGAATCTATAAAATAACCAACCTATGTGTAAGAATAATTATAAGTAAGGACAAACATTAAGTGTAAGCTAAAATACAAGTTACAAAGAGTCTGTATACCACACCCACCAAAAAATCATGATCAATGTTTGGGGTCAGAGGTCACACAGTCGTGTAGTACTATATACCTCTACTGGGATTACCACACTAGGGGTGACACTAATGTAAAGAAGGAAGTAGTTTCCAAAAGACAACAGTATCATCCATGGAGTGTTGAAGAAATGAACAGCTTGAGATTATTTTTGATGCTGTACTCAGATGATAAGTCATGAATGATGCTCAATTTTGGAGTGAAGCAGGATCCTTCATACAGCTTCAATACAAACGTTCAGGTCCATATTTAATGCCAGAAAATTGAGATAAATTATGTACTATGTAGAAAATGCATGCAGGACCTGCAGGGAGCTGCTGGAGCAGCTCATATGATATATAGCAGAGAGAAATGAACTGAGTGAGAAATTTGTGGAGTGCATAAACATAGCACGCGCTTGTAGGTTTGTCCAACAACCCCCCCGCCCCCCCCCCCTGCGATTTTCCGGAACATAAAAATAGGATCGAGCGCTTACGGATCTAGTGGCTACTCAAATCTCATCACTCCTGCTAGCTACTGCGGTCCGCTCTCTCTCCCGACGAGGTCAACATCGAATCTGAAAAGCTTAAGGCTGCCCTCAGAGGACCTGCTTCAAACACTTAATCTCTCTAACGTAAGTACGGTAAAGCATTGTCTAGAGTTCTAGGAGCCCTAGCGAAACCGTCAGTTAATTGATTCTAACTGGCTATCTAACGTATACTGTAGAACTGGTAATGTTAAGGAGAAAGTAATGTTAACAAATTTAACGAAGAGTAGTAGATCGTTATCGTTGCTACTTGTTAGATTAGATTAGTACTAGTAATTCTGGCATCATTCACATGGAGTACTGTACAAAACCATTAACTTTATTTACCGTTAACATGCCTATACTACCATTTTTTGGGAAAATCGTTAAACATTATACCTGTTAACATTACCAGTTATACAGTATCCGATACTCTTCGCCCCTGCAGAACTCAGCTACTATTAACTATCTAGAGTAAACAATCAACTTCCGGACACATCTAATTATGGAGAGCTGTAGCTGGAGAATGGAGAACCTCCCGCTTACACAGCTATACCTCCCCATCGCTTGTAGAGCAGAAATGAGCTACGGACGTCACGAAAGCTGCATGCCCTTCCGCGCGGCGACGGTAGTCGGACTAAGCGAATATACTTCGGTCAGCCACTGTTCATGAAAGCTAGGACTAGCCATAGGCCCAGGAAATGCCAGCGTGTAATACACAGCTTGTAGCTGTCCTTCAATGCCCAATCAAACTTCTACGATATTTTTTTGCAAACAATGCAAATTAAAACAGCTGCATTTATTGGATGTGCTTGTGTGCAATTCTTGCATGTTATTGGCTCCATATATTTAGGGAAAAGTCCCTAGATCGTCTTATCAGAAGCATAACCTATCATGTTCCAAAGAGATATATCATTCATTTCAAAATGGGAAAGGAGAGCATGAATCAGCATTACCTTCAGCATGGCTTTAGAATCTTCATGTGACATAACCTAGTGCAAATCTCCCTAGATTCACTGTTATCTTTCTTTGATCCCTAAATCACTCAATTGTTCCCCAGATCTAGGGACTTTCCCCTAAAGTAAGCACATGCTCACATCTGATAAATGCAGCTGTTTCAATTTGGATGGTTTGCAAAAAAATAGCTGAAGAATTGATAGAAGGCTGGAATGACCGCTATAGCTGTATTACATGCCAGCATTTGCTAGGCCAATGGCTAGTCGTTGCTTTCATGAACTGTGGCTGACCAAAGTATGTTCGTTTTGTCCGACTTCAGCTGCCATTCAGAAGGTGCACGAAGCTTCCAGGGAGTGTGACATCAGCAGCTCATTTCTGCTCTACAAGTAATGGGGAGGTATAGCTGTGTTAAATGTAAGCAGGAGGTTCTCCATTCTCCAGCTACAGCAGTCAGTATTTAGAAGTTGATTGTTTAGTCTATCTTCCCTAGTTTGTGTGTTCGTCACATGGTACCTTTGGTTCGATCCTAGGGATGAGCACCCATATTTTTCTCCTTTTTTCTTTTTCTTTTATAACTTTTTCTTTGTTTTATTTCTTTTTCTTTCTTCTTTTTGTTTTTGTTTTTCTTCATATGGAGATGTACTATAGCCAATTAAAATCACAATATTTGCTCAAGGCACAGAATTTTTGTGGTAAACAACTAATATGCAGACCTTTGCATAGCCAACAGGTCAGCAAAAAGTTTAGGAGCTATGTAATTTGATATGTAATTTGATCCTAGCTGTTAATACTTCTGTGTTTATTGAAGACTAAGTTTTCAACTATTATTATATTATAGGATGTGGGCAGTGGATGGGAAACAGGACATTAATTTGAAGTAGTCTAACTGGGAATGCAAGTGGTGAAAAAAAAAAGCTGTATTAATTTACACAAACTCCCCACCAAGCAACACTGTGTGGTGGGGACTTGCTAGTTAATAATAACGTAGCTATAGCCTCTACCTCTAATCTCGTACTAATTATTACCCTGCTTAGCTGAAAGTCAAAATTTATGCAAGGGCTGGTAGTTTGTCTGATGTCTTCTTGCTGGACTTCTAGTGCAAAACTACCTCTAAGTCTTCCATAGCCAGGACTCTAGACACATGCAATGTTATGATAATTTATTATAGTGGAACCCTCTAATAAGATAGAGCACTTAACTCAAAGTCCTAATGTGAAAAAGGTTCTACTGTGACATAATTTTGCAGAAATTAATAATTATACTAGCAAGTACCTGCCACACAGTGGCAATTGATGTATAATGTAGCTAATAATCCCATGATGTACCAAAGGACAAATCAATTTCAATGGCATTCCCAGTTAGCATTAGAGCATTTTCTGACCCCACGTGGACCCAGAAAACTAGTCCAACCCTTAGAATAGTGGACATAGTTACAGAAGGTTCACTGCCCTTGTATACAGAGTTAGGTGTAAAAAACAGGGGCGTAGGAAGGGGGGGCTGGAGGGGCTGGAGCCCCCCCAATATTTTGGCCAAAATTATTGTGGACACACACACAGCTATGTATAATAGAATTCACACTGCCATGATTTGTAATAACCCAAACAACAAACAAGGCAGCTACACCTGCATGCACTTTGCCTAGTCTCTATGCTTGTTGAGTCAACATGACCAAGAGGTTTAGACAGGCCAGTCTCTCATTTGAGAGCCTTGCTGTGGCTGTAGAAGATTCAGAGGATCTACAAGTTGGGGTAGGAAGATGATTTTAGGTAGGGGTGCTGCAATTACAATGGGTGGGTGGTGGGGTGGGTGGGGGGGGGGGGGGGGGCAATTATTTAAGGCTATAATTATCATAAAAAGACCAATCAAGTTTGTCCTTTTGAATATACAACAAAAGTAACTATTCAACCTATATTATTATCATTATGTTTCTGGGTATGTTTTAAGCATCCATAAAAAAGAAAAAGACCTCTCTGCTGTTGCTACAAAGTTTTTAATACCTTTAATGTTATTGGATAGATACTTCCTTTCCCAAATTATCAAAATACCAAGTTTTCAATATCTTTAATGGTATTGGATAGATACTCCCTTTCCCAAATTATCAAAAGGGAAAGTCATTTTGGGGAAAACTTATGTATATGTCCAAGTCATACACAACTGTCATTGCATTGTGCAGCAAAGCACATTGCCTTGATTATTAATAAAATTTGATTTACTGAAAGTCAGCAAATTTCACTTTTCAGCATGCTGGCATAACTATAGAGCAGAATATTCTGTCTTAAGTGGTGCACACACTTATTCAAGGATATTTAGTATACCACCCAGGCTGTATTTGGACATGTTTGCCTGGTCATTAACTGCTCTAGCTAATCATAAATCTGGATATTTGCAGTGGATGATAGGGAACAATACAACAAGGACATTCACATGGAGCAGATTTTTTCCTTTCATTATTATTATTATATAGGAATTTTAACTTCATGGCCCTGGGGATTCAATTTTTGTTTTACTGCTAAGAAATTTGTCTACACTTAAATTTGATCATCAGGACACACACTGGTTGCTTCACAGTTGGCTGAACTTGATTCATTTACTGTGACCTTGGCCAAAAAGCTGGTCAGCCTCTTCTGAGACATAGCTAGCTATAGCTTAGACATGGCATCTGATCATGGTTGCTTAGTTTATCACATGATCATGATACCAGGGTGTTACATTAATTTACACATGTATATCATGTTAACAGATTGAAGGGATGGACAGCTCCTTCTCCTTGTAAATCATTGTCAAATGTACTATTGCTATGGGCTATATACTAGGGTTAGGTACAGTACAATAACAATACACAATTAACAATGATGTAATCTAATTTCTACTGTTACATGGAGAAAGAACCACAAGGACACATGCATCTCTGACAGCATTGACTTGTATACAATTTGGCTATTCATAACTTCCCATATTATGGTAAGAATGAATGTCACCTTAATAACAGTGGGCAGGGCTTGCCTAATCAAAGTAACAAGAAGAGGAAGTTCCTGATGAAGCTTCTCAAAGCTAATATCACTACTAGTTGGCTGATAAAACTCTGTATGATCCACACAGCAAAGTGATTCACACACAGTTACCTGGGCATTAGATTGATCACAAGTAGCTACTAGCAGTAGAAGCTTCAGCTAGAACAGGGGGGTAGGAAAGGGGGGTTCAAAAGGTGCTGTAGCACCCCTAGTTATTTTTGCTACAGCACCCCTAGTTTTTTGTGGCTGTACCAATGGCATGTATTTTTTTTTTGACAGCACCCTTTTATTCACGTTTGTTCCAGTTGACTTAACATTCTAGGTTAATATATTTAACGTGCCAATCACATCAGCTACTTCTGAAGGGTCATTTTCTGCACTCAAAGTAGTTAATACATATTTACACTCATCCATGTCTGAGCAAAGACTCATTTGCTTCACATTCATAAGTATTTTACTGACTCCTGTGATATGGAAAAAGTTGCTAAAGATTTTATTGCTGTAAATACTGAATGTTGGAACTATTTTGGTGTATTTCCAATAATATTATAGTCCTTAATTTGTTATACAGTATTGTTTCCATTTTATGTATAATGCCAACAAAATTTTCTTCGTGCTCTTCGTGGAAGGGAGCACATCCCCCTTCCCACACCCTCTTCCTTGCCGTGGCCTAACAGCCACATGGTACTCAGCCCCCCCAATATTTTTGACCCTCATACGCCTCTGAAAAAGATGGTGTTTGCTCATTAGCTCCCCTCCCTTTCCCCCAAGATGTGAGCTTCTTCTAGAAGCTTTATTACTTTTTCAACTTTCTCACATTCCAAAGGTAGGTGAAGTTTCTTATTTTTGGCTTTAATTGTGACTGGGTAATTTTATAGCTCTAGTGGGCCTTAAGAGCTAAGTTACTTGGGGTGTGAAACACAAAACATAGCTTCCAGAAGCTTCTTCCACTGCCTCATACAGTAAGGCATTCATTTATTCATGAATATGTAGTCAATCGAGGATAGAAGAATAGATAGATAGATAGCTACCACTTTATGCATAATTGACACTTTAAAAAACAAAGTACTACTCACTAAAAAGCTTAATTAAAAGTTTCACCTGCAAAATTTCTTTTTTGTCATTTATAGCTGATAACTTAATATAATCCTCCAATGGTCTTGTTTTCACTGCTGTCACTGTAAATTCAACTGTGGCCATTGCATGTGTACATTAGAGTGTGGCATGTAACATAACCATATGGGCATGCTCAGAGTAGCAAAAAAAAAAAAAAAAAGCTCAGGACCTCAAAAGAGTATAATAGCAGCAGCATAAATATGGGAGTGGTAAGCACTGGTGGCATAGCATAATACCAAACTTTGCCAATAGCTAACCACCACACTATTTCTTGCTTACTACCCACTTGGGTTGCCAATTTGATTGTAGCAAGTGGTCACACTCTTGTCAATTCTTTTTGCAGGCAGCTATCTTTACAGCAATGGCTGAGGACACTAATGAATACCAAGCATTATTTGAAGCTAAACAAACGCTCAAAAATGAATACAAGTTTGATGTAGATGATCTGGCATCTCATCTTCACTCAGCAGGGCTAATCAGTAAGAGATGCTATGATTATTCCATTAGGCCAGACAGTATAGTTAAAGAAAAGATGGATATTATTTTTAATTCTCTCGCAAGAAAAACGAGGGAAGAAAAAGCATTCTACCATGAATTAATGAAGTTTCTAGCATCCAACCCACAATATAGTGAACTGACTGAGTGGATTGATCATATTTATACCACAAAAGGTAATAATAATACAGTAGAAACTCTGATAAAGCCATGTACATCTCTGAAATAAATACGACTTCCATCAGTTCCCAACTAATATTTATATTACCTCTGAATCAAGGACAACCTCTAGTTTCTGTTGGGCTCCAGCCCACCATTCAACCCTGTGCCAGAAGAGGACAAAGATTAATAATATCATTACATCATACATAACATGTGATTTGTCAGTTGTGTTTAGAAAGATTTTTGTGTAGTACAAGTCTCCCTGTTCTACATAGCTCAGTTGGAGTGAGTAAGGCTACTCACGATCCAAAACCAGTTTCCAAGGTCCCAATGTGTTGGTTCCACTATATATTACCTCGGAATTAAGGACAACCTGTGCAAAAAGGACGGTTTTCAAGGTCCCAATGTGCCCTATTTGCAGTGTAACCTCCATAAATAAAGGACACATTGGGTCAAGTCTACTGTCCCACGAAAATGCTTACCCTTCAACATAGTTGCCAACTTTTCCAGATCAAAATTCAGGACAGGAAACCACACCTCCCGACCACACCCATTTTAGAAGCTCCCATTTGCATTTGACCTTTGCACTTAATGTTTATTGCTTTATTATGATAATGAATTCGAGTTCTGTTAGATCAGCTAGCTATTTCCTAGTGTAAATTGGGTAGTTTTTTTGCACTACTGAAGAAGTTAGTCAGTGGTTTTCCCCCTGTACAGTTAAAAGTGTTGATTTTAATAATAGTTTTGATAGTGTCTAGACAATAACCGGGAAAGTCTGTGAACCAGGCAGGAGCAGGGAAGTGTTAAAAAACCAGGATTTCCTGGCAAAACCAGGAAGGTTGGCAACTATTCTTCAATGTTTGCTCTGGATTTGCTACCCGCCCTAACATTCTCGGAATTTCTGGCATTTAATTTAATGTACCCCGAAGTGGTGTGCCGGACACTACTGATCTTGTAAAATTGTAACAAATTCATGTTCATAAGCCATTCATTCTATTTTTTTTTTTTAATTGCGCTTGGATTTTTGATTACTTAAGGATATTACTTGGCAACACTGTTATAGAGAGAGGCTGTCCTTATATTATATCAAGCAAGTTAGTTAAAATTTTAAATAGTTCTAGAGTGCTCATATTTTATGTGGACAGACATACATCAAGCCTACCTGTGTGTATAAAAGTTAATAGTGTGCTTTTTTCATAATGACTTTCTCTCATGAAATTGGATGAGGTGATATAAACCACCCTGTAGGGCCTTGCAGTCAATGGTCAGTCTAATAGATATGTTATTCATTTTCAGTCTTATCACAAGTGTGGTTACTGATTGTACAGTTGCTATGTACATTCATAACTATAGTTAGCCTACTAACTCTTAGTAAGCAAGATCATTAGAAGGTACGAGTGCAAATAATCAAGCAGATCACATAACATCCCTACACCTAATCAAGCACATCACAAACATAGACAAGTAAACTTAATAACAAGTAAACAAATAAATATGACTAAACAAATTACGGTTCATTCCGGACTTAGTACTGTATATACATAGGTAAATATCACTATGAATGTGGCATGAGGTATTAATAATGACAAAGTTTATGGTGTGAGGTGTGATATGATAAATCAGAGAGTGTGAGTGAAATCACACACAAACATAATAGCTAAACTGCATAATTAATGGGTACTAGCAAGTACCTGCCACACAGTGGCTCTCCGTGTATAAAATCCCAAAGTTAAATGAAGCAAAGGGGAAGGCACCTTTGTACTGCCTGATGTTGTCCTGGAAGTGGTTGGGCTGATATAGTTCTAGCCTGCAACTGTGTATTAGGCCCAGGTGGTTGGGCTGATAGTACTAGTGCAACAGTGTACTAGGTGAAGGGTAGTCACCAAGTGGTGGCAGGCTGACCTTCTCATTGTGACAGCAATTAAGGGGTTCACTGGAACATCTCAATGCCTGACAATGCTGATAAACTCTAGTCATAAGCCCCAGGTAGACTCTGCCACTTGTGTAGCTGCTGCTCTCTCTTCTCCTCCTCACCCTTTCTCTTTCCATGTTCCTATCTTCTCTCTCTCTCTCTCTCTCTCTCTCTCTCTCTCTCTCTCTCTCTCTCTCTCTCTCTCTCTCTCTCTCTCTCTCTCTCTCTCTCTCTCTCTCTCTCTCTCTCTCTCTGATGAGCCTAAGTTACTTGGCTGTGAATAACTTCATCCACACGTTAGGTGTAAAAAAATAGCTTATGAATTATTCATGAATTGAATTATTCGTTTGTCATGCATCAGTCAAGCATATGAAGGCAAAAAAATTTTCTCCCACCAAATAATGCATAAACTTGTCTCGTCTCAATACAGTTTGAGTTACAACTCAATGTGTAACGTGGGCTAGCAAACAAATACAGACTAGAGACAAATAGAACAGCCAATTTATAATAACACGAGTCAATTAGTTTATACACATCTCTATGTAACTGGGAAGGTGTGCAGTGTACTCATTAAGGAGGTGTCCTTATTTCAGGGGTAGTTTATATACATCTCTATGTAGCTGGAAAGGTGTGCAGTGTCCTCATAAATTTATACACATTGTGGTTGGAAAGGCATGCAATACCTTCATATTGTATACTTAGTATTTATAGATATTATTGACCAACTCAAGGAATTACAATAAGACTACAAGCGACATAAGATATGAATTTTAAAAAATTTGATATTATGCTCATGTGCATACAATATTATAGTTGATTACAGTTATTGCCTCTCCTCTTGATTCCATCAGAAAGTAGTTGATTACTGTTCTTATAATGCTATTAAGGATAACAGCAGTCTGCAAACTTGGAGAAAGAGTAGGACCAGTCATCTCTTGAGCATCTAATTGTTTATTAGGGTTTGGGAACCAGTAAGATAGTATAATAATATTTATTCACCATACTTAATTCATCATGCATGATAACTGCACATGTCTAGAACTTATTTATGCTTCCATAACATTGTTCTCTTTCTTTGTGAACATTACTTTATTAAACCCTCTAACACCAGAGGATGTTACAAAGACTACTAAGGTTTGCAGACAATTTTGAGATACTGCTCTATAGGCATTAATCTTCCTTGTGCATAAATAGGCCACGCTATATAGTTTCCTGCTGTAGAGGTAACACAGTGTTCCTGAGATGCATCTTGGCTGTAAACTAGCTGTCTAACTACATCATTTGCAATGTGCAGTTTGCTGCCATATCTATATAGCTTTATAGTGGAGCGAAATATGGTTATTGTAGTGTATGCCAAGAGTATAATAATTATTGCATTGGAGACAGCTGGATACTTACTTTATAGCTACAGATATTCTAGATTAGCTGGAGATAAGATGTGGTGACTCAGTGTTATTAGCCTTAGGAAAAAAATATGGCAGCTAGATTTGTTACTATAGTGTGTGTATAGGAAACAGGGAGAAGCTATCATTATCACTATTATAACTTCAGGCCACACATACTTGGTAAAACATACATGTTATTGGTTGTACTAACAACTCTGTATCTAGCAGGGGGGTAGGAAGTGGGGGGGGGGGGGTCACTGGGTGCTGGTGCCCCTCCACTTTTTACAGACCTTTGCAGTTGTGTATAGTGTGTGTCACTGTGTGTGCATGTGTGTGGTGATAGTAAGTGCTTCACAATTTTACACTTCACTTGTATGTACTAACCACAAAATCCATGATCATACATGTATTTACTTTTAACTTTTACTACTACGTTTCACTATTAACCTCCTTTTTTGCTAATATTATTGCTGTCTTACTAGAGGTGGATCTCAAAGATTCAAGCATTTGCCTAAGTTGATGCTGTCACTTCCTCATGTAATGCTTCAGCTGAATGTATTTTCAGTATGGTAAAAGCAATATAAACTGATTATCTTCATAATTCAACTCTATCTGCTTTAGTAGCAGCCAAAATGAATTTTGACAGATATTGTTATGAGCAGCAATCAAGTGCTGAACTACTCTGGCTGAGCAAGTCAGCCACTTACAAACAACTTACCTTATAATAACTATAGAATTGACTATAATAATAATAATAATAATTATGATCTTCCTACGTAAAAAGTCTCCTTTTTTTCCTTTGTGGATTGGCAACCCTGTGGTATTTCCTCTTGTGTTCCTTGTAAATGTGATTGTCAGTGCTGTATGAATAATAGTTAACTATTCTTTACCATCCATTGAATATGTCTGATTCCAAGGTGAGTCACATACATCAAAGTAAAGAGTACAAAAAAGGAAAACTTAAAGGAAAATAAAGCCTAGTTGGTATGAAAAGTATTCCTGGATAAGTGTTTGCACATCTAAGTTCAAAATATTTCTTTACTATAAGCCATGGCAAAACTTTCTGCAAGTGTCAAAGTTTTACATTAAGGTTTGGAACCTGGAGAAAGGCTCTGCAGCACTTTCAAGAACATGAGAATAGCATGGCACGCAAAGAAATAGAGCAAAGTGCTATTTATAAGGATTGCTCTGAGTGAAGTAGATAAGGTGTTGAAGATCTTCTTCTGTGACAAATGTGACTGCTGAAAGGTTATTTTCTTCTCTGATGAGACTTGAGAAGCACAATGACTCACTGTAGGCTGAACTATCTGTTCATACAGCAAGAACAGATGCACCTAGCTAACCTAGAGAAAATAGCTGAAGATTACATCTTAGTTTTTATTTTGGAAAAATTTATCAACTAGCTATCTATAATTTGTAACTTCACCCTAAAACTGTAATCTCAGATGGCTGGGTAAGAAGGGGGGGTCTTTAGTTTAAATGGTGTCCCCCACCCCCACCTAAAATCATCTTTCTACCCCCCTGTCTAGCTATTAACTATGAAAAGGACAAACTTAACCATAGTGACAGGCCAGTTTGGAAACTCATACTTTGACATATTCAACTTCAGCTCAGCACCTGCATTTTTATTAACAGGATATTTTTACTATTAACTTACAGTGCTCATTCACATAATGCTATAGATATTGCTTTAAGTCCTATATATACTGCTATAGTGCATGATCATGGGAGTTGCAATAAAGGTGTGTTGACTATTAAAAAATTATTGTTTATTTTAGCATCCAAAGAAGAATACATGAAGCATATTAAGGAAGATAAAGTTGGCGTAGCCATCATTCTTTGTAATGGGAAAGAGTTTAATAATGCTGCACGTGAAATGGAGGAAGTGTTTAAAGATCTCAAGTTTTCAACTAAGTTTAAGGAGGATGCTTCGAAAGAATATATAAAAGATATTGTGAAAATTGCAGCAGAGGCAAAATATCCAGAAAATTACAAGTTTGTACTCTATTCGATAAGTCATGGAGAGATTGATAAAGAGAAGGAGTGTATAAAAGTAGCAAATAATGGGAAAGTCTATATAGAAGAGGATATCATTGACAAATTTCAACCTGATGAACCCACTGGAATGCACAAAATACCAAAGCTGTTCTTTTTTGATACCTGTAGAGGCGAAACAAGAGATACAGGTAGTGAAATAGCACCAATGAATGCGGGACAGAAAGCATTTAAACCAAAGATGCCTAGAAAGGGTAATATGCTGGTGGCATATTCCACACATCCTGGATTTCAAGCAGCATATAATAAGGCGACTGGTGAACCCACCTGGTCCATGCTCTTGATGAAAGAGCTACGAGTAGATCAGTCTATCTATGAAGTTTTGCAGAAAACAAATGCTTCCCTGATGGAGAAATATATGAATGAGAAAGATGCCAAAATATATCAAGCTCCAATATTCTATTCCTCGCTCTGGGGGAAAGAAACCATCAACCTCAAAAAAGAAGCTATTAAAATCCAAGTAAGTTTCATAGCCACTCCCTGCATATGTTACATTTTGTTATTATTATAGGAAGCCAAGCAAGGATGTACATAAGAGTGATTTGTTTTCCAAGGTAGAGACAAACATTGAGTTGTGCAACTGTTTTTTGTAGTGTAGCTCGCTTTATTTTATTATTAAAGTATTTTTTTTTTAGTATTTTTAAACTGGCTTTCCTCTTTGGTAATTATTAATATTTCTGACTTTTTGTAAAAAGTATCTTATTATGTTTTTTAATACATTTGTCTGACCCCACCAGAGCAAGTATGTGAAAGTGAGTGAATGAGGTTACTCACTCTTGATAGCGATGCTAGGCAAAATTTAAAACATTTATTAGCGCTGTCTTGAAGTCTTCACAGGATAGCTAAGTCTTGGGAAAGAAAGAATCTATGCTTACTTTTGTGCCTCTGTCAACCGCACTTATTTTAAACACCAAAGATGTCAGCAAATTTTCAATATTTTTCTCTATTAATATCCTATTAAACGAAATAGGGCTATATGGCACAATAGAAGGTTCATCTAAACAAAAGGTTGTAACAACAACAAATTTAGAGCAGCAGCATTCAAATTTTGACACCATGCAAACAATATCCTAAAATATCTTTTCCTGATTTTTTCTTGTTAACCATCAAACAAGCAATAGGGATAAAAAAGGTGTTAATTATATTATTATTATTACTTATAACTAGAGAAAGGAGCAGTTACCATTAATTCTAGTGGTATGAAAACAAATAAAGACAATTTTATATCCCAGGGAAAAGTTTTTTTATTAACCCTACTATACCCAAAGTTGCGAATGTGTTGAAACATTCTAACACCAGTCTAATATTAAGACCATGAATGTAAGAACTACCGTCTACCTTTTAACTTTCTCTTAGCAGCACCATACCAGACTAATTAAGTCACGGCAACAAAAATTAATACTAAGAAATGACCAGAAGATCACCGCATTTTAAATCTTCTAATAAAGGAAAGCTAAAAACTTCATTCTCATTGTCATATGCTATTGTAAACTCATGATTGTTCTGATTGTAAGCGAGAACTGTTCCCTTAAACCATACTTCCTCACCATCACAGTCAAAGAGATGTTTGATACGGTGACAGACAAGTTTGTCTGGATTAGAAATAAACTGGTCTGTTGCATTTAGATTAAGTTCAGAGTAGTTTCATCAACAAGGCTACAATTAACAGACTAAGCTATATCCAGAAGGAGAACTGACAAGGACTGGCTTGAGTACACTTCTGCACAAATTGCAGAATGAGCAGTGAGAAAATATTGCACAATCTGTGAGAAATCTCTATAGAATGAGCAGTACACAATCTACACTGTTAAAACTGTGGTGTGCAGCTTACACCTTTTAGGGTGTACCACAAACCAGGCAAATACTACCACCCTGGGGTGTAAACTATGGGTGTACCCATTAAATCTTGAGGTGTACCCAATACATCTTGAATGCATCTTGAGGTGTACTGTCACCTTTGCTTTTAGGGGGGGAGGGGGCTGGGAGGGCAGACACACTGCTAAAAATATTAATATTCTAATACACACTCAGTATAAGGAGATAAGAGAAATAAGTGATAATTATAAAGAGATGACATAAAGAGATAGAGGCATAATGTATACAGAATTTTGCATGTCTGTTTATACTGTTTCTCTTCTTTTGGCTACATTATCTTGTTATGTTCTCCACCGTTTAGGTAAGGTTCTCTCTAATAGAAATTGGTACAGGTAAGGTTCTCTTTAATAGAAATCGGTGCAATAGCAATGGCCCATCCTGTTGTGAAGGCCTCCTTGGTGGATGCCTCAGAAATTTCATATCTCATAGCTTTTTTCCCCATTAAAACTGAAAGTAAAGACACAAGATAAATGATATTCATACACATTGCCAGACCAGACCAGTGGCTGATCCAAGGTTATGAAAAGGGGGTGAGGTGGGGTGACTACTTGCCAACTTCAAGTAATGCTCCACCCACTCCACCCACTTCATCTATCATAATTACTAACTTCATGATTTCACTATCCAAATTCTGTTGTAAAAGGAAGTAGCTAGCCTTCCATCTATCCCTATCCCTTTCCCCTTGGATCTTGCCCTTCACATGCAGCAGGGGAGAATGAAATTGAAAATACCTTACTCCCTCCCCCCTACACACTTTTAATTTCTTGTTCTCAGTCTTGTGTATCACATATTGGTCATTCGGGAGGGTGGTGGATTCCACTATGAATGTACAGGTTCAATTCTCAAGTGAGACCCCCCCCCCCCCCCTCCTTTTTTTTACTTGGTATGTTGCTCTTTTTTGTATACTTGTTAGCTATGTAATTGATCCTAGTTGTTAATTCTTTTGTGTTTATTTATCTATTTATTTATTTATGTTTTTTGAAGACTAAATTTTCAACAGAAACACAAGTATATAGCTAGCATAGTATAGGAACCCGCCGGTGGACGGGAAACAGGACATTAATTTGGTGTGGCCTTAGGTTAGTCATCATCTACCAATTAGTTAGGATAGCCAAACAAGAGTTGCCTACATTTATCTCTATCCTGCATGCATGAGTAAGAATAGCTACCTTGTAACAATGCAATCCATCATCCTTTCAGAAAAAAATTGTGAAAATCATGAATCCAGAAACCCAATCTCAACTGGTTATTTTTTGGCTTGCACAAGAGTCAATATAATACATTTTCATGGATACAGTGTAGTGCCCAAAACAAGAATTCAGTTTGTATCAATGACTCACTTCTCATTCCCCTTTGCACATGAAGCAACTGTCACTGTAGTAATTTTAAAGTATTCTTTGCTGTCATGAATATTTTACACCAATGATGGTTGTTTAATACACCCCAGATGGTTATCTCGTACACCCCTATAGTATTTTGTACATGAAGCAACTGTCACTGTAGTAATTTTAAAGCATTCTTTGCTGTCATGAATATTTTACACCAATGATGGTTGTTTAATACAACCCAGATGGTTATCTCGTACACCCCTATAGTATTTTGTACATGAAGCAACTGTCACTGTAGTAATTTTAAAGCATTCTTTGCTGTCATGAATATTTTACACCAATGATGGTTGTTTAATACACCCCAGATGGTTATCTCGTACACCCCTATAGTATTTTACACACATTACCATGAACTATTAGGACATTTACACCCCACGTGGAACACCTACACCTTAGTGTATAGATTGGATACCAATCTATAGATTGGCACCCAATCTGTGAATTTATAGATTGTGCAACACAATCTATAGATTGGTTAAATTTCTAGAAAGAGCAGAACATATACAGTAAACCATTAATTTTAGAACATAGATATTTTTTTGCTCAGAATCAGAACCCACCAAGTATAAAATTGACACAGTTACTAATAGAATATGTATACTATGTATTCTATATAACACATATGGACAGACACACATGTAGCCCATACAAGTAAATAGTGTCTTTGTGACCTTCCCTCATGAAATTGGATAAGGTGATAGAAAAAGAGGAAATCCACCTTGCCTGACCTTGCAGTCACTGACAGATGTTAATCATTCTCAGTTTGTTCACAAGTGTGGTTATTGATTGTGTTTATAAGAATGCTAATCACACAGTTAGCTATGTACACTATGATAATCTGGTAAGCTAACTTCACAACTCTTAGACATCAGTAAACAAGACCACACAGAATCAAGCACATCACATCACATAAACATAAAAAAAGTAACAAGGTAAGCAAACATCAAGGTGTTTCTTAAGCCATCCAACATCAACATCAAATAGAAAATGTCTACAGGTAAGGTATGGTGTAGAGTGGTACATAACTACCAATATACATGGAAATAGAGTTGGAACCCCAAGCCCTATACAGTGGAACCCCTCTGTTCCATCACCCTAAAACAAGTGAGTTATGTCCTTGGATATGGTATTCCACACACACAGTTTACACTGACTTGCCTGCATGCTAACAGGTATTTTCTTACCCTTGAGAGAGATGTGTTTACTTTCCTTCTACAAATTACAAATAATCTACAGAAGAATGCTGAGTCAAGTATGGTGGAACCTCTCTAGTGCAGACTCGGGGAAGATTAAAGTGTCCTTATCAAGAGTGGCCTATAAGGTTCTATTGGCATGACATATCAAGCACCAAATCATATTATTATTAGTTGGTGGCTAAGGTATTTTGTTAGCCAGAGTGATTTATTGAAATTGAATGGTGGTATGTGCAGGATCGCTGACCATTGCGACCTTTGACCTAGAGTTATATAGCGCACGCAGAGCGGGAAATTCAATGAAGCTGAAGGCATGTGTTAGAGTTTATGATGGAAGAGTGTGCTGTGGATGATTGTGTTATGGAGGATTGTACACAACTGGTAAAAATACCACCAGGCAGTTTCAAAATAATAATATTAGCTAGTAATCTTTAAAATGATTGTGCAAACTGTACATGATCAAGGCAGTTCAGATAGGTTCAAATGTCCACAATGCCACTGTACTAAGGGCTCAATCGACACTGGAAAGGGGTTCATGGGGTTCTCTTGACATTCTTGCTGCTCCAGCCTGCAATAGGGTGGGAAAGATGCCATCAAAAGGGGACAAAGTATCAAGATTTACATCTCCCCTTTATAGCTGTGGTTGTGTTGCTTTTATACTGACCACCTATTGCACCAGGCCATGGTCTATTTTTTAGTACTTGGTGATATCACACATTATTTCAATGATTCTACTAGGTATGTATATGTACACTCCTGCTTTCGTGTTATGGACAGCATAACATTATTCTTGTGGCAGTGAATTTAGATGGTCAAGTACTTAGACTCCTTTAGGTGTAGGGAGGACACAATGATATAAGGTATGAAAAGGGGGAAGAGGGAAGAATTATAATGAAAGGGAGAGGGAGGAGTGGAATGAGAAAAGTAATCATGCCATACTTTTAGAATTGAGAGAATTTGAGTGCCAGTCTTTTCATCAATTCTTAGCCTGGAAAGAGAAGGATGAAGAAGATAACGACACATTTTATGTACAATCAACTGGGAAAAAGCCTTTTAATGACAGTACAAATGATGAAACTGGTTTTCATGCACTAGAGATGTATGAATTATTGTTGAGCGCTATGCTAGATACTGATGTCAAGATAGAGATTCCCACCAGAATAAATGGACTAAGTGCAAAACTGACAAAAAAGGTGGGGAAGGTGTTAAGAAACCTTGAATGTAACATGCATATCCAGTTACCACTAGTGGATAATAATGGCAGGGTTAAGGTGATCTATCTTCCAGCACATACAAATCATTCACTTACAATTGAGAAAGAAGCCAAGAGCATCCCTTTGACATGGAGCACTCAAGCAGAGATCTCGGCCTAGCTGCAGAAAGGAATTTCAGTTGATAAGATAATGATGATTAATATGAAGGTGCAGGTATAAATTAACTGTCTCCCACCTGTCAGAACTTTACATTCCTCACTACATAGTAAATTATAGTGGATACTTTTGAATCATCCTTTCCCTTATTCAGAGGTAAAATAATACACTACCATATTAGCATGGGCAGGAAAAAAAGTCTTTTACAGAGAGGTTGAGTGTCTTTATTCAGAGATTTCACTGTATAGTGGATCTACCTAATCAGAACCTTATTCTGATAGTCTATTAACTTAGGTAAGCAACCACTCAGCACAACCAATGGAAGTTAGCCATAATATAACAGTTTGGAAATCTATATTGAAATAGTATTGAAATAAACAAGCCCACAGCAACCAGCTGCCAAAATAGAGAAAAACACCCATATTCTCTTTAAAAAAAAATATTGTAGGTGACTTAATACAATAGGCCATTGGCAGCAATCAACTGAAAAAAAAACATAGTAAGCTAGCAAATAATATAATTATGATACAACTACTTCATATCATATTATAGCCACTGAATCCTCTTACAAGTTCTCTACATAGAGAAGGTCAATGGTGCATCAGATGCTAGGCAACTGCATGTTTCAAAGCTTGACTCAATTCTTTGAGTCACCCACCAAACACCAAACTGTTTGGTCTCTGCTAGTACAATTTGAAGCTAAGAACAGCAGCTTCTCTTTGTTGTTGAATGCATCTGACATGAATTCACATATAACACAGATCAGAGGCGTATGAGGGTCAAAAATATTGGGGGGGGGGGGGCTGAGTACCACATGGCTGTTAGGCCACGGCAAGGCAGAGGGTATGGGAAGGGGGATGTGCTCCCTTCCACGAAGAGCACGAAGAAAATTTTGTTGGCATATACATAAAATGGAAACAATACTGTATAACAAATTAAGGACTATAATATTATTGGAAATACACCAAAATAGTTCCAACATTCAGTATTTACAGCAATAAAATCTTTAGCAACTTTTTCCATATCACAGGAGTCAGTAAAATACTTATGAATGTGAAGCAAATGAGTCTTTGCTCAGACATGGATGAGTGTAAATATGTATTAACTACTTTGAGTGCAGAAAATGACCCTTCAGAAGTAGCTGATGTGATTGGCACATTAAATATATTAACCTAGAATGTTAAGTCAACTTGGAACAAACATGAATAAAAGGGTGCTGTCAAAAAAAAATGTATGCCATTGGTACAGCCACAAAAAACTAGGGGTGCTGCAGCAAAAATAACTAGGGGTGCTACAGCACCTTTTTAACCCCCCTTTCCTACCCCCCTGTTCTAGCTGAAGCTTCTACTACTAGTAGCTACTTGTGATCAATCTAATGCCCAGGTAACTGTGTGTGAATCACTTTGCTGTGTGGATCATACAGAGTTTTATCAGCCAACTAGTAGTGATATTAGCTTTGAGAAGCTTCATCAGGAACTTCCTCTTCTTGTTACTTTGATTAGGCAAGCCCTGCCCACTGTTATTAAGGTGACATTCATTCTTACCATAATATGGGAAGTTATGAATAGCCAAATTGTATACAAGTCAATGCTGTCAGAGGTGCATGTGTCCTTGTGGTTCTTTCTCCATGTAACAGTAGAAATTAGATTACATCATTGTTAATTGTGTATTGTTATTGTACTGTACCTAACCCTAGTATATAGCCCATAGCAATAGTACATTTGACAATGATTTACATGGAGAAGGAGCTGTCCATCCCTTCAATCTGTTAACATGATATACATGTGTAAATTAATGTAACACCCTGGTATCATGATCATGTGATAAACTAAGCAACCATGATCAGATGCCATGTCTAAGCTATAGCTAGCTATGTCTCAGAAGAGGCTGACCAGCTTTTTGGCCAAGGTCACAGTAAATGAATCAAGTTCAGCCAACTGTGAAGCAACCAGTGTGTGTCCTGATGATCAAATTTAAGTGTAGACAAATTTCTTAGCAGTAAAACAAAAATTGAATCCCCAGGGCCATGAAGTTAAAATTCCTATAATAATAATGAAAGGAAAAAATCTGCTCCATGTGAATGTCCTTGTTGTATTGTTCCCTATCATCCACTGCAAATATCCAGATTTATGATTAGCTAGAGCAGTTAATGACCAGGCAAACATGTCCAAATACAGCCTGGGTGGTATACTAAATATCCTTGAATAAGTGTGTGCACCACTTAAGACAGAATATTCTGCTCTATAGTTATGCCAGCATGCTGAAAAGTGAAATTTGCTGACTTTCAGTAAATCAAATTTTATTAATAATCAAGGCAATGTGCTTTGCTGCACAATGCAATGACAGTTGTGTATGACTTGGGCATATACATAAGTTTTCCCCAAAATGGCTTTCCCTTTTGATAATTTGGGAAAGGAAGTATCTATCCAATAACATTAAAGGTATTGAAAACTTTGTAGCAATAGCAGAGAGGTCTTTTTCTTTTTTATGGATGCTTATAAAACATACCCAGAAGCATAATGATGATATTATAGGTTGAATAATTATTTTTGTTGTATATTCAAAAGGACAAACTTGATTTATATAGCAACATATTGTCTTTTGAAAGCTTTCATAATATTATTATTAATATTTTTGTTGGTCTTTTTATGATAATTATAGCCTTAAATAATTGCCTCCCCCCCACCCCCCACCCCCCCCCCCCCCACCCGGTTATTACAAATCAATGGCAGTGTGAATTCTATTATACGTAGCTGTGTGTGTGTCCACAATAATTTTGGCCAAAATATTGGGGGGGCTCCAGCCCCTCCAGCCCGCCCCTGTTCCTATGCCCCTGCAGATGCTAAGGCCAGGGACCTGGGGCACAAACATTAAACTCCTAGCAATAACAACTTACTCTTTCATGTCCCACTGTATATTGTTTCCAAACCAATTTGGGCCAATCCTGTACTATATTTGACAACTTTAAACTACTCCACAGTTTTGACTGCCACTATGACAGCATAACGTTCTTGTCTGCAAGTCCCACTGGAAAGAAACGAGAGATCTGCACACATAATACCAGCTAGCCAGCTTACTTTACTTCCATGCATGACCTTAAAGGTCAAAGGTGACAATCCACGCCTTTAATTTAAAAATCAAAGGTGACAATCCAAGCCCTTAATTTAAAGGTCAAAGGTCGCGATGGTCAGCGATAGCCATTGCCCAAATATGCTAATTTTTTTGACCTATTATTCCATTCTACAATTCCTCTAAATCCTACCTATTATTCTAAAATAACTGCCTATTATTCTAACATAATTCTCAAGTCAACCACGTCCACGTTTAGTAATGTGTTATTTATTGTAATTGATAGTTCAATATAGTCTTCCAGAGACCTCTGTTCATCACTAAATGAATAGAGAAAAGGCTCTCTCTGCTGCTGCAGAGGATGGCTGCATTAAAAGTATCACTTGACCAGCAAGGGAGGTTTTGAGAGTGCTGTTTCCACCATTCAGTTTTAGAAACTGTAGAGGAAACATCTTCAGCTTTTGCTAAGTATGTAGCAAGCTCACTCTTCAAACCATTATTACTGCTTTATGTGCATATTACTTGACATAATAGAAATGTGCATGAGGTTGACAGTAGCAGCTGACATCAGTGACATCACCTGACATTACCTATTATTCTAAAATAGATATTATTTGTACATTCATTCATTGGTGTCTATGTATTATACCGTACTGATGATACTGTGAGAGCTAGTTATAAAAATGACGTAACATACTTTTAGCAATTAGCTAACATGTTCATTGACACTGTACCATGAATGTTTAGCAGGGGTGTAGGTAAGGGGTTGCCCCCCCCCCCCTCCCCAGATTTTAAAAATTAGATAATAATAATAATATCCAGCTCTGGCTTAATTCTTTTTTTAACTGCATATGATGTGCATTGTAGTGGTTTGGTAAACAGTATTTAACCATGACAGTAATGGTTAACTGGTAAGCATGGTAATATTGTAATAGCTGCTTAGAATTGACTCGTAGCCTAATTGCTAGTAGCTAGTACCATGTCTCTCTAGGTTAGTGGTTTAGCACTCCTTTAAAGTCAGGTGAATAATTCAATGAATCTAAGGCCAGCTATCAGCCTGAATTAGCCAGCAGTCAGCCTGAGGTTTTTCGATCAAAAATATAGTTTTACTAGCTTGAAAGTGATGTTGAAGATGTTTTAGTACAGAATCCACTATCTTCAAATGAAATAGAGCCTAGCCTATCCTTGTGTACATATAAAAATATTGAATATTACTCTAATTTGCTTTCTTACACCCTCTTGGATTTTAAAGAAATTTTTTTGCTTCCGCACTTTGTGCAGGAGGGGGCATATCCCCTCCCCCACCCTCCCCCTTGAGCCGAATTGCAGCTCTTTTGTCTTATCTTATTAGTCCCCTCAGTCCTAAAAAGTTGTCTACACCCCAGCTTAGTGCCAAGCTTCATCCAAGGGACTTGTCTTCCTTAGCTAGCATGCTGCTGCAGTTGTAGCATATCTAGCCATACCATATAAGCCTTTAACTGTTTTTAATAATGTACAATAATTATTATTCTCTTCATAATCACAATATCATCAGATTGTAGCTACTCATTTTTAGCATCCTGGCTGGGGGGGGGAGGGCAGGTCCTCCAATATTCATATGCAGTTAGCCTCCCCCCCCTTCCAAAATTCTGGATCCGCCCCTGTAAACGGTGGTCCTGCAAATCTTCCTGTTCCTGCGATTTTTGCTAGCAACCGTGGCCAGCACTCGCTCTCCGTAGCTACCGTGGTCGACGTCGAAATTTGAAGAGCTTAAGGCTGTTCTTGAGGACCTGCTTGTAACACTTAGTTTCTTTAGACGTAAGTATTATGCGCCTATCATTGTTATGCCCCACTACTCCCAGGTAAAATCACTAGGGGTTGTGTGTACAGATTTGTAAGTGAACTTGGGTCATACTAATTATTAAAGACTCTGCATTCTTTCGACGAATTCCTTACTGCCTGAAAATTGACGCCTCATTAACGCCTACCGCTAGGACTGGGGCTAAAAGCGGCACCGTTTATTAGCGGTAGGTGTGAATTCCATTGGTCAAAAGAATGCAGGTAGTACACAGTCTTTAGTACCGTGGTGAACTGACCATAAACTGTTGGGAATTTGCTAGGTGGATAGTGCAAATCCCCAGGATGCCCCATCCCTTCCCGACTTGGGATAGTGGGGCATAACAATGATTTATAACTAAGGTATTGTCTAGAGTCCCAATAGCTATTATATTGTTGTTTTTGTTGGGGAGGCTATACAGAAGCTCCTAGTCCTGGGAAGATAGTGTATAGAAAATTCTTGTGGGAGAGGATATACTGTATTCAATGTAATTCAGGCACCACAGAATAATAATTCCAGGTAGGCATGGCACTTAACTTATGGCTTCAAAAATACACTTCCTCTGGGCGTGACACTTAAATTATGGTGGGCTAAGTAATTATAGCTGATTTGGACTTGAAGAACGTGGGGTCATGGCCACTGTTTCTTCTCCTGGTTTTCAGCTGTCTTTCAGCAGTGTTGTGAGGGGCTTTCACATCTACCAGGCAGTTTGGACTCCAGTGTGAATGCTGAATACTCAACAAGCCAAGAACATGGAAACGGTGTGAAGACCAATATGCTGTGGCTGTGATCAGCAATGACCAAGTTGTTGGGCATGTACCTAGAGAGCTTTCCCAAACATTCTGGTATTTCATTCAAAAAGAAGGAGAAATTATCTGCAAAGTCACTGGGAGTAGGCAAAGATCTGCACTTCTGCAAGGTGGGATGGAAATTCCTTGCATCTACACTCTGAAGGGGGAAGAAAAAGCTTGTGAAGAAATTTAGGCAAATATTAATACAATGAATATCAATGAACTAAGGTGATATATAGCTACATGTAATGTCAGATTCATAGGGTGGGGGACTAATAGAGCCTTCAGACTCACTGTCGGTTATATATTCACTCATGCCGGGGAAGAACGGTTACATTGGTTTCTTCTTCCTTAGAACTGCAGTGAGATTCAACATCATCATCACTCTCAAAGGGGTCATGATTGGTCAGCTCTGGCTCATGGAAACCCATATTAGCCTCCCTCAAAGGGGTCATGATTGGTCAGCTCTGGCTCATGGCATATTAGCCTCCCCAAAAACTTCAATAATTATTTCATTTATTTCCTTTCTAACTTCATCATTTCTGATCAAGTGATCTTCTTCTTTTCCAACAGCATTAGAAAGTCCAGTGACCAGAAATTTCTTAACAATACATAAATTAGAATCAAGCTTTTCATTTGCCTCTTCAATCCAATTAACTATAAGTTGTTTGGGTGGTTTTTTAATCACCTCATCGTTAGAGTGTTCAAGCATGTATTTGACCCACGAATTTCTAATAGAAGTTTTATTTGGTTTATTGATACTGACATCAAGTGGCTGGAGGATCAATGTACAACCACCAGGGATCACCAGGACAGTAGTGTTAAATTTCTGAAATGCATCCTTTACCTTGTCTGTTAAGTGTGCACTAAAGGTATCAAGAAACAGTAAGGATTGTCGCATCTTTACCCAAATATCTGAAATCCATTTTAGCATTAATTTTTCATCCATCCAGGATTTCTTTTGATACCCCACTACAGTACCTTGTGATCCCTGTACACCTGTAATTGATCTTGGAGTAGTACCTTTAAAAATTACCATGGGAGGAAGCATATTCCCTGTTGCAGTGCATGACAAAACAACTATTAACCGACATTTCTCAGATTTGGTTGTCCTAACTTTCACAGTCTTTTTCCCTCTAATATCTACAGTTTTTGAAGGCACCATATCCATGTAAACTGGAGTTTCATCCAATTATAAGGAAAGTCACCATTCTCTCTTATTCTTTTGACCTGCCTTCTGAACTCATTAATTTTACCTTCTAGATCTGTAGGTAATTCTTGTGCCATAGAGGTCTTAGCTCGCAACTAAATTGTGGCTCACCATAAATAACTTGAGCCACCCATCAGAAGCTTAGGTAAAACACTTTTTATGAGACTTAAAGCCTTTAGCTTAATAGCTTGAGTAGATACAGGCATGTTTTTCTCTTCATGTTGCTCTAAAATCCACTACAACAACTTTAAGTCCAATTCAAGGGGATAAGATAGTTTTCTCCCTTGGCCCTTTTTATTGCATCACTTAGCACGATGTGGGTGCTTGATAGTGTCCAGCTCATCTTTGAGCCATCTTTGGACATTTTTGTGGTGAATCTTAAAATGTTTAGAGGCAGCTCTTCCCCCATGATGTCAGGCATACAGTGCAACCTTCTTTTTCTGGGCAATAGAATACCTGGCTCTCAGAGTTGGAGACTTCCCTGAGGTGGAAGGGCCAGCAGAATCAGCAGGAAGGATAGCTGGTGAAAGAAGGTCAGCAGGTTGATTGGCAGGTGGAGGAGAACCAGCAGAAGGATTGACAGGTGGAGGGCAATTGGCAGGTTGAGAAGGGGTGACAGGAAAATCAGGACAAGGATTGACAGGAGGATTCTTCTTAGGCCTTCCAACCCTGGGCTTCTTAGATTTTAAAGTTGGTGTAGTTGGTTGAAATGTCCACTCTGATTCTAAAGGCTCAGTTGTCTGGGCGAAGAAACTCTTGATAGAAGTCTGCTTGGATGCCGTTGACACAAAATGTCCACGTGGGTTGTAATTATTTAAGCGCCGCCCAAAAATAATTCTGGAAGAAGTGTGGCGCTTCATTAACAACTAATTTAATATTGTTAGTTGCTGGCTGGCGCTTAAATTATGGTGGCGCTTGAATTACATCGAATACGGTATCCTAGGACAGAAGCTCCTAGTGCAGAAACTCTATAGATGACAGTGTAGAAAATTCTGGATATATCCTAGGACAGAAGCTTCTAGTACAAAACTCCATTATAGCTACTCTATAGATGATGGTGTAGAAAATTCTTGTGGGGGGGGGGGAGGTGGGGGGGGGGAGGGGGGGGCTATTATATACCCTAGGACAGAAGTTCCTTGTACAGAAATTCCTGAGAAGATATTACAGTGCACTCCTGATAAATGGACCACATCCGTTCTGGACCAAAGTGGTCCATATATCCAGTTGGCTCATAATATATCAGATTAATAGTTTAAATGTGTATAGCTAGTTTAATTTTGTGTGAATTGGTGTAAATAAGTCTGTTTAAGGGTAGTAGCACACTTATTGTCAACTAAATGAGCACATTTATCCAACATGTAGTGTGCATGCTTCATCACTGAATCCCTGTTGTGTAAAGTAGCATTGGAGTCTAAGAACGAGTTTTGCCTCTGCATGCGTAACAGGATCAGTGTCATCATTCATTTCACTACCACTGTCACTGTCTTGAAGGCAAGGCCTCTTAGCAATAATGCCTTCTATGATTTCATCATCCAGCTCATCACTTTCACCACAACAGGGAAGATCGTCATCAATGTCATTGTATTCACTCCCATTGGTTACTTCTGAGGTAAAATTCTCATCTTCATCACCATCATCTATACTAGATGACAGAGTAAAAAAGCCAGCTTTTCGGAAACAATTCAAAATTGTAGCTTCCTTTACTGCCCGCCAACTTTTGGCAACAAAATTCACTGTATCAAGGATGGAAATCTTGGAGCTGACATCAGCTGCAGTAGACAATGGGTTGAGAATGTTTTCTTCCAAGTATGCCAGGGTCATGCACACAATTTCTTTTCGATAGAAAGATTTCAAGTTCTTTATGATTCCCTGATCCATTGGCTGGATTATTGATGTAGTGTTGGGTGGTAGGAACTCTAGTTGGATGTTCTTAAGTGTGGTTACTTTTGGGTGTGCAGTACAATTGTCAACAAGCAAGAGGATCTTCCGATTTTCTTGTGAATCCCATTCTGTGAGCCATTCAGTAAAAATTTGAGAGGTCATCCAAGCATTCTGGTTAGCACGATATGTGACAGGTAGACTACCTACATCAATATTCTTGAAACATTGTGGCTTGACAGTCTTGCCTATGACAAGGAGTTTACGCTTATCAGTTCCTGTCATATTTGAACAGCATAAAACTGTGATCCTTTGCAATGCTTTCTTAGAACCACATTTTTCACGACAATAGCAAAGTGAACCATCAGGAGTGGCTCTGTAATACAGCCCAGTTTCATCTGCATTGTAGACATCATTAGGCCTGTATTTTTCCAGCAACCCTGGTAGGACACTGCTTATCCATTCTTCAGCACTTTGTGTATCTGCACTTCCCTTCTCTCCATGAGCCCGTTTGTACTTGATTTGATGTCGTGCCTTCCAACATGAAAGCCAACCCTCTGTAGCAACAAAACTAGCTTCTTAGCTAAATCCTCTGCCTTCTCTTTCAGCATGGGTCCACTCAATTTCTGCCCCCTGCTTGTAACAGTTTCAACAGAGCAGTGTCCACCTCAGGATCCTTGCCTTTTCGAAGGCGTTTCAACTTCTTTTTGTTGGCTCTTTACCATTTCGAGAGATTTCACCCCACCTTGACCTGAGTTGTTCTTCATTTCTATTAAGAGTGCTTCTTGGGATTTTGAAAAGTTCAGCAAGCTCTCTTCGACTTGATTGGGGATGTTTCTTCACTTTGTCCAACAATTCAATCTTCTCTTGAAGTGAGAGCTCATTTCTTTTAGCCATGATGACTAGCTACCTAGCAGCTACCTTTTTGGCTCTGGTTAGCACAACATGACTTGTGGCAAGCACCTAGCCAAGCCTCCGGAAGTGTAAATGTACATGTACAAGTAATTACATGTGCCAAAAGTGGCTCAAGTATCAGGAATTCTTGTCTCATTTAGCAGGATTTTTTTGTACTAGTGAGTATACAAATGTTCCGTTCTGGGGTAAAATGGCTCATGTATCAGGAAGGCTCATATAATTATGTGGAGTGCACTCTACTGATGACAGGGTAGAAAATTCTTGTGGGGGAGGGGACAGAAGCTCCTATATAGTACAGAAATTCCTGGGAAAAGATTAGTGGGTAAAAAATTGGGGGGGGGGGGGAGGCTATATAGCTAGAAGCTTTTGATTCAGGCAAGTTAGATATGCTCTATATTATTATAATAATGACTAATTATGTGAGAGGTTCAAGTAAGATATGGTAAAAATTACTACTGATTTATCCGTAGATCACATGATAAGCCATGTGTCTGCTGTTTGCACTCTGGTTCTGACTTTTTAGTTAGCTACCTTGCTAAAGTTCTGAGCATGGCTACAGAGAGCTAAGAAGTCTAAAAGGCTATTCAAGCAGCTGTAGCTTATCGTGATGGCAGATCCAGAAATGCCTACCAGTTGAGAAGGAACATTAAAGCTGGTAAATATGTGTGCTATCAGTGGAACTGATGAAGCTATATGCTTGCAGTCCAAGTCCCTCCTAGACCTTCATTCTATTTTTGACTCATTTGTCCACTCTGGTAGAGGTGCAAGGCTATCTATCCTAAGTCAGCTGGCAGCTCTTATGCTAATGTAAAGGAGCAGAATAACTATTTGATCAGAACAGTATTTGATGGTAAGGGTAGCTAACTATCTGTATGATCCAAATTGTGTTAGACATGCTATTGGTGTTAGTACTTCACAGTTAGCTCGACTTCATTCTCTGGTACTGCAAGAGAGTTCCTGCCCATATGTGTGCAGACCCAAGGAGCAAGTGTCGTGATAATTATTATAGTAACATTGTTTTATTCCATGACTGTGTTCAGCAACTTTCATCTTGGTTGCATTCACAAGTAAGTATTTTTGGGCTCTGTTGAGTGCTTCTTCTGTTAGTCCTATCTGGAGAGTACAACCCGGTGCCTCACTACTGCAGGTTGCTCGGGGTTTGAAAACCCTCTCTTCAGATAGAGTAGGTTGAATTCGCTTCGGTTACTGAGTTTTAGAGCGGCTGGTGTGCTTTATTTTGTGAGCTTGATCATGACTGGTGGAGTAAGAAGCAAGTCCAAGAGCTCTAAGAACAATAAGCAGAGTTGTGCAGAGGGTAACTGTGAGAGATACTTCTGTCCAGTTTGTGATGATGAGGTACGAGACAACACCAGTGATTGCGATGGTGATGAAGCTATGTGAAGGAGTTTGTGGGGCCTGGCTCCATCGGAGGTGTGCTGGTTTATCCAAGGTGGCCTTTGCTATTGTCTGTAGCTAAGTCTGATGAACCATTCCGATGTGCCCACTGTAAGATTAATATGCTGCAACTGGAGCTTAACTCTGTGAGGGATCAGATGACATCCCTGGCTAACAAAGTTACTGCCCTTTGTGATGAAATTACTAGTCTTAAATCCTGCTCTACCGAGCATCCTGCTGGTTTATATACTGCTGTGGCCCAACCTAATGGAGTGAAGCTTGTACTGGATGCTGCAGAGGTCCCTACGGCCATGAATCAACCTGTTACTTGGCCACATTCTACTTCTATGAGCGAAAGAAAATTCAACATTTTGGTATATGGAGTAGAGGAATCTCCAGAGGGTACATTTAGGAAGGAGAGACAGTACTCAGACCTAGAGAAAAGTTCGTCTATTCTAAGCATAGTTGATCCTGCTTTTGAGTCTGCTTCCATCCGCGACCACCTTCGGTTGGGCAAGTACAAAAGAGGGTCTTCCAGGCCACGGCCAATTCTGGTGAAGCTCAACAGAACTGCTGACGTTGCATCACTGCTATCAAAACGTGGTGTACTGAAGTCTCCCCTGTCTATTAAGGCAGACAAATCACCTCATGAACGGATACGGGACGCAGTTCTATTAAAAGAGCGCTGGTCATTCTTACATTCAGGTACAGATAAACGAAGAGTTAAGATTAGAGGTAGCTGCCTTTTTCTGGATAGTGAGCTCTATGCACAGTTTAAAGATGGTATGCTATCTTATGCCTCTAATGGCATATCACAATCCCAATCAGTAAACTCCTACTCATAAGTTCCCCCCAACCCGAGGATCTGTCTGTAGCCAGGAGTCAGGTGACACCACTCAGTTATCCTGACATTAAGACTGGGCCTTTGGAATGCTCGTAGTATCGCTAACAAACTTCCTTTATTGCACTCCTTAGTTATTTCTGACATTTTTTGTATTACTGAATCGTGGTTACAATCTTCTATCAAGGACGGTGAGGTTGCGCCTCTTTTACAGTCTATCGTCGTGACAGGAACACCCGTGGAGGTGGTGTGTTAATTACTGTGTCTAACAG
This sequence comes from Diacarnus erythraeanus, assembly GCA_964016965.1. NCBI lineage: Eukaryota > Metazoa > Porifera > Demospongiae > Poecilosclerida > Podospongiidae > Diacarnus > Diacarnus erythraeanus. The sequence continues at coordinate 1,286,928 of OZ024677.1, forward strand.
GTTTGCTTCTAGGATTATCTTGTCTAGCTTGGTGCTTGAGCTTGTTGTTATTGAGGTCTTTGTCAGCCCTGAATTTTTAATTTTTTTTTGGATGTGTGTATGTACCTGTTGAATCTTGAGAATGATCTCGATACAATACAACTTAGTGGAGATTTTATTCTTTGTGGTGACTTCAACTGCCCTGACATTGACTGGCAGATGATGTACGATTCAACACCTTCTTCTGCATGATTATGCTCTTTGTCCTTTGTCAACAAGCCAAAAACATCTGTTGGCCTGCTTGTAGATGGAGGAGTTAACTGATAAGGTCGAGATTCTTAATGATTTCTTTCACTCGACATTCACAACAAGTATGTTAGAGCTCCCCTCAATGGACAACATGCCTGCTCCTCTGATACAGTTGGATCAGATTGAAATAGATTCTTCAGATGTTTTTGAGGCTTTGAGGTGTTTAGATCCTACCAAGGCTGTGGGCTGTGATGGGGTTTCCCCTTATTTTCTTAAGAGTTGTGCAACCGCTTTGGCAGACCTGTCACACACCTATTCAATACCTCTTTACTTACAAGTACACTTCCTAGGGAGTGAAAGATACATAAAATTACTCCGGTACCCAAGAAAGGTGATCAGTCGAACCCCTCTAATTATAGACCCATTTCACTCTTATGCATTTTGTCTAAAGGTTATGGAGTCCATAGTCTATGACAAGATTATCTCCTTCATTCCTCCATAGCTTTCCCACCGACAGATTGGTTTTTTGAAGTATTGGTCTAGCCTCACCCAGATGCTTGTATCAATGTCTGAGATAATCGACGCCTTTGATCACCATCAGTCATGCAGTGCTATCTATTTAGATCTTAGGAAAGCCTTTGACTCTGTCCCTCATGGAGAACTGCTCTACAAATTATGGCTGATGGGGATCACTGGGAACCTTCCGTGCATATTTGACTAATCCTTACCATTATGTTTCCATCAATGGTGTTGATGCTGAATATCTCCCTGTCCTTTCTGGGGTTCCCCAGGGAAGTGTGTTAGGCCCACTTCTGTTCATTATCTATATAATTATTAATGATATACCAGATAGGCTATCGGCCTCAAGAGTTTTCATCTATGCTGACAATTAAGAGAATCATTGATGAAAATGACCGCTTGCTTTTACAAGATGATCTGACATCTCTTGAAACCTGGTGTGATGAATGGAAGTTGCAGCTTAATGCTGATAAATGTATGGTAGTCGAATTTTCGACAACACGGTGTACCTCACCCCCTGCTAGCTATACACTGAATGGCACCACCCTTTCAACAGTTGCCTCCCATTGTGATCTAGGTTTTATTGTCTGACAATCTCGCTTGGTCAGATCACTACAAAAAAAATTGCTCCAATGCATATGGTGCACTTCACCTCATTAGACGAAATGTAACTCCTTGTTTAACTGCAGTCAAAAGACAATTATATCTAACCTTGATGCGCTGCCACCTTGCATACTGTTCTCAGCTATAGAGGCCAATGCTGATCAAGGACATTGTTATGCTTGAAAAAGTTCAACGTAAGGCTACCAAATTCATCACTGGAGACTATACCAACAGTTACAGAGAGAGACTTCTGGACTTAAAATTCTGCCATTAATGTACTGGTTTGAGTTGCAGGACATAATGTTCCTAGTGAAATCTTTTGTTACTCCACCAGACAATTTTAACATCTATGACTATGACACTTTTGCAAGTACTACAGATAGAATCACCAGGTCGTCAGCTTCCTCTCGGCTTAGGGTGAAATATGCGAAGACATCACTGACTAGGCACTCCTTTTTCAATCGTGTGGTGAGACTGTGGAACAGTTTACCCCACATAGATCTGTCATTGTCTTTGTTAACTATCAAGCAACATCTGATTCACTTCCTATGGCAACATTTTCTCAATCATTTTGAGTCTGACAACCCATGCTCATTCAGTGTCCCTGTTCTACGTGTCACTTTTTAAACCCCACTCCTACATGTCTTTAATTCCACATTATTACTTTTCACTTATAATTTTAGTTCATTCCTCAGCACTTCTCTACCAAGTTGTCTACATGTTGCATGCTTGTTCCTCATTGAGTGTTGTAAAGTTAAAAAAAAATAATAATAATAAAAAATAAAAAAAGAAATAAAAATAAATAAATAAATAAAAACCAGAGGGTGCAAATCTGACTTGGATGGTAACAAGCTAACACCTTACAGCAATGCTAGTAAAGTGTCCAATGATGCCACCAGCAAGCATACCTCCCTGACAGACAGTTAAGCCTGGAAACGAGAACAACTCTAGTAGTTAATTAATTATGTGTATGGGAATACTAGTAGAAAACATCATCTCAGTGTGAAGTATTGTCCTTTGGCAGCCAAGAAAACCTGTACTACTTAATTATCATAACAGCTATTGTGACCTAAGACAATCACAATAGAACTATACAGTGGAACCCCGATTTGCTGACACTTTTGGGACTAACACAAAGTGTTCTGATTAGTGAGGTGTCCTCATCTCAGGGGTTTTTAGTTAAAGTCCCAGATAATACTGTATTTTGTATGTTAACCCACTCTAGGCTATATTTTTACTGAAAGCTCTCACTATCACTACTTTGGAGTCTATGATTAGAGCATAAACATTGCATGCACTGTGACAGATATTATAAGTTTATTGGTAGCTATAATGTATTCATGAAAAACATTCTGATGTGTAGCTAAAGTTACACATTTCCATGATATAAAGAAGAGTATTGTTACTAAGATTCAGCTGGAAAGTATTGATTAGGCATTGACTGAACAGTGTACTTAGTTGTAGAACATTGCAGCCAAGCAAATGTGTTTACCAAATCTACAGCTAAAGTTACTAGTTCAAGACTCAATCCGTGGTGCAGGCTACGGCCTCAGAGATACCATGCAAGTACCGCCTGTATGGCCCACCAGCATATTTGCCTGCCTACTACTACCCCTAATCAGTAATGGATGCTATAAAGCAGTTGCCAACCCAAAAACTCTCTTGGATGATTCCCAAAAAAGCTCTATGATGGTTGATGAAATCACTGATAGCAACAAAGCAGAGAACTGTCACAAAGTAACATCCAACGAACAATACAGGGACCTGACTGAGATACTTGATGAGTTACGTAAGTACATTAACAATAGAGTGAAGCCTCTGATAAAGCCATGTACAAAGACAATTTCCATAGTATTATTACATTAAGGATAACCTCTATATAAAGGACAGTTTCCAAGGTCCTAATGTGTCCTTTATAATTGTATATTGCCTCTGAACTAAGGACAACCTCTATATGTAAAGGAGAGTTTCCAAGGTCCCAATGTGCCCTTTAACCTCTGAATAAAGGACATACTGGGTCAGGTCTACTGTCCTTTGTAGAGAGGTTGTCCTTATCTCATTGGGCAGACTGAATTTTAAATTTTTCTAGCTAGAGTACTGTATACCATGTATGGACATCTACACATGTAGAAGCCCACACCTGTTGTGAATATAAGTTAACAGTGCATTTTTTTCATAAGGACCTTCCCTCATGAAATTGGATGAGGTGATATGAAAGGGGTAATCCACCTTGTCTGACCTTGCAGTTAGTGGTCAGTCTGATAGATGTTATTCATTCTCAGTCTGTTCACAAGTGTGGTTATTGTGCTTATCAGTTTCTCTAAGAATGGAAATCACAGTTAGCCATGTACATTCATAACTATAGTTAACCTCCCAACTCTTTTGTCATCAGTAAACTAGATCTTTAGAAGATACACATAATCAAGCACATCACAGATAAGTAAACATAGAACAACAATAACAAGTAAACATAAAACAAGTAGACAAGTAAGACAACCTAATTAAGCATATTAAAGAGTTCTGGAGAGTTGGAGGGTATAAGATACTGGAGAGGGAGGGTTTGGGAAAATTAGATTGAGAAACTGAACTAAAGTATCACTGACCAATGGGAGAAATGGTATGTTTTTTCAGAAAGGAATATTGAATTTATACCATTACTTACTACACTTTGTGTATTCCAATCCCTTGAAAAGAGGACACCTTTATATTATAGTAGAAGGATTGAGGGTCAGTAGAGTGGTGCGGAACTTCTGTTGTCTATTTTTTCAAGAAATGCAGAGTTTCAAGAAATGCAGACATATCCTTTGATGCTATGTTACAATACCCTCAGAATATTTGAGGTGTTCTAAATGGTTTACTCTATATACCACGATTAGATAAAGGGAAATCAATTATCTTGAACCATCATATTATTTTTAGTATAATATTAAATCATAATCATAAAATTTAGTAGCTAGAGATATTAAGATTAGATTTTGTATTGAAATGTTGAATCAAGAAGTTTGTGTAATTATCTTTCTTGGTTTTTGTTTTTTGTTCAGAATCAGGACCCACCAAGTACAGAATTATGACTCAGGTACAGTTAGTCTAATAGGTGATGGAATGTGTTCTCATTACATTGTTTATACTTACCACAGCCTTCATCATCAGGCCATTCCCCTTCGTTACCAGGTACATAGTTGTAATGGCAATAGGAATCTTCAATTATATATACCATTAGAAACCTTTCATGAGCTACATGTTAGTTCAAAACCAGCTTCATAGACGTTGCATTAGGAGTTATGTAGTTGGGTATATTATAACCCCATCAAGATCTAGTACTGTATGTTAATTTTAACACTTCTTGATAACTATTACGTAGGTAGTGAGCTTATACTTGTCAATATAAAGACATTTTTGAAGGAAGAAGATTTTCCAGCGAACCAGGCTGAAAATCTTGGTGAATATTTAGGCATTAGACAAGGAAGAATGGAAGATATCAGCAAGAAGAGTGGTGGTGATCCTGATAGATTGTTAAGTCTTGTCATTACAGAATGGTTGAGTAATGACCCTGAAAAATCCTGGCCAAAGCTGGCTAAAGCTCTGAAACTATGTAATCAGAAATTGATGGCTGAGAAGATAGGTGCAGAAAAAGGTATGGTCCCACTGTATACAGAAGTGTCCTCATTTCAGGGTGTTGGAATAGAGGGATTCCACTGTATACAGAGGTGTCCTCATTTCAGGGTGTTGGAATAGAGGGGTCCCACTGTATACAGAATTTCATGGTGTTGGAATAGACTGTATACAGAGGTGTCTTCATTTTAGGGTGTTGGAATAGAGTATACAGAGGTGTCCTCATTTTAGGATGCTAGAATAGAGGAGTTCCAAGGTATACAGAGGTGTCCTCATTTCAGGGGTTGGGAGTAGAGGAGTTCCACTGTATACAGAGGTGTCCTCATTTCAATGTGTTGGAATATAGGAGTTCCACTGTATACAGAGATGTCCTCATTTCAAGGTGGGAGTTCCACTGTACGCAGAGGTGTCCTCATTTCATGGTGTTGGAATAGAGGGTTCCACTGTATACAGAGGTGTCCTCTTTTCAGGGTGTTTGAATAGAGGAGTTCCACCGTATACAGAGGTGTCTCTCATTTTAAGCGGTTTAGGGGCTGCACTGTATTGGCAACCATTAATATGCCAATGGGCTTCCAATAATAATATATAGATGTCACTGTCATTAATTGTGGTGGTTATGCCACATAATAAGAAATTCATGCCCTCTCTATTCCAACCCTCTTGGAATAATCAGAGGAGGATAGCTAAGATACTGGATAGGGTGGGCTAAGGAGGTGTCCTCTATGTAGCTAGGAAAGTGTACAGTGTCCTCATTAAGGAGGTGTCCCTATTTCAGGGGTTGTTTATACACATCGAAGGTGTGCAGTGTCCTCATTAAGGAGGTGTCCTTAGTTCATACACATCTCTATGTAGCTGGGAAGGTGTGCAGTGTCCTCATTAAGGAGGTGTCCTTATTTCAGGCGTAGTTTATACACATCTCTGGGAAGGTGTACAGTGTCCTCATTAAGGAGGTGTCCTTATTTCAGGGGTATTTTTATACATATCTCTATGTAGCTGGGAAGGTGTGCAGTGTCCTCATTAAGGAGTCGTCCTTATTTCAGGGGTAGTTTATACACATCTCTATGTAGCTGAGAAGGTGTGCAGTGTCCTCATTAAGGAGGTGTCCTTATTTCAGGGGTATTTTTATACATATCTCTATGTAGCTGGGAAGGTGTACAGTGTCCTCATTAAGGAGGTGTCCTTATTTCAGGGGTAGTTTTATACATATCTCTATGTAGCTGAGAAGGTGTGCAGTGTCCTCATTAAGGAGGTGTCCTTATTTCAGGGGTATTTTTATACATATCTCTATGTAGCTGGGAAGGTGTACAGTGTCCTCATTAAGGAGGTGTCCTTATTTCAGGGGTATTTTTATACATATCTCTATGTAGCTGGGAAGGTGTACAGTGTCCTCATTAAGGAGGTGTCCTTATTTCAGGGGTATTTTTATACATATCTCTATGTAGCTGGGAAGGTGTACAGTGTCCTCATTAAGGAGGTGTCCTTATTTCAGGGGTATTTTTATACATATCTCTATGTAGCTGGGAAGGTGTACAGTGTCCTCATTAAGGAGGTGTCCTTATTTCAGGGGTAGTTTTATACATATCTCTATGTAGCTGAGAAGGTGTGCAGTGTCCTCATTAAGGAGGTGTCCTTATTTCAGGGGTAGTTTTATACATATCTCTATGTAGCTGAGAAGGTGTGCAGTGTCCTCATTAAGGAGGTGTCCTTATTTCAGGGGTATTTTTATACATATCTCTATGTAGCTGGGAAGGTGTACAGTGTCCTCATTAAGGAGGTGTCCTTATTTCAGGGGTAGTTTTATACATATCTCTATGTAGCTGAGAAGGTGTGCAGTGTCCTCATTAAGGAGGTGTCCTTATTTCAGGGGTATTTTTATACATATCTCTATGTAGCTGGGAAGGTGTACAGTGTCCTCATTAAGGAGGTGTCCTTATTTCAGGGGTATTTTTATACATATCTCTATGTAGCTGGGAAGGTGTACAGTGTCCTCATTAAGGAGGTGTCCTTATTTCAGGGGTAGTTTTATACATATCTCTATGTAGCTGAGAAGGCATGCAGTGTCCTCATATATTTAGCTAGATACCATTGACCTACTCAAGTAACTGCAATAAGAGATTTATTAATGACTTATGTCATACAGCAACATAAGATTATGTTCATGTGCATATGAACACATTGGGGTAGGAAACAGGAGAGCTCTGGGGGCTGGAGCCTCCCTTTTACCTCAAGTACTTTTCCAAGCTACATGACAATGATGACAGTACACTCATTTATAAACTGTCATTTGCTCCAGATTGCACCAGAATTCATCTCAGAACATGCAAATTCTTAAAATTTTCCAGGAGAGCATGCCTTCAGACCCCCCCTAGAAAGCACTGTGCTTTGCACAGCACCAGAGTCCCCCTAATCCAAAACAACTTCCTACACCTATGATTAATGTATTATATCATTGCTGTAGCTGATCATACAGTTAATGCTGCCCCTCCTGGTGCTCTCAGACAACCTACTGTCCAACCAGATGGCAATGCCAAAAGTGGTAAGATTATATACTGTTCTTATAAATTATAGTTAGTAACAGCAGTCACCAAACTTAGAGAAAGACTAGGACAGTTACCTTTGGAGCATCTAATAGTTTATTAGGGGGTGGGAGCCAGTAAGACTGCTAAGGTTAACAGACTTTTTTAAAGGACTTTGATGCCATAATAATTATAGGCACACGGTCATATATTAACTTTCCTTGTTCATACAATCAGATTGTGAATTAAATCACAGTTAGCTATGTACGCTATGTGGTATTCTAGTGTACATAATTACAGCTAACCTCAGACATCGGTAGACAAGATCGTTAGAAAAAATGTGCACATTATTATGTAATCATCAACAATACAGACAAGTAAACATAAACAACAACAAACATAACAAGTAACATGTAAACAGGTAAACTTAACAAGTAAACAAATAGTCCTGTAAGACAACATAATTTAGTGGTACTTTTTTACAATTCTGATCTAGAGTAATCAGGGGAGAATATAAGATACTGGATAGTGTGGGTTTAGGAAATTAGATTATCACTAACCAACAAGAGAAATGGTATGTTTTCAGAAAGGAATATTTATACTAAGTTACTACACTTTCTGACCACTTCTGTCATTGAAAAACCACTTTATAGAATTCACTTTACTTGTAGGAGAAAGGGTTACAACGGATAATGGAACTGATACACCAGGTATATAATTATATCCTGTTTGTTTAACTACTTTAACTGGTTATTCCAGCTTCCTGAAATGAAGAAACCTTAATGAGGACACTGCATGCCTCATAGCTACATAGAGATGTGTTGTATAAAACTACCCCTGAAATAAGGACACCTCCTTAATGAGGACACTACACATCTTCCCAGTTTTATTATACAGTGATTCCATCATTTCAGTGGGTTGGAGTAGAGAGGTTTCACTGTATACAGAGGTGTTCCATGGATTTATACACATCTCTATGTAGCTGGGAAGACATGCAACACCCTAATATACATGTAATATAGATATCATTGACTAATAGATTAATTATACAGCAAAATAAGATATGAATTTATAATTATAGATACTGCATTATATCATCATTGCTGTAGTTGACCACACTCTTAATGATATCATGTCCAACCAGATAACAATACCAAAAGTAGTTATGTAATAAAGATTACTGTTCTTATAACACTATTAAGGATATTACATCCCAAATAACAGCAGTCAGCAAACTTGGAGAAAGAGTAGGACAGTTATCTCTGGGGCATCTAATAAGGGGGTAGAAGTCACTGGATATAGGTGACCACTAGAAAGCTTGCTGCATTTTGGCACTTATTTTTCAGGGGAATAGCTATCACGTATATAACACATTAACTCCACAACTTTACTTGAAGGACATGTTAATGACACACAAGACTTGGAAGTAACTTATCCATGCACATGTCTAAACAATGAGAACTTTTGTTACTTTCAGGTTTTTCCCCCATCTTCTTTTTTCTCTCTCTCTCTCCTCCTCTAAAAAGAATATTATTTTTTGGTTTGGAGAAGGGGCAGCTAGCTATAATATATAGCAGTATATCATGAGAGTTGCAATAAAAGTGTGTTGACTATTTATCATTTGCTTTTAGCATCAAAGGAGCAAAGAATGAAAGAAGACTACATGAATCTTATTAGGGAAGATAAAGTTGGTGTAGCCATCATTCTTTCTAATGGAAAAGCGAATGGAAAAGCGTTTAATAAAGCTGCACGTGAAATGGAGAAAGTGTTTAAAAATCTCGAGTTTTCAACCAAGTTTATGGAGGATGCTTCAAAAGAAGATATAAAGGATATTGTTAAAATTGCAGCAAAGGCAGAATATCCAAAAATTTACAAGTTTGTACTCTATTCGGTAAGTCATGGAGGGAATTATAATGGGAAGGAGTATATAAATGTAGCAAATGGTGGAAAAGTCTACATCGAAGAAGATATTACTGATAAGTTTCAACCTGATAAAGCCAAGGATATACACGCAATGCCAAAGTTGTTCTTTTTTGATAACTGTAGAGGTAGTAGAGAAGCTATCGGTATTGTAAAACCAGCTAAAGAATTACCGGCCACAACTGAGCCGAAGATACCTGGAAAGGGTAATATGTTGGTGGCATATTCCACACATCCTGGATTTATAGCAGCAATTGAAATTGGTGAGATTAGTAAACACAGATGGTCTAAGTTCTTGATGGAACAGCTACCAAAAGACCAGTCTATCTATGAAGTTCTGCAGAAAACAAATGCTTTCCTGATGGAGGGATATGAAAAAAGAGATTTCGAAATATATTATCAAGCTCCAATATTCTATTCCTCGCTCTGGGGGAAAGAAATCATCAACCTCTATAGAGAAGCTAGTAAAATAAAAGTAAGTTTAATAGCCACTCCCTGCAAATAATGTTACATTTGTTATTATTATAGGAAACCAGGCAAAGAGGTACATCCCAATAGTGAGTGATATGTTCTCCATGGTAGAAACAAGCATTGAGTTGTGCAACAGTTTTTTGTGTGTAGCTAGCTTTATTTATTTTTTTATTATTTTTTTTAATTTTTTAATTTTTAGTTTGTTTTTTTTAATTGGCTTTTCTTCTTGAGTATTAATTTCTGACATTATGTGAAAAGTTTGGAGACCTTAAATACATTTGTCCAGAGCAAGTGTGTGAAAGTGAGTGAATGAGGTTAGTCACTCACTCTTGAGACATTTAGTGCTAGCTGGGTCAAAGTCCACTTTTTAATTTTTTCGTGGGTAATTTGAATTCTTAGAGCTGATATATAGCTACTAACACTGACTCTTTTCCTTGACTGAGAGCACTACATTTACTTGGAACATTGCTAGCACACTTTATAAAGAATGGCCTGCTCTTCTAGAAGCGAGTGTTCTGAAGAAGAGTACTTGTGTGACTACGAGAAGGAAAGGTTGAAAAATATTAAAGAAAACCGGAAATGTTTCTTGGTATATCTATCTATTTTATTATGTAGTTAACTAGCTAATAAAACTGTGTGTGTAGTTAGAAGTAAAGTTGTGTGAAGTAAACTTTTACTATCTAAATTTAGCTGGTAGCTAGCCTACCCTGTGTAGCTATGTAGTTATTTATAGTAATGTAGTAGTTAATGAATGCTAGGACTGCAAGTAGTGAAGGATGTTGGCAGGACTAGAGAGAGGAGAGATTCTAGTGGAAGAAAGTTTAAAATTGGAAGGGGTCAATCAAAGAGTGACATGGAGGGGTCATCATGGACATGTCTGCAAGATAGAGGAAGTGTGTTCTGTAGAATAGCTTTGGGGTCACTGTGTCTAAATAAGACATTTCTCTTCCAAGTGTTTGGACCATTGCTGAACATGTATATAACAACTAGCTACACAGAGCTAGACAGTTACTCTGCATCATGTGAAATCAAAATTTTTATACTGCATCATGATCACTTGACTATAACTGGACTCAGCAAGTGAGGAGTATTGTATTTGCTTCCTTGTTCAGAGAGCTATTATGAACTTGAGTGCTGTAGCTGAATTGATTGATCTCTACATTGTAGCTCAGCACCATCAGGGTAACCGACATGGGGAAAAAAATTTATTTTTTTGCATTTTTCAGTAGCCCTATATCCATAGACATGTGTGACAAAAGATTAAAACTTCTGGTCATGAGTTATGGCTAGCCAAACTACAATACATCCTGTTTTGGGTGGGGCTTATTGATGACGTATTAACGGAACGATGTGCTTGGCTTCCATTGCAATAGTATGGTTCTGGGCCAACTGAAAGGTAAACTGTGGCTGTTACTAGGGTCAGAGCAGCCAAGAAGGGGTTGATTTTGAGTCAGCGATTTCCTTTGGGAAGGCTCGGTTCATTGATGGCAACAAATACAAAGTGTGTGTGCTGCAGAGAACATTCTGAGCAAAATAAATTCACTGAAGGATTCTAATATTTACTGCATTATAGAACATCCTGGATTTAGTCCAGTTTGTCTTAATACATGGGTTCTTAATGTTGATAAACACCATAATGCTGCCTATATTCATAATGTGCAGTTTGAAGAACCCATGTATTCAGACAAACTGGACTAAATCAAGGATGTTCTGTAATGCAGTAAATATTAGAATCCTTTAGTGAATTTATTTCGTTCAGAATGTTTTCTGCAGCACACACAGTCTATTTGTTGCCATGATTGTGTAATGGCCACATTCACACCTATACAAGGATGAAGTTAGCTCTCTTGTAGACATTCTAGCATTTTACCATGAAGTATTGTCATCAGATTTATCACTGGAAATCCCTGAGGAGCTCCCTGAATCAGTCACACTTGGTTCATGCCATTGGCATCAATGAGTAATCACTAGAGCCTTCACTAACACTCCCAGACAGCTAATGGCATTACAGCCATGCTATAACACAGAGAATAGTTTAGATGTAGGATAGTTATTTTCCTCACATTGTGAGCATTTTCATGTTGGTGATATTTCCAAAGTCCATTGCCTGACAAAAATATGAACATTGTATTCCAATGGAACAACAGAAAACCTTGATCAAAACAACAACAAACAAACAAGACAGACAAAAAGAGAGAGAGGTCACCTCACCCTCCCTTATCTAAAAAACTCATAGTTTGGCTAGCCATAACTCAGAGCATACTTGACCAGAAGTTTTAATCTTTTGCCACACATGTCTATGGATGGCTACTGAAAAATGCAAAAAAAATCATTTTTTCCATGTCGGTTACCCTTTAATGCACCATAATGCATTTCTGATTGGGGTGTGTAATGACTGTAGAATGTATGTATTAATGGTTCAGGTCAGAGTAAGTGGCCACCATTGGAGATAGCTCAAAGACTAGAAATGCCAAAGGAAGTAGATGAAGAAGTAGTGAGTTATTCAGTATTAATAGTCACTTATTCCCCTCACTATCTGTATCGATAGGAACAACATACGAAAGAGGTTATGGAAATCAGAAGGAATGAAATTAAACTCTCAAAATGCACTATAGAGTTAAAGAGAAGCACCTTCAACTGTGAAGTGGATAGCCACACCTCACTTCTTCCAGACTACTTCAATTCAGATCTATCAGAGAATTATGATTTCTGGGGTTTCCCCTCAGATGCAGCTGATTTGAACATATCTAGTTCCTGTGTGATCTAGATATGAGTGAGAGGGGAGAACTGCTGTTCCATGGAGACCTTTGTGATGAGGAGTTTTATGGTTTTACTAGAGAGGAGGTGTCTCTGACTATATTGCCTTCAACTTATTTAACAGGATGTTGCAAACACAAAGGAAAAAATTACTTTAACAAAGAGGACATATATAATGAAGATGAATATCTGTGTAAGTCAACTTTAATCCTACTGTTTGGAAAGCCACTGATTATGGCTGACCAATCAGATTTTAGAGTTGCAATTGCCTAGCTACACACAACTTTATTCATTTTGTAACCAACCATCTTTAATAATAGTCTGTGATCTCTGTGACACCCTGTATCATGGCCACTGTCCTGTGCACGGACCACTGAAAGAGCTCGATCCAACAGCTGCTTTTGACAAGGCATCATTAATTTACACTCGGTTGAGGGTCCCAGCAGAGGTCACCATTAGACAGTCTGTGATTCTGGGAGCAGGGCTAGGACTCAACTCATCCCCAGGGGAGTTCAGGTTGGACCCTATAAAGGGAGGAGGGTCGAGTTAGAGGATATAGGAAACCTGGAGAACATTTCTTACTTGTGGGAGGTAAAGGATTAGTATTAAGAACTGTTGTCAAAATATTCCATTGACTGAACCAAACTTCATCACTTATTTCATCCACATACTGTAAGTCATCACGTTAGCACGATACAATATAACAAACTTCAGATTAGAGAAGATGGAGAGAGACCTCACTTTATAGATGGACAAGACTCCACCCACTCTAATTGGTTGCGGTTTGTTAACTGTGCTAGACACGAACAGAACATGGTGGCATACCAATTCCACGGAAACATCTACTACAGAACAATGAAGAATATATATCCGCAGACAGAACTACTGGTGTGGTACGGTGAACAGTATGCAAAGGAACTCGGAATTTTATTACTTAGAGACAGTAAGTGTTATTCTTAATAAGAATATTCTATAATCCAGCCACTAGACTATTTCTATAATGTTAGCTGTCTCTTGTTAATAATAATGTGATTTCCCAGGTAGAGAGACTAAATAATATCACTGCCTCGGCTGAGGGGATAGTTTTGTAGAGAAACACTCATTTCACCTACACATCAAGAACAGCTCTCACTGTGCCAGGGAAAATCCAACAACTTTTAAATGTGTGGAGTGTAGACAGTTCCAAGACCACATTAAGAGACATTCTAAGTACTGTCATGGTGGTCACCTACAAGCTGACCTTCAGACACACACAGGATACAAGTCATAAAAGTGTGAGCACTGTGGAAAGTGTTTCAAATATAGTGTAATGGCCTACAAATGCATCTTTGGATTCATACAGGAGATAAGCCATACAAGTGTGAGCACAAGTACGTAATTCGAGAATCTGAACTTAGTGACATAATTGTAACCATGGAAACTATAACTTGATTCTTCAGGATGTCTGATGAAACATAGCACCACCAGTGTAAATATCCAAAGGTGACTCTTCTGGTTGTAAAGTTATAATTTTGGTTTGATGGTGATATGTACATGCCATTTCTCCTGCACACTTTATAGTCCATGCATTAATTTTTTCTATTAACTCTAATACTTATACGTACATTAAAGGGTTAAATCATTAAGAAACTGACAAGCTGTATATATAGCTATGTATATAAAATGTTAGACTCTTTCTCCATGTAACAGAATCAGATTACATCATTGCCAATTGTACTAATTGTAACAAACTACTATAAAGACAATGATGTGATTCTCTTACATGGAGAAAGAGCCAAAACATCACGAACTTAATGAGTGTGAAATCACTCCTATTAATATCATGCACACCCTGACATGGTCACACCCCAGCCTGTAGCTACAGTATAATATCAAGGGAAAAAATTAACTGTAAAAATTTCATGTCATGCTCTCAAACAGTACTCTCATGGTAACTGCCATGTACATTAACAGATGATGTCCAATTTGCAGCACTTGTTTTCAGGATCCAAGGTGTTGAAAGTGTCCAGGAATGGCTGGCTTGACGTTTCCTCCAGTTTCTTACTCAAAAGGAAGACAGAATGACACAACTATTGTGGTAAGAAGGGGTCCACTATATACAGAGGTGTCCTCACTTCAGGGAATTAGAATAGAGGAGTTTCACTGGATACAGAGGTGTCCTCATTTCACGGTGTTGGAATAAAGGGGTTCCACTGTGTACAGAGGTGTCCTTTTTTCAGGAGGTTGGAATAGAGGAGATCCACTGTATATAGAGGTGTCCTCATTTCAGGGGGTTGGAATAGAGGGGTTTGTAACTACCGTGGAACCTGTAATATTGGAATAGGAAGGAAGAGAAGGAAGAGAAAAATTTGGATCCAAAAAATGAAAGTCCAATCTCTTGAGCAGCTCCACAAACAAGCAGATGGTGAAAAAGAAGGCATTCACTATGATTAAACATAAGAGAAGCATCAAGTCAAAAGAACAAGAACTTCAGAGAGAAACAGGTAATTCTCTTTGTCATATTTAGGTTCAAGGGGGTTAAAAATAGATTAAACTTTGTGGATGAAGAGTTATTTTTGATACTATCTACAAAATAATATTCTATTTTGCTGGTATATTTTTTGGTTTATTTCTTTTTTGGTTTTGGTATTATTTATCTATAATTATGAATTTTTTGCAGGTTCTTAATATATTTTTGCATATTTTGGTATATATTTTGGAGAAGCTCAACTTTCAAAAATAGGTCATTCCTTCATGAAACAACTTTCACAAGGTCAGAGGCCAGAAGCCAGGTTAATGGTTTCAAGAGCCAAAGTGAGTTCCTCCACCATACGGTAATGTTTTGATGTTTTGCATGATTTTGGTATGTTTTCTGCAATTTAACATTTCATTTCTGCATGTTTTGCATGTTTTAGTATATTTTTATACGTTTTATGACTGATCTTGCATAAATGTAGCATTTCCTATATCCTAACCCACTGAAGACTGTAAAATTATTTTACTGTGACTCCACTGCAGATGGCACTGAGAAATTCCCTCTTGAAACAATTAAACGAAGAAAGTAACTTTAATGTCTGACAAGTCATAATAACTCATATATTAAAACACACAGCATGTTTTAAAAGAAAGAAAGAAAGCAAGAAAGAAGGAAGGAAGGAAGGAAGGAAGGAAGGAAGGAAGGAAGGAAGGAAGGAAGGAAGGAAGGAAGGAAGGAAGGAAGGAAGGAAGGAAGGAAGGAAGGAAGGAAGGAAGGAAGGAAGGAAGGAAGGAAGGAAGGAAGGAAGGAAGGAAGGAAGGAAGGAAGGAAGGAAGGAAGGAAGGAAGGAAGGAAGGAAGGAAGGAAGGAAGGAAGGAAGGAAGGAAGGAAGGAAGGAAGGAAGGAAGGAAGGAAGGATGAATTAGTTTGACCCACGGTGTCTGGAATAAATGATTAGTTGGTGAATCCAGGAATTTGAAGAGGAAGATCCTGACCACACCCCTTGCTCGATAAACCACACCCATTCTAGTACACCTACTTTTGAAGGATAATTATATGATGTAAAAGCAGACTCAATTATAGAGAATGTGGGATTAGGCTCCAATTTACAGTTGGTACGATTGCTAAAAATTGAAATTACAATAATAATGTGTTGAAAATTTCCCATAATTTTCTTGTCTTTGATTAATTTTTGTATTTTAAGCCATGAATAGAGAGACCGTGAAAAATTTATTGTTATTATTAGCTATGTTAATGTTCCCGAAACGAAAAAAACCTCCACCCAGATCTGCCACTCCCACTGTATACTAGCTATAACAAGAAAGGGGGTTTGACCAAACTCTACCTTTGACCCCAGGATGAGTCACAAAATAATGGATATAGAAATTAAATAAAACACATTTTTAAAAATATATATTTATTGGCTAAAAAATAAAATGGAATATTATGATAATATGATAATTCTTTATTAATAGCGAAACATTGTACCCTCCAAATATTCATCTATTCCAAATGTCGTTAGAAAACCTTTTCTTGTGTAAGTCACTAAAGCTGACAGTTGACTTTTGACATGTTGTTTTTGTAGAATAGTATAATGTTTAAAGTTCTTTGGCGGAGGTTGTCTAGAGAATGGAGTACTAATATAAATGATGACATACTCAATACTCAGATAGTAATGGCATGGAGTTTCAGAGCATTAAACTCCACCCTATACCACACCCACATCAAAGTCCGTATAGTTTAACACTGTGTAGAGGTCTGTGGAACTTGTGGTCACCCTTAGACACAACCAGTTGGCTGTTATACAGAGGTGGTCTGCTTATACAGTGGAACCTGTATATAGTGGTCACCCTTGGGACACAACCAGTTGGCTGTTGTACAGAGGTGGTCTGCTTATACAGTGGAACCTGTATATAGTGGTCACCCTTGGGACACAACCAGTTGGCTGTTATACAGTGGCCTGCTTATACAGTGGAACCTGTGTAAGTGGTCTACCTTCTGTTATAATGGTCTATTCACATAATTAATGACTTACCTACTAAATTTCACAAAATCTTTTTTCAGGTTTTCTTCTAATGATGATTTGTTGAACTCAATATTTAAAAAATTTAGCATTCTGGCCACAGATTGTACTTTATCTTCCATAACATCTTCATATCTGTATAGTGGAATGATTCTCATCACTCTGGTCTTATTTCAGGGGGAGAGGTTCCACTGTATACAGAGGTGTCCTCATTTCAGGGGGTTGGAAAAGGTGTTCCACTGTATACAGAGGTGTCCTCATTTCAGGGGGTTGGAATAGAGGAGTTCCACTGTATACAGAGGTGTCCTCATTTCAGAGGGTTGGAATAGAGAGGTTCCACTGTATACAGAGGTGTCCTCATTTCAGGGGGTTGGAAAAGGTGTTCCACTGTATACAGAGGTGTCCTCATTTCAGGGTGTTGGAATAGAGGAGTTCCACTGTATACAGAGGTGTCCTCATTTCAGGGTGTTGGAATAGAGAGGTTCCACTGTATACAGAGGTGTCCTCATTTCAGGGGGTTGGAAAAGGTGTTCCACTGTATACAGAGGTGTGTCTTCAATGGGTTGGACTAGATACCTGATCACCAATAGCTTGTATTTTTTCTGTAGCCCATCCATCAACACCCGACTATTCAGCTTCTTCCACTTGATGGAGTTGGAGTGAACAAAATTATTCCATTTTGGGTTTGTAGCTGTGGTTTTTAGATGAGTAATTTGGTTCCAGAATCATAATTTAATTTAAGGATAATTACCAAAATCAGCTCTATGGTAGTAAGTGGCTGTATGGTTGATAGCTGTCGATGAACGTCTGTTCCATTCCGAAACCAAAGCTTTAAAAGGATTTCTAACAAGCAGAATCACTGACTGATACTGGATAATTAGAAAGAAAAAAATTTAGACATGAGCCATAAAATTTCTTGCAAAATTTGTTCTTGTCGTTAGTATTACTGTTTACTGACTGGATTTAGGATACTAATAGTTTACTGAGTATGTGATTTTAGTATCATAGTTATAGATATTGAGTTTACTGACTTTATGACATTAGTATACTGACTTTGTGACATTATAGTTTACTGACTTTGTGACATTAGTTTACTGACTTTTGTGATTATAGATTTACTTAGTATAGTATACTGATAATTACAGTTTACTGATTTTGTGATTTGTGTAATTAGTTTACTGAATACTTGGTAGTATACTGACATTGTGAGTTGGTGGTAAAGCTGTGTGTCTCTTCACCACCAGGACAGCTCCACTTGCTATATTCTCTCCTACCATTCCAACTTTCATTAGAGTACGATCATGATAAATGGAACCTGTAAATATTTTTATGAGGAGTATATCAGTGGTGTAGACATAGCAAAGGTGTTCTCATTTCAGGGTATTGGAACAGAGGAGCTAGTTCCACTGTATACAGAGGTGTCCTCTTTTCAGGGTGTTTGAATAGAGGAGTTCCACTGTATACAGTGTCCTCATTTCAAGGTGTTGGAATAGAGGAGCTCCTCTGTATACAGAGGTGTCTTCTTTACAGGGTGTTTGAATAGAGGGGTTCCACTGTATACAGAGGTGTCCTCTTTTCAGGGTGTTGGAATAGAGGAGTTCCACTGTATACAGAGGTGTCCTCATTTCAAGGTGTTGGAATAGAGGAGCTCCTCTGTATACAGAGGTGTCCTCTTTACAGGGTGTTGGAATAGAGGGGTTCCACTGTATACAGAGGTGTCCTCTTTTCAGGGTGTTGGAATGGAGGAGTTCCACTGCATACAGAGGTGTCCTCATTTCAAGGTGTTGGAATAGAGGGGTTCCACTGTATGCAGAGGTGTCCTCATTTCAGGGTGTTGGAATAGAGGGGTTCCACTGTATGCAGAGGTGTCCTCATTTCAGGGTGTTGGAATAGAGGAGTTCCACTGTATACAGAGGTGTCCTCATTTCAGGGTGTTGGAATAGAGGAGTTCAACTGTATACAAAGGTGTCCTCATTTCAGGAGGTTGGGATATAGAAAAGTGGAGGGGAGGTGTAGTAGAGTGACTTTCACTAACCTGTACAAATTCCAGTGGCTTGTTCTAATAAACCTCGTACCCAGGTGTTACCTGATCCAGGGTAGCTGATGAGTGCCACAGGAGATCTTCCTTTTCCATTCATAAAGTGACAAATTGGCAATTGGCAGAGTCTAAATGTGTTACTCCATGTAATGCAGTGTCATGTACTACTATTCATCATAAAATTAAGCTTATGTACATTTATGGTAATGTCGCATTTGAAACTGTCCTTTATATAGAGGTTGTCCTTTATTATTATTATTATTATTATTATTATTATTATTATTATTATTATTATTATTATTATTATGTGTTGCTACTCATAGTAATGCAGTGTTACTCTATTACCTTTTAGAAGGGAATTTCCAGGTTTCTAATTCTTGATTACTTAAGTATCGTAGGTTTAATTTTTCTCTGCAAGATAAAAGCATCACCATTAATCTAACATCCTGATTCCCTCCCAAACTCTTGATTACTTGCATGAGATTATCTTAGCGGTAGAGTTGTGACCCACTGCAGAGTAAGCTTTTTGTGACATATTGACAACAGAAATTTTCTCTTTGAAGACCTCATTGTGGTACAATATCAAGGGAGGATTATCTGAGAAATTATAATAATAATAATATTATATTACTGACAACCTCTATATAAAGGACAGTTTCCAAGGTCCCAATGTGTCCTCTATAGAGAGGTTCCACTGTATATTACCTCTGAATTAAGGACAACCTCTATATAAAGGACAGTTTCCAAGGTCCAATGTGTCCTATATAGAGAGGTTCCACTGTATATTACCTCTGAATTAAGGACAACCTCTATATAAAGGACAGTTCCCAAGGTCCCAATGTGTCCTCTATAGAGAGGTTCCACTGTATATTACCTCTGAATTAAGGACAACTTCTATATAAAGTACAGTTTCCAAGGTCCCAATGTGTCCTCTATAGAGAGGTTCCACTGTATATTACCTCTGAATTAAGGACAACCTCTATATAAAGGACAGTTTCCAAGGTCCAATGTGTCCTCTATAGAGAGGTTCCACTGTATATTACCTCTGACTTAAGGACAACCTCTATATAAAGGACAGTTTCCAAGGTCGTCCTTTATAGAGAGGTTCTCTGTGTCTTACCTGAAAATGTGAATATTGCCAAAATGATGAAGATGAAGAAGAAGGAATTAATAAAACCTGTTGGTAAACAATAATATGAAACAAAGTTTGCAGAGAAGGATTTAAGAGGTCAGAGGTTTCTCTGTAATAAACCTCAATGATGATTTCCACGATCCTAAAGTGTCTGGAATAGAAAGAGGTTTCATTGTATTAACCTCTTAAACAATGAAACAAAGACACAATGAGACGGTTCTCAAAGTAGAGGTTCCACTGTACAGACCCCCCCCCCCCCCCCCCCCCCAAATAGGGCTCTTTCTCCATGTAACAACCATTGACAATGATTCTGTTACATTGGAGAATTAGAGCCTAAATTCTAGTTTTCTAAGGAAGTATCTGGAATTAGCTAAAATCTCACTCTCTCCATTTTGGTCATGCATTAAGTATTCAACTCACAGTAACAGAGTTTAAGACTCCCATTCCTGACAGACTGAAATCTCTTAGTTAACATTATTATTGATAGCTAGCTAGCTAGAAGAAGCAATGGCTAAATCTCATCTTTACTAAACACATGGTTACTACACACACATTCCACTACAGTGTAGGTGTTACTAACAGTGAAACTAAATTGCATTCTACTGAAGTCCACATGTTACTAGAGTGATAAGGATGTTGGCAGAGCTGCCAAGGTTAGGAAAAGGTTAGAGTGAGATGTCCATAAGACTAACATAAATATGTACTACATAAGGCTAGTATAAATTGTGTACTAAAAGCAAGGGAGCCAGGTGTGAGAATCACTCCCAAAGAGTGAGACTTGGCAGGTCTGCGTTGGCATATATTATTAATAGGCAGCCTTACTATGGGCATTACTCAGCTATGGTAGCTCAATACAATATTAGCTTGGGCAGGGTCAGAGGCTAATTCATAGCAACCGTTGCCACGTTGGCAAGACGATGCCTCACCACACGAAGACTATTTAGAAGACTCTATTTAGAAGACTATTTAGAAGACTATTAAGAAGACTATTTAGAAGGCTGATTTAGAAGACTAGAAGAAAACTAGAAGCTGCTATAGTTATAGTTAGATAATAAGGGGTAACCCTATTTACACACGCAATACACTTGAACAATAATAGATGTTGCATGAATTTAATGCTGAGTAGTATAACTGAATAAATGTGGTAATGATCATCAGTTTAATAAGTCATTATTAGTGTAGTGTTCAATATCCTCTAATAGTTGTATAATCTTTGTCAGTACTATAATGGTATTGTATTGTATAATAATGCAATTGACAATCATGTCATCTGACTCTATTACATGAAGAAAGAGCCCACTTTTCAGGTAGATTCTGAGAGCTCTGAGGAGGCTCAATTTCACTCCAGTGTTAATTGGTATAAACGAAATGTGGACATCTCTGTGTACATATATATATGGACTGTAGGCTGCTAGCTAAGGATTGATAAACGCTGCACTGATGATGTATAATAAATACTTGCACTTGGACAGGAAGTGGGGTTCTCTGTGGAATTTGGCCTTGCCAGAATTATAAGGGGTGTGGTTTTTGGGCTAGTACTAATGTCCCAAGGTTTCATTATACATAATTTTGGGCCATAATTAAAATTAATAGGTACTTTCATTATACTGGCATAATGCTGGCATAGGTATATTTTGAGATTAACATGTCTAGCTAGTTAATGCTGTACTGTAATGCGCATACTGTACATGCACTCTATCTGTAGTAGCGTCTACAGGTTTCCATATTGCTGGGCTCAAAAGTCCTACTAGTTCATTAGCCATCTTCAGCTGCCTCTGAACGTGTATTTTCTTTATCAAAAGCTTCATTTAATGAGCAACAAGACAGTATCCTACAAGATTGCTTAGAATCATCCCTTATGCTGCAAACTTGAATTGCACATGCACACAATTTCATCATTATGTCAAAAAAATTTTTGAGCATAATTTTGAGCATAATAGGTAGCTAGCTATACCTAAATGAGCATATTAAGTAATTTTGGGAGGATTGCTGAACCACTGTAGCTACCATTATGCCACATCACTGTACTGTCTGCAGTGACTGAAGGGTCCCAGCCTAAGCCAGTGTAGAATAACCATGAATTCTGACATAGTTGGATCATGAAGAGAGTAGATTGTCTATATAAATACATTATAATTATTATACTGCATAAAAAATAATGAAAATGATCAAAAATAAAAAAAAGAGAAAAAAAATAGCTAGCTCCATGTATTCAAATAGTCTTCTATGCCAAATGAATTGCCATTGGCATGGGCTTTCAGATATGAAACTGATCTTGAAATTGTGTCCCTGATAAGAGTCTTCTGGGAGGGGGTAAAAGGTTCAAATTCACTTGTATGATTCCTGAATAAGATAAGCAAGCAAATAAATAATCTATCCCTGAAATAAGGACACCTCCTTAATGAGGACACTGCATACCTTCCCAGCTACATAGAGATGTGTATAAACTACCCCTGAAATAAGGACACCTCCTTAATGAGGACACTGCACACCTTCCCAGCTACATAGAGATGTGTATAAACTACCCCTGAAACAAGGACACCTCCTTAATGAGGACACTGCATGCCTTCCAGGAGAATCTGCTAACCTTTTGAAGGTACTGAAGCCTCTTTTTAGTCGATCCTTCAAATCCTCATCTAAGTATGGAATTCTAAGAAAGTCTAGAATTTTCTTTATTTCAGCAACAGTATTGTTTCTCACATCTTCATACCTTGAAAACAAAATTCAAGGAACAGCATTACCAGAGGTAGCTGAAATGCTCTCTAGTTATTTTTAACTATACCAGTAGGTTACTACTTTTACTTAGGAACTATCCTATTCTAATGATATCTTTATTCCAACCCCCTGAAATGAGGACACCTCTGGAGCTCCTCTATTCCAACCCCCTGAAATGAGGACACCTCTGTATACAGTGGAACTCCTCTACTCTAACTCCCTGAAATGAGGACACCTCTGTATACAGTGGAACCCCTCTATTCCAACACCCTGAAATGAGGACACCTCTGTATACAGTGGAACTCCTCTACTCTAACTCCCTGAAATGAGGACACCTCTGTATACAGTGGAACCCCTCTATTCCAACCCCCTGAAATGAGGACACCTCTGTATACAGTGGAACTCCGGTCCTCTATTCTAACCCCCTGAAACGAGGACACCTCTGGAGCTCCTATATTCCAAACCCCCTGAAATGAGGACACCTCTGTATACAGTGGAACCCCAACACCCTGAAATGAAGACACCTCTGTATACAGTGGAGCTCCTCTATTCCAACATCCTGAAATGAGGACACCTCTGTGTACAGTGGAACTCCTCTATTCCAACACCCTGAAATGAAGACACCTCTGTATACAGTGGAACTCCTCTATTTCAACACCCTGAAATGAGGACACCTCTGTATATAGTGGAACTCCTCTATTCCAACACCCTGAAATGAGGACACCTCTGTATACAGTGGAACTCCTCTATTCCAACCCCCTGAAATGAGGACACCTCTATATACAGTAGAACCCTCTATTTCAACACCCTGAAATGAGGACACCTCTGTATATAGTGGAACTCCTCTATTCCAACACCCTGAAATGAGGACACCTCTGTATACAGTGGAACTCCTCTATTCCAACCCCCTGAAATGAGGACACCTCTGTATGCAGTAGAACCCTCTATTCCATCTCCTTCATATGTATAGAAGATCACACTGTATACATTCCAGTTGTTGTAATGCTAATGGTTACACCTACAGACCCTACAAGTCCATACCTGACAACATGAAGTGGGTAATTACCCTTAATAGCAGGGACAACCCACGCAGGGAAATAAGACCTCCAAGTGGTCAATTTCTTTTGAATAAATTGGTTCCATGAAGAATCATTTCCTGTATAAAATTGTATTATATATGTTGTGAAATGGCTAGTGAAAGAGAATCTATAGCTATACTCCACAGTGAGTACAGATATGGTTAATTAATTAGAGATAGGAGTCTATTAGAGATAGGAGTATAGATATGGTTAATTAATTAGAGATAGGAGTCTATTAGAGATAGGAGTATAGATATGGTTAATTAATTAGAGATAGGAGTCTATTAGAGATAGGAGTATAGATATGGTTAATTAATTAGAGATAGGAGTCTATTAGAGATAGGAGTATAGATATGGTTAATTAATTAGAGATAGGAGTCTATTAGAGATAGGAGTATAGATATGGTTAATTAATTAGAGATAGGAGTCTATTAGAGATAGGAGTATAGATATGGTTAATTAATTAGAGATAGGAGTCTATTAGAGATAGGAACATAATTTCACTGTCATTTTATTTTCTAGTTGACTTTAGTAATGAATTTTCTTGGTTAAACATTACTCACTCACTCACTATAAAATACACTGTAGATCTGGTTAATTTCACTGTCACATTGTTTGCAGTAGGTAAAGGTAAAGAAAATAATAATAATAATAATAATAATAATAAACAAACAAACAAACAAATATGAGATCAGTGACCTTAGAAATAACCAGATTGATTACTTTTAGCACATGTCTTTTTTTTTTTTTTTTTTTTTTCAATATAATGTTCTTTTACCAAAATGCTCAGATCCTACAGAGCCAACATGAGATGTTGATATGGCAATTTTCTTGCCGACTTGGCGGTGCCATTCCGACAACAGAGCGTTGAATGGATTACGAACCAGGAGTACCACTGAGCCAAAATTTGGAACAGCTTTTATCTAATCATAAAATGAATATATAACAGTGAAACTCCTCTACTCCAACCTCCTAAAATGAGGACACCTTGTATACAGTGGAGCTCCTCTATTCCAACCCCCTGAAATGAGGACACCTCTGTATACAGTGGAACCCCAACACCCTGAAATGAGGACACCTCTATATCAAGTAACCCCACTCTAGAAATGAGAAATACTTCAATAATACAGTAACCCCACTCTAGAAATGAGAACAGTAACATTTGGAATAGAGAAAATATATCACATTCCTACCGCATTCACTCCCAGTTTATTTTTGTTTGACCATATCGTTTCTCTGTGAAAGTGTGTCTTCACCACCAGCACTGATCCACTTATGACCTTTTCTCCATTCATACCAGAATGTCTAATGAAGTTATCACAGTATACAGAGCCCGTGCACAACCCGGTGGCCAACTCCAACAGTCCCCTCATCCAGGTGTTCCCTGACCCAGGAAAACTGACCAATGCCACTGGAGGTCTTTCTCTGCTGTCCATAAACCGACATTTTCCTTTCAGTGTATCGTTAAGTTGGACAATCAGTGGGAGGTTTAGTTTGATTCTGAAGGAGAAAAATAGTAGAATCTATCATTGTTATAATAGGATATATTAAGCTATCATAGATCTAGTTAATTTTATTGCTATATTCACTGTTACTGTGAAAATTAATTACCAGGGATAATGAAATACAGCCTCACACAATACAATACAGCCTCACACAATACGGCCTCACACAATACGGCCTCACACAATACGGCCTCACACAATACGGCCTCACACAATACGGCCTCACACAATACGGCCTCACACAATACGGCCTCACACAATACGGCCTCACACAATACGGCCTCACACAATACGGCCTCACACAGTACGGCCTCACACAATACAGCCTCACATAATAATGATCTATGTTAATAGTTAGCGTTAATAGTTAGCGTTAATGGTTAGCGTTAATAGTTAGCGTTAATAGTTAGCGTTAATAGTTAGCGTTAATAGTTAGCGTTAATGGTTAGCGTTTGTTTTGTTTTTTAATTTCTCTTGCTCTTTTAGTGAGTTTGAACAGCAGACAGCCATGACTATTAGGTATCATTATTACATGTTATTGTGAGAGTACACATTAATGCTCTGTGTAATATAACATGTGGATTTTGGTACAGTGAAAAATTTAAAATGGAACAAATTGAGATCAGTAAAAATAACTGATCAGTTCCTTACATGGCTTTAGATGTGCAGAATTTGTAAAAGAATAGATTCACTTCATCCAAGTATTCTGAGCACATACTATCCCTGAAAAAAAAATATCATAATTATAGAGGTTATCTTTAATTCAGAGGTAATATACAGTGGAACCTCTCTATAGAGGACACATTGGGACCTTGGAAACTGTCCTTTATATAGAGGTTATCTTTAATTCAGAGGTAATATACAGTGGAACCTCTCTATAGAGGACACATTGGGACCTTGGAAACTGTCCTTTATATAGAGGTTGTCCTTAATGAGGTAAT
Source organism: Diacarnus erythraeanus (assembly GCA_964016965.1). Taxonomy (NCBI): domain Eukaryota; kingdom Metazoa; phylum Porifera; class Demospongiae; order Poecilosclerida; family Podospongiidae; genus Diacarnus; species Diacarnus erythraeanus. The sequence goes on from OZ024677.1 coordinate 1,313,442, forward strand.
ATACAGTGGAACCTCTCTATAGAGGACACATTGGGACCTTGGAAACTGTCCTTTATATAGAGGTTGTCCTTAATGAGGTAATATACAGTGGAACCTCTCTATAGAGGACACATTGGGACCTTGGAAACTGTCCTTTATATAGAGGTTATCTTTAATTCAGAGGTAATATACAGTGGAACCTCTCTATAGAGGACACATTGGGACCTTGAAAACTGTCTTTTATATAGAGGTTGTCCTTAATGAGGTAATATACAGTGGAACCTCTCTATAGAGGACACATTGGGACCTTGGAAACTGTCCTTTATATAGAGGTTATCTTTAATTCAGAGGTAATATACAGTGGAACCTCTCTATAGAGGACACATTGGGACCTTGGAAACTGTCTTTTATATAGAGGTTGTCCTTAATGAGGTAATATACAGTGGAACCTCTCTATAGAGGACACATTGGGACCTTGGAAACTGTCCTTTATATAGAGATTATCCTTGATTCAGAGGTAATATACAGTGGAACCTCTCTATAGAGGACACATTGGGACCTTGGAAACTGTCCTTTATATAGAGGTTATCTTTAATTCAGAGGTAATATACAGTGGAACCTCTCTATAGAGGACACATTGGGACCTTGGAAACTGTCTTTTATATAGAGGTTGTCCTTAATGAGGTAATATACAGTGGAACCTCTCTATAGAGGACACATTGGGACCTTGGAAACTGTCCTTTATATAGAGGTTATCCATGTAATATACAGTGGAACCTCTCTATTGGGACCTTGGAAACTGTCCTTTATATAGAGGTTGTCCTTAAAATATAATACAACTGGATAAGTGTCCTTGTATGGAGGTTATCAGTGTCTTGTATGGTTAAAGGTTCCACAGAGTAATTGAGCAGTAATAATAACTCACCTGCATTCGTGGTCTCCCACTCTTGCTCGTGGATAGGGACTAGAGAAAAATGAGTAATTTGTCAGAGTATAGAGTCGATTTTTTTTGAAAAATTTTTTCAATATCTTTGGAGCATCATAGGACACTGAATACTGTAAGAAATGGAACACTGTGTGAATTTCTACAGTTACAGGATGTTATACTATACCTAGTCACATCTGGTGCATCTGATTGGTCCAAAAGTGTTGGTTTTATAACCAGCATGCATGGTATAATACAAGTTACTCAAAATTGTGTGGTGTATTCGCCTCCATACAACCAACGAGTTTGCAGTTATCCCTTCCTCTCAGGAATATAACTGAAAATGTGGTTATATATGGGTGCATATAACACACAATTTTGAGTGGTGTATCCTATACTTAATTAGCCCTAGTCCATAAGGATATCAATCCATCATAGTTACAACTGGTTGTCAATAACCATAGTTACTGAATGTCTATTACCATAGTTACTGGATGTCAATTACCATAGTCACTAGGCTATTACAGGCTTAAAGGAACTCTGAACCTCTGAAATAATTAAGCTCATAGAGTTAAGTGCTATATGATCATCAAAGGTACTTCTAGATAGCAGGCACTAAATAACCAGTAGCTACTCCATATGCCAGGAACAGTCCCAGTGAAGTGAGGAGAGAGGGAACAGGGAGAGAGGAGTCTGGTGAGGGGGGAGAGAGGGAACAGGGAGGGAGGAGTCTGATGAGGGGGGAGAGAGGGAACAGAGAGGGAGGAGTCTGGTGAGTGGGGAGAGAAGGAACAGGGAAGGAGGAGTCTGGTGAGTGGGGAGAGAAGGAACAGGGAGGGAGGAGTCTGGTGAGTGGGGAGAGAGGGAACAGGGAGGAAGGAGTCTGTTAAGAAGGGGGAACAGAGAGGAAGGAGTCTGGCGAGAAGGGAGAGGGGGGGGGAACAGGGAGGGAGGAGTCTGGTGAGTGAGGAGAGAGAAGGAACAGGGAGGGAGGAGTCTGGTGAGTGGGGAGAGGGAGGGACAGAGAGGAACCTGGTGAGGGAAGTCTCGTCAGGAGAAAGAGGATCAGGGAGGAGTTTAGATATTTACCTGCCTCCTAGGAATTGACGGTCTCTCAGATTCTACAGAAATGGATTTCACAGGTACAGGTAGGTGTACATTCGTTTCCATGAGAACAGCTGATTTTCCATTCATTTCCATGGAGATATATGGTTTGTCAGTATTCTCCATCGAGATAGAATTGGTCCACTGTACATTAGCAACTCTCTGATGTATATCCTTAGAAACTTGCTTATCGTCTTCCCCTCCACCCACAGTAGCTACTTTTCCAAAGGCATTTTCAGCCAGGTGGTCAGTGGCTGAAGAGTTGAGGTTGGTAGAGCTAGACAGAGACATGTAAATTAATAATTGTGTGAAGGACTACAACACAAATCAAGTATAGAAACATAACTATGTTTGTTTAGTGGAAAAGGAACATTTCCTTAACGAGGACACTGTATACCTTCCCAGCTACATAGAGATGTGTATAAACTACCCCTGAAATAAGGACACCTCCTTAATGAGGACACTGTACACCTTCCCAGCTACATAGAGATGTGTATAAACTACCCCTGAAATAAGGACACCTCCTTAATGAGGACACTGCACACCTTCCCCACCTACATAGAGATGTGTATAAACTACCCCTGAAATAAGGACACCTCCTTAATGAGGACACTGCACACCTTCCCAGCTACATAGAGATGTGTATAAACTACCCCTGAAATAAGGACACCTCCTTAATGAGGACGCTGCACACCTTCCCAGCTACATAGAGATGTGTATAAACTACCCCTGAAATAAGGACACCTCCTTAATGAGGACACTGCACACCTTCCCAGCTACATAGAGATGTGTATAAACTACCCCTGAAATAAGGACACCTCCTTAATGAGGACACTGCATACCTTCCCAGCTAAATAGAGACATAATACTTCTTACCTCACATAGAGAAATCTGTGTTTTCCTCTGAGTGGTCTCATTTCGTGTGGCCAGACATTTTTGAAAAGTAACTTTGACAACATAAACCCTCCAATCACACACAAGACACATATGAGAAGGGGTAGCTTAGGAGCACGTGTAACTATAATAATACAATGTAGCTATTATCTTTATAGTGGACTCACTAATAAAAAAAAAAATACTCTGAAATTAAGGATAGCCTCTATATAAAGGATAGTTTCCAAGGTCCCAATGTGTCCTCTATAGAGGTTCCACTGTATATTACCTTAGGATGACCTCTATATAAAGGACAGTTTCCAAGGTCCCAATGTGTCCTCTATAGAGAGGTTCCACTGTATATTACCTCTGAATTAAGGATAACCTCTATATAAAGGACAGTTTCCAAGGTCCCAATGTGTCCTTTATAGAGAGGTTCCACTGTATATTACCTCTGAATTAAGGATAACCTCTATTATAAAGGACAGTTTCCAAGGTCCCAATGTGTCCTCTATAGAGAGGTTCCACTGTATATTACCTCTGAATTAAAGATAACCTCTATATAAAGGACAGTTTCCAAGGTCCCTGTGTCCTTTATAGAGAGGTTCCACTGTATATCAAGGACAACCTCTATCTATGAAGTTTATATAATTATAGAGACCCCACAGGGAAAAAATTTTTATAAGAATGTTAAAAGGGGTTCTTGGCACTTTCTCAAAGTCTAGCCTACCACTAGCTAGCTAACTGTTGATTAATGTGAATGAGTGTAAAAGAAAACGATGCTTCCAATCATGACTATTAAGTTTCCCATCCATTACCACTAATGCAGGCGCCGATCTAGGAAACCCAGAGGCTATCAGCTAACCACACAATTTTTACCAGCTAGCTGACGTCTAAACAAATCTAAGTTCTGTCCTACTTCAGAAGGGACTCCATTCGCTTACTAACTCACATTTTCTTAGTATAAAGGGCATATCTCTACCTCAGAGACAAGGTCGAATCTATGGAACTAGTAGTCACTCCGCAAGTTTAATAATGTTAACATGTTAATTCCGATCGGAAGGCATGGATTAGCTCACCTACACGCCCGCGCATTATAAGTAATAACACGAGTGGTAGTTTAAGATGGCCTGGTTAAACTGTTGACATGTGAATGATAGAATGTGAGTTCATGTTCCTCATCATCGTCTAGTTGGTTCAAGAAAATTGCTCTTTCCTGTTAACCCACAATAATGGTCACCACATTTGTAGCAAATGGGCCTCTCCTGGTATTAGCATTCATGGAACCTTTTAAATCTTTCACAGTTTACCCTCAGATTAATAGACTCCAAATCAAGGAGAATCCAGTGTGTCTTTTAATAGAGATTCCACTGAATATTACCTCTGGATTAAAAGACCTCTAGCTCCCAATGTGTAGGAAAATATAGAGAAATTCCAGTGCAGAAGTACCAACATAATCACAAAAGCCAGATAACTTAAATCTCTATAAATAATCTGTAGTTCAATATTACTTCTGATTATAAATCTTATCTACTGATATTAGCTATAAAGCTTTCACCATCCTGTGATCTGGTCACTAACTAGCTTGTACTGAAGAGTATCACCATGTGTAGTACAGACTTCGAAATCACATGTGAGTGCATTAACAATGATAAGATGACGAAACTCATTGTACAATAATCTTTTTGTGATATTTGTCTGTTTTCTCCTTTACCTCTCCACGACAGATACAACAGATATACACAGATTTGTCTTCTGTGGAGAGTTCTTTGTATCTTTCTTCACTAATTCCATCACATTCTGGAATAAAATCAGAAAAAAAAAAATCAGTTTAATTTCAGGAGGCGAAATAGAGGGATTCCAATGCATATAGAGGTGTCCTCATTTCAGGTTATTGGAATAGAGGGGTACTGTATACAGAGATGTCCTCATTTCAGGGTGTTGGAATAGAGGAATTCCACTGTATACAGAGGTGTCCTCATTTCCGAGTGTTGGAATAGAGAGATTACACTGTTTACAGAGGTTTCCTCATTTCAGGGATTGGAACAGAGGAATTCCACAGTTGTTCTCACTTTTGTAATCACTATAAGGGTTGGAATAAAGGGTATACCTGTGTGTATCCATCTGTCACACTGGTCACAGCAAACCATAGGACTGTCTGTCTCATCATCATGGTACACCTTCAAACAGACAGGGCAGAAGAAACCATGATCAAAGTAACTACAGAATGAAAAATCCAGTCGTGATTAGCAGACAAGAACTGCCTCCGTTCATAGAGGACTGCAAAGAATATTATTACAGTGGAACTTTTTTGTGGTGTACACAATAGGATCTTGAAAATTGTCCCTTATATAAAGGTAATATACAGTGGAGCCTCTCTATAAAGGACACATTGGGATCTTGGAAACTGTCCTCTATATAGAGGTTGTCCTTAATTCAGAGGTAATATACAGTGGAACCTCTCTATAAAGGACACATTGGGACCTTGGAAACTGTCCCTTATATCAGAGTGTCCTTTATCAGAGGTTCTACTGCATTGATTTGCTTGTACTCAATGCAGAGGTTTGAAGAGGCATTTAATTTTGTTCTTCCCAGGCAAAGTGAATCTCCATGCATTCAATAGACTTGTAGGTTGTGGGCAGAGCTTAATATTATCTGTCCATAGGAAAGATATACCTTGAACATTCTTGACAGAGTTGTAACAAGAATTTTCCCTTGTAATACTGCACAAAACAAACAAAACAACAACAAACAAATAACAAAAAATAAATTACACTGCTCAACTACCACACCTCTAACAGTACATACTTCATATTTCCAATCACATTCCAGTTTTCTGTCCAGATCCACCCCAAGTGTTCCTCTCTCCACCCCCACAGAGCTTCCCCCCTTTCCTGGCCTTCCTGGAGAACCTCGTCCACAACTACCACACTTACTGCAGATGTCACATGACCACTGACCTATAGGTGTACAGAGGGAAAATGTACTGAATACGACCATGTCTAAGAAATTGATTTAGAGATACACCAAAGTGTCAAGGTGTCCTCGTTTCAGGGAGTTGAAATAGAGGGGTTCCACTGTATACAGAGGTGTCCTCATTTCAGGGTGTAGGAATAGAGGGGTTCCACTGTATATACAGAGGTGTCCTCATTTCAGGGTGTTGGAATAGAGGGGTTCCACTGTATACAGAGGTGTCCTCATTTCAGGGTGTAGGAATAGAGGGGTTCCACTGTATACAGAGGTGTCCTCATTTCAGGGTGTTGGAATAGAGGAGTTCCACTGTATACAGAGGTGTCCTCATTTCAGGGTGTTGGAATAGAGGTGTACAGAGAAATGTCCTCATTCAGGAGGCTATAATTTTTTGTGTTGTAGTGATTGCACAGAAACAGACCAGGTGGTATTTCCTTGAGTCCAACACAGAAAGAATGATACCCTCTATCACACTCATCACAGCACATCATCTTGTCATCATTGTCGGGATTACTACAAAGCTGACACATCTTGCAGTCCAGACACTGCCAGGGATAACTCTGTATAATAGAGAGAGTCTTCTTCCTCAAGTTGTAGCAGGATGGATGAACTAAGGAACAAAATTCAGAAATTGCAATTGAGCACTAATAGTGTCCTTATTTCAGGGGTAGTTTATACACATCTCTATGTGGCTGGGAAGGTGTGCAGTGTCCTCATTAAGGAGGTGTCCTTATTAGTTTATACACATCTCTATGTAGCTGGGAAGGTGTGCAGTGTCCTCATTAAGGAGGTGTCCTTATTTCAGGGGTAGTTTATACACATCTCTATGTGGCTGGGAAAGTATGCAGTGTCCTCATTAAGGAGGTGTCCTTATTTCAGGGGTAGTTTATACACATCTCTATGTGGCTGGGAAAGTATGCAGTGTCCTCATTAAGGAGGTGTCCTTATTTCAGGGGTAGTTTATACACATCTCTATGTAGCTGGGAAAGTATGCAGTGTCCTCATTAAGGAGGTGTCCTTATTTCAGGGGTAGTTTATACACATCTCTATGTAGCTGGGAAGGTGTGCAGTGTCCTCATTAAGGAGGTGTCCTTATTTCAGGGGTAGTTTATACACATCTCTATGTAGCTGGGAAGGTGTGCAGTGTCCTCATTAAGGAGGTGTCCTTATTTCAGGGGTAGTGTATACACATCTCTATGTAGCTGGGAAGGTGTGCAGTGTCCTCATTAAGGAGGTGTCCTTATTTCAGGGGTAGTTTATACACATCTCTATGTGGCTAGGAAAGTATGCAGTGTCCTCATTAAGGAGGTGTCCTTATTTCAGGGGTAGTTTATACACATCTCTATGTAGCTGGGAAGGTGTGCAGCGTCCTCATTAAGGAGGTGTTCTTATTTCAGGGGTAGTTTATACACATCTCTATGTAGCTGGGAAGGTGTGCAGTGTCCTCATTAAGGAGATGTCCTTATTTCAGGGGTAGTTTATACACATCTCTATGTAGCTGGGAAGGTATGTAGTGTCCTCATTAAGGAGGTGTCCTTATTTCAGGGGTAGTTTATACACATCTCTATGTAGCTGGGAAGGTGTGCAGTGTCCTCATTAAGGAGGTGTCCTTATTTCAGGGGTAGTTTATACACATCTCTATGTGGCTAGGAAAGTATGCAGTGTCCTCATTAAGGAGGTGTCCTTATTTCAGGGGTAGTTTATACACATCTCTATGTGGCTGGGAAAGTATGCAGTGTCCTCATTAAGGAGGTGTTCTTATTTCAGGGATAGTTTATACACATCTCTATGTAGCTGGGAAGGTATGTAGTGTCCTCATTAAAGAGGTGTCCTTATTTCAGGGGTAGTTTATATACACATCTCTATGTAGCTGGGAAGGTGTGCAGTGTCCTCATTAGAGGTGTCCTTATTTCTGTAGCTGAATTTTGTCTCTTACTCAAGCCATTGCAGTCAGAGCACGTGATCATGTCCTCAGGATAGCCCAACTTATTGCATGATGGTCCTTTACAACACACTTTACAGAGGAAGTGCTACACAATGAGGGGAGAAACAACAACAACAACAAATAACAACAAATAAACAAGAGAAACAACAACAAAACAAGAATAAAAGAAGAACAACAAAGAAACAAGAAACAACAAAACAGCAACAAAGAAGCAAGAAGCAAATAGTTTCTACCTTGGTTTGTCTTGCTTTTGAGTCAGCAGAGGTTGTAGTTTGTACAATAGTATTCAAAGCACTTTTAAATATCTGTATTTCATCTGAATTCAATTTCACATTGGTACTATTTTTCTGTTCCGTTCCAATAATATCACTTTGCTTCATTCCAGTTCCACTAGTGTGACTAGATTGTTGCTGAATGGAACTTGGTTCAGAGATTTTTGGAACAGAATCAGCAGCTGATGGCTTTGGAATGGAGTCAGTATTGGAGAGTTTTGTAATGGAATCTTTAGAAGATGAAGCTGAGAGCATTGATTTGGAGAGAATAGCAGATAAAATAGACCTAGAAACAGACATATTTGGTTTTGGAATAGAAGCTGATGTAGTAGGAATGGAGTACAGGGATCGGATAATAGAATTAGAAATGGCACTGGCTGAGAAAGTAGAAACCTCCGAAGTTGACTGCATCTGCACAGAAATCCAAAATGCAACATCTCTGTCAGTACAGATGTGTCCATAAATTCACCTTGACCTCGGGCAAGTCCATGACTGTGTTTAGAGGTAACCTGTTCAATTCCTCAGGAGAGTACCTCCTTACGAAGTCAGAATACTGCCCAGGGAGGAGTGCCACAGGATAACGAGACAGACAAGGGGCAGGCTGTACCACAGGGAGTGGTCTGGGCACGTGTACTAACTGGATAGAGAATGAAATTGCAGTGAAACCCTGTCTATAGAACAACCATGACTTCTGAAGCAGACATTTGTGGTCTGAATGGGAAGTGGTCTATATATGAAGGTCACTATTTGGAAGACCAAGTGGCCTATATAGAAAGGTGGTTACTGTATTAGATTAACCCCTTATTACCCACCTAGTTAATTATTTAATTAACCCTCACCCCTTACCTTGGTTTGAGTATCTAGATACTCCTTCCTAAGACCACGTCGAAGTTCTGCAAGTTGGGAATTATATTGGACCACACCCCTCAATGCTACCTTCGTCACCTCATTAGTACCAACCATCAACTGTGATTCAGCCTAGAAAAATATACAGTAGAGAGAGGGGCAACGAAAATAAATAAAGAAATTGTTTATGGCATATGAAGCCTAAAATATTTGTGGGTTCAAATTTTTACTGCTCTATTTCCAGTGGAACCTCTCTATAGAGGACACATTGGGACCTTGGAAACTGTCCTTTACAGTATTTAATAGGGAAACTCTTCTAATTACCATCATAGCCACTTTTCTTGTCTCCATCATTTTCCTCTGTAAGGCTGCCTGGAACTCCCTCTCCTGCAGAACTGCTTGATATTCCTCGTACTTCTTAGGGTATTCGTCAGCCATTAACTCAAGTACTTCCTCACTCCGAAGAGCCACTAGACCTAGGACACAAAGTATGAACAGCAATAATGAAGGGGGTGAGGTAGAAAGAAAGAAGGAGGGGAGGAAGGAGGAGAGGAGGAAGGAGGAGGGGAGGAAGGAGGAGGGGAGGAAGGAGGAGGGGAGGAAGGAGGAGGGAGGAAGGAGGAGGGAGGAAGGAGGAGGGAAGGAAGGAGGAAGGGAGGAGGGGGGGAGGGAAGGAAGGAAGAAGGGAGGGGGAAGGGAGGAGGGAGGGAGGAGGTGGAGGAGGAAGGAAGGAGGAGAGAGGAGGCAAAATAGCCGAGATGTGGTTGGTAATGATCCTCACTAACCCATGTAGGGTAGAACTCTATATAATTACCCATTATAGTATAATATCTATTATAATATAATATAATATATATTATTATTATATAATATGGGGATCATTACCAACAACATCTCGGCTATTTCATTACCCATGTTACTCTGCATTTCCGTGACAACCCCTCGGCCCATAAGATACTTCCTTTCATCAATCTCCAGAGTCCGACGGTACAAATCTAAAGAAGAAACATACACTAACAGATGAACTACATCTTCACTTTGAAAAAACATACCAGGATACTTCCTCTGTATTCCTCTAATATCTAAATATTCCTTCACATGTTCCTGCAGTATAAAGAACTCTGCACTTTCGGTTCCAAGTGGCCACTGGTACTCAAAAAGTTTGGATGCTGGAAAATAGTCTACTCTCTGTTGCTTCTCACTTGTACCATGCTCTAAACCTTGGTCCTCCAATAAGCCTACACTGTCTATACTGACAGACCGACTTCTCTTACTTCTCGATACAACACTCTAACAACAGTTATAACAATAATAATTCAGGAAATTTTTGTGCCTAAAATCCCCACCCCACCACACCCTTTGTTATAGACCCCACGAAATTATTAACAAAAATATTAACAACCAATGTAATTCTTCTTGCTTGAAATATTTTTGTGAATATAGAGATCCAATGAAAAGGCTATATTATATGTGTAGTTCCTTACTTGTTAAGGCTCGTACAAACTTCTATAGTTGGTTATTTAATATTGTTAATAACCAAATATATTTTAATATTTTCATACAAAAAATTACACAGGTTTGGCTGTTAAAATTATTTTCTTGAATTTTTTTTTTTCAGGTTAATTACAAGCACCCAATTATTATTCTTTCTTCCCTTTTATGAAAATTTACATGAAATTATTTTAGACGTGCAAACTGACAGGTATTCTGCTCCAAAATACTGTTTACTGTATTAGCTAGCATATCAAAATAACGGCTCTTTCTCAGTAGAGATTACATCATTGCCAATTATTGTGTACCATTGTTATTGTACTGTATCTAACCCTACCCTTAGCCCATAGCAATAGTACAATTGACAATGTAATTTGTTACATGGTGGAGCAGCAAAAAAATAACAGCTGATAGGTAATGGTCGTCACACATAAATGATTAGCTGAAACACAGAGGTATGAATAAACCCCCACTCTTACAAATACGGAGTGTGTGGAGTGGTACAAGCACAGGGGTATGCACACACAGAGTTTGACTTATAACGACACTTGGATATGCTCCAAATAACAGCTCGCGTAATTATTCTGCCATTTGAGCCTACACTTCCATTCGCCACAAGGTGTCCGGAATAGAGAGTTACGTAGTCCATAGCTAGTTAATTGTTACTTACTTGTTCCATGCTGACAAAGAAGATGAACTGTTAAATAATTTAGACTGACGAGGAGCCAACACTTAATTTGAATACTACATAAAACAACTGGAAATGATCGTCACTATAAAATAAAATTACCGCCCAACATGCATGGCAACGACTCTAACCAAAACGACGACAGTGCAATAATCACCATGGCAACGATATAATAATAATAATAATTAACAAGGGCTATAGGAAAGGTGACATACAACAAAATGTATTACAATAATAACTATTTACATGTGCCTATAATTATAATGTTATTCTATGTAGAACAAACACAAAAATGCCGATTCAGCATAAAAATTAAGCACCGCCTCAGCAAAATAAAACAGTCCCTCCTCTTTTCTTTGTTCAGTGGTAAGGTGGTTGTGGTCCGTGAGGGGGTTGTGGTCCACTGCTACCGCCTCCAAACTGAGAATAGTGAGGAGGAGAATTGTCATGTGGTGGGGGTAAAGGATGAGGGGAAGTGGACCCTGTTGGACGATCTCGGATCTCCGATTGGTAGGAATATCCCTCGGGTCGATATTGAATACGGGGAGGAGGGAAGCTTGAACTAGGTCTGCATGGAAGGAAAGGTTTGTTGGTTAAACTCATTTTAAAGGACCCCTTTCTCAATTTCCTAGGTCCCAATGTGTCCTCTATAGAGAGGTTCCACTGTATATTAAGGACAACCTCTATATAAAGGACAATTTACAAGGTCCCAACGTGTCCTCTATAGAGAGGTTCCACTGTATATTACCTCTGAATTAAGGACAACCTCTATATAAAGGACAGTTTCCAAGGTCCCAATGTGTCATTTATAGAGAGGTGCCACTGTATTACAAGGCCAACCTCTATATAAAGAGAATGAGGCATACTTACCCAAATACAGAAGACATTTGACTCCCAGGCATGGACATCTGATTAATAGCACTAGCACTCCTCAGGGGAGGAATCTGTGATGAGGTCATTGGAGGATGACCTGAGGATGACATAAATCTAGCGCCTCCAGATGAATACTGCGGATTATACAAAGGACCTCCTGCCAGAGGACGGGGAGGAGGCGTCCCCACAAAAGTGGGTACTGGCTGAGTGACAGGTGTCGTTGTCTGATAGTAGGTGTGACTTGTCATGGGTACACCCATAGTTGAGCGACTCCCAGAGTGACCTATTTTGAAGAAGAAACTGTAAATCAACTCTACTTAATGTATAACTGGGAAGATATGAAGTGTCCTCATTAAGGAGGTGTCCTTATTTCAGGGGTAGTTTATACACATCTCTATGTAGCTGGGAAGATATGCAGTGTTCTCATTAAGGAGGTGTTCTTATTTCAGGGGTAGTTTATACACATCTCTATGTAGCTGGGAAGGTGTGCAGTGTCCTCATCAAGGAGGTGTCCCATACACTAGGTAACTTAGTACGATAATCTTGTTCAACACCTTACCCGAAACTGTTCCAAATGGTGAAGGTGTTTGCATAATAGGAGTTGGTGAAGTGTTATAAGATGGCCTTCCCATGCCAACTGGAAAATTGGTATGACCATGAGGGGTACCAGATATGTGTGGGTGTGGACCAGTGGAAACCCCGCCCTGTCCTCTGTTAGATAGCTGGTGAGCTGGACTCTTGGCTCTAGAGAAAGGGGAAAAGGTGGCAACATCAGGTATGTAATATCCTCATTAAACTTTTAACAATTAACCTTTTCTCCTACCTAGGGGGAACAAAGAGGAAATGAGGTAACTTTTACTTTCATAATATTTAATAAATTCATAGGATGATTTCAGCAAGGGAAGAGAGTCAATTTAAGGTATCTTTCCTGTTTGAGTGGAGCTTCTAATACACTGAAATATCAGTCAGTGGAACTTCTCTATTCCTGAAATGAGGACACCTCTGTATACAGTGGAACTCATCTATTCCAACACCCTGAAATGAGGACACCTCTGTATACAGTGGAACCACTCTATTCTAACCACCTCGAGATTGGTATCACTCCATCGTATGTCCCCCCTTCCCCCCCCCCCCCCCCCAACCTTGTGTTCCCTCGTGATTGCTGTAGGTTGAGAGGACCAGGTGGTTGAACAGGATCTCGACAAAGTAATGCAGTCTAAAAATTAAAAAATTTATTATTCAATTTTGTTTAGGTGCTATAATAAATAAATAAATAAATAAATAAATAAATAAATAAATAAATAAATAAATAAATAAATAAATAAATAAATAAATAAATAAATAAATAACAACAACTAAAATTGAAGTGTGCTCCAATTAGAGTGTCAAGGCTCAGGAGCAAGTGATGGGTGTCCATTATTTAGAGTAAATCCATTTGAATCCGACACATGGAGCTCTTTTTAGATTTGAAAGTGTAACCAGGTGCACCAACAAGCAAAGTGCATTTAGAAAACCAGTGGAATTCACAGAGAATGTAACCAGGTGCATGAAATCAGCACTATAAACTAATAAGTGCATATATGGAAAACCAGTAGTTATCTGAGAGAAGGGACACTCGTAAGCAGAAAATCAGCTTAAAAATGATCAAGTAAGAATTTATGTCTCTCACCTTGTTATACTTAGGATGGTCCTTGGAAACAATTCCGTCTCCTTGGTTTAACCCTGAAATAATGGAAGGAGCCCCACCAGCATGCATGCTAGGAATAGTTGGGTTCTGCAGGTGATGGTAAATGGATTAATAATTACAAGCCTGAAAATATCGAGAGTTCAAAGTACTTTTAAAGGTTATCTAGGAATTGCAGAGTGTATTATATATTTGAAGGGGCATTTGATGTGTCTATAATATATAAGGTATCTGTTGTGTATCATGATCAAACACAACACCCTAAAATGAGGTCACCTCTAACCTCTGTATGAAACTGAGGATACCTCTGTATACAGTGGAATTCCTCTATTCCTACCTCCTGAATGAGGACACCTCTGTATACAGTAGAACTCCTCTATTCAACACCCTGAAATGAGGACACCTCTGTATACAGTGGAACTCCTCTATTCCAACACCCTGAAATGAGGACACCTCTGTATACAGTGGAACCCCTCTATTCCAACCCCCTGAAATGAGGACACTTCTGTATACAGTAGAACTCCTCTATTCCAACACCCTGAAATGAGGACACCTCTGTATACAGTGGAACTCCTCTATTCCAACACCCTGAAATGAGGACACCTCTGTATACAGTGGAACCCCTCTATTCCAACACCCTGAAATGAGGACACTTCTGTATACAGTAGAACTCCTCTATTCCAACACCCTGAAATGAGGACACCTCTGTATACAGTGGAACTCCTCTATTCCAACACCCTGAAATGAGGACACCTCTGTATACAGTGGAACCCCTCTATTCCAACCCCCTGAAATGAGGACACTTCTGTATACAGTAGAACTCCTCTATTCCAACACCCTGAAATGAGGACACCTCTGTATGCAGTGGAACTCCTCTATTCCAACACCCTGAAATGAGGACACCTCTGTATACAGTGGAACTCCTCTATTCCTACCCTCTGAAATGAGGACACCTCTGTAATAAGGACACTTTTTTATTTGTTAAAGTAGGTTCTATCAATCATATTAGGTAAGACGTACAAAGGTGCCAAAAGCCATTAGCTTAGACATTTTTGTTCTCAAATCCAAGATGTTGTATTGAAGGTCAGAATTTTGACTTTGTAGAGCATCTTTATCACTCAATGCATCACTATACTGCAAAACAAAAGTTAATTTATCAGAGGCTGTTACACAGATGTGGTCTGCTTATACAGTGGAACCTGTATATAGTGGTCACCCTTGGGACACAACTAGTTAACTGTACTATAGAACATGTCGTATACATACATTTGTCTGAAGTTGACTTATTTGACTATCTTTTGCTAGAAGTTCTCTTTTGTACTTGCTCAGCTCAGAGGTATGGCTTTCTCTATCTAGACTGTCCTTCTCAGTCTGAAGATCTGCAAACTGTATGATAACATCATTCAGGAGTTTGTAACTGTTTGTAGTGGTGACCTGTTTATAGTGGAACCTGTATATAGTGGTCACCCTTGAGACTCAACCAGTTATACAGAGGTGGTCTGCTTATACAGTGGAACCTGTATATATAGTGGTCACCCTTGAGACTCAACCAGTTATACAGAGGTGGTCTGCTTATACAGTGGAACCTGTATATATAGTGGTCACCCTTGAGACACAACCAGTTGGCTGTTATACAGAGATGACCTGAACCTGTATATAGTGGTCACCCTTGAGACACAACCAGATGGCTGTTATACAGAGATGAACCTGTATATAGTGGTCACCCTTGGGACACAACCAGTTAAACCACAACTCTTTTACCTTGCTGTGAAGCTCATGTAATTCGCTCTCCTTCTGCACAAGATCATCTTTGTACTTAGTAAGCTCACTGTCAGCCACCATATATCTATAGTTGGCCTCACTCAGCTCAATGGTGGCAGACCGAAGTTCAACTTCTTTGCTTTTCAGTTCTTTACTATAATCTTGTACCTGTGGAGTGCATGCATAGAGGTCAAAGGTGAAAATTCCTTTGCAGTTTGAAAAAATTTGAACCACTTTTATGGATAAAGATTGTGCTGAACAAAATTGCTTTTATCACCAGAAAAATTACCTGTTTGTCCATGGTCATTTGGAGTTCCGATATTTGCTTCTTCAACTTCTCCACTTCATCACTTTCTTTCCCAGGAGAACCATGGTCCGGCCCTTCGGCACTCCCTAACTTGGCCTGAAGGACTTCCACCTCTTCTCGAAGTTTACCATTGTCCAGCAACATGGTGGAATATAATTGAGAAACACTGGCCAATTTATCCCTCAGTTCCTCTGTTAATAAAGAGATGTCAATGATCATATATTTGGAGATGTCAGAGCATTCCATGGGACTACAGGGATTACATATTACAGGGGGTTGGGATAGATTCCACTAACACCTCGGTATAACAGCCAACTGGTTGTGTCCCAAGGGTGACCACTATATACAGGTTCCACTGTATAAGCAGACCACCTCTGTATAACAGCCAACTGGTTGTGTCACAAGGGTGACCACTATATACAGGTTCCACTGTATAAGCAGACCACCTCTGTATAACAGCCAACTGGTTGTGTCCCAAGGGTGACCACTATATACAGGTTACACTGTATAAGCAGACCACCTCTGTATAACAGCCAACTGGTTGTGTCACAAGGGTGACCACTATATACAGGTTCCACTGTATAAGCAGACCACCTCTGTATAACAGCCAACTGGTTGTGTCCCAAGGGTGACCACTATATACAGGTTCCACTGTATAAGCAGACCACCTCTGTATAACAGCTAGTCCATCTCACCTTTCTCTTCAGTTACTTTCCTGACATTTTCCTCCAGTTGGCCCATCTGCTGAACTAGCTCAATCTTTTCTTTCCTCTCGGTCTCAAGACTGGCCATTGTCTTGTCTAGTGTCTTCTTGTACTGTGACAGGTCATCAGATTTTGTTAATTTCTGCTCCATTTCTACACTGTCCTCTGGTGGATGGGTCTAGGGGAGAGATGAGGTAAATAATATTTAACCCTTTCTACACTGTCCTCTGGTGGCTGGGTCTAGGGAGAGATGAGGTAAATAATATTTAACCCTTTCTATCATGAATATGTAATGAGTGGTGAAGTTTCAAACCACATCAAAGCTGCGTGTTGAAGCTCCACAACCTACATACAAAGGATACTTGTCCTCTTCCCAACTAATACTTTACATATATTACTGAATTAAGGACAACCTCTATATATATAAAGGACAGTTTCAAAGGTCCCAATGTGTCCTTTATAGAGAGGTTCCACTGTATATTACCTCTGAATTAAGGACAACCTCTATATAAAGGACAATTTCCAAGGTCCCAATGTGTCCTTTATAGAGAGGTTCCACTGCATGTTACCTCTGAATTAAGGACAACCTCTATATAAAGGACAATTTCCAAGGTGGTTTCACTGTATATTACCTCTGAATTAAGGACAACCTCTATATAAAGGACAGTTTCCAAGGTCTCAATGTGTCCTCTATAGAGAGGTTTCACTGTATATTACCTCTGAATTAAGGACAACCTCTATATAAAGGACAATTTCCAAGGTCCCAATGTGTCCTCTGTATAGTGTATATATTATTTCTGAATGGATTCATTATTTAAGATCAGATTAACAGAACTATGTGTCCACCCCCTCACAGGTGAACCCCCCACCAGTGATAAGAGTGCAGTGTGTGCATGATATTAAGTAAACAACTGGTTCATTAAAACATTCAAGACTCAGAGTTTCTGAGAAAAAGATGAGTAATTGGAGTATGTGTGTGCATGTGCGTAAGTAAACATCTGTGAAATTTCTATCTCTATACAAGGAAGGACACGTATTCAGTAGAACCTCTCTATAGAGGAAACATTGGGACCTTGGAAACTGTCCTTTATATAGAGGTTGTCCTTAATTCAGAGGTAATATACAGTGGAACCTCTCTATAAAGGACACATTGGGACCTTTGAAACTGTCCTTTATATATATAGAGGTTGTCCTTAATTCAGAGTGCGTAGGGTCATCACTGCATACCCTCAACCAATATTCCTTTATAACGAGATGTCACTCTCCCAAGAAGACCAAATAATAATTAATAATAATAATAATAATAATAATAATAATAATAATAATAATAATAATAATAATAATAATAATAATAGGGTTATCTCCATATAAGGTGTCCTGGGATACCTTATAGAGGGACACCTTTTAACACCCCAGGAATTAAATGTTGACACAGGGCTATATACTCTTGGCTCCGAGCAGGCTACAGTTATTAATGAAAGACATTATTATGTATAATGTATATCAATAACAGTTACAGCAATTCATTATCAAATGCTAGCAGATTACAAGAGGGAACTTCCTCCATGAACTTTTAAGGAAACATAACAGTTTTTAGTGTCATCTAGAGGATAATTGTTTATATACTAACAAGAATTGTGTTATCTGGAAATATTAGAAATATTCCCAACCAATACTTTAATGTATCATCTAAAGAACACTCCCTGCTTCCATTATACACATCTCTGTGTAGCTGGGAAGGTGTGCAGTGTCCTCATTAAGGAGGTGTCCTATTTCAGGGGTAGTTTATACACATCTCTATGTAGCTGGGAAGGTGTGCAGCGTCCTCATTAAGGAGGTGTCCTTATTTCAGGGGTAGTTTATACACATCTCTATGTAGCTGGGAAGGCATGCAGTGTCCTCATTAAGGAGGTGTCCTTATTTCAGGGGTAGTTTATACACATCTCTTAAGTAACTGGAATGTATTCTCTCTGTGTTGTCTTTATATAGGAGTCACCTTAGCAGTAACTGTGCTAGTTATGTGGTATGGATATTGTATTACTTAAGCTATTAGAGGTCACCACATATAGCTGGAGGTCACTTATAAAGTCAATGAGTATGGCATCTGGTCTTACAGTCACCACTCTAATTAATTGTGGCGAGAAGGGAACTCACCTGCTAAGTGTACAACACATACACACCACTAATTATTAATCAAGTCTAGAAGCTCATAGGTACGTGTGAGCATGCGCAGGCTAGTACATGTGATTTATCAAAAAGGGGGATTTATCATGTTATCATCATGTTTTAGTGTGTTTATAACAAACTTGAAGTTTAAACAGCTGCACACATAAATAATAACAATCTTCTTATTAGCAAATAGCTAGCCCTAGGGAGATCCCACAACAGACACCTGACTACACACTTTCCCAGCTACATAGAGAGATATGTATGCCTGAAATATTAATGAGGACACTGCACACCTTCCCAGCTACATAGAGATGTGTATAAACTATCCCTGAAATAAGGACACGTCCTTAATGAAGACACTGCATACCTTCCCAGCTACATAGAGATGTGTATAAACTATCCCTGAAATAAGGGACGCCTCCTTAATGAGGACACTGTACACCTTCCCAGCTACATAGAGATGTGTATAAACTATACCTGAAATAAGGACACCTCCTTAATGAGGACACTGCACACCTTCCCAGCTACATAGAGGATGTGTATAAACTACCCCTGAAATAAGGACACCTCTTTAATGAAAACACTGCATAGTGAAATTGAGTCTAAAGGTTTCCTACTATCTACAGGATGTGTACACAAACCCTCCCCCAATTTCTTTACTGTATGTTTAACCAACCACCCCCCTCAATAGGATACGACTGTCACATGTGTACCAGTGGGATATTTTGGCTAATGTTATGTTATAGAACAGTCATACATTGTAGGAAACAGTCACACACAAGTCATGCCCACAAAAATTAAATTAAGAGTTCACTATAGGAAACAGTTACACACAAGTCATGCCCACAAAAATTAAATTAACTTGAAACCTAATCTGCTTATGATAGCAGCCTGAGAATTTCCCCATATGTGAAATGTTTACTGCTAATAGTGAGACTATGAAAACTACTATAGAAGGGACTGTTCCATAGAGTTGAATAGATAATAAAAAACAATTTTTCCCTACATGGACTCTGTATACAGTGGAATCCGAGGACACCTCTTTATACAGTGGAATCTCTCTATTCCAACTCCCTGAAATAAGGACACCTCTGTATACAGTAGAACTCCTATATTCCAACCCCCTGAAATGAGGACACCTCTGTATACAGTGAACTCCTCTATTCAAACCCTCTGAAATGAGGACACCTCTGTATACAGTGAACTCCTCTATTCCAACACCCTGAAATGAGGACACCTCTGTATACAGTGGAACCTCTCTATTTCAACACCCTGAAATGAGGACACATCTGTATACAGTGGAACCTCTCTATTCCAACACCCTGAAATAAGGACACCTCTGTATACAGTGGAACCCCTCTCTAAAATGAGGACACCTCTTTATACCCCTTATAATACCTCACTGATGGGTTGTGTCCCTGTTTTGACCGATTCACTGTTTTCTCCACTAGTAGTGGATTTGTCTAAGGACTCATTCTGAATATGGTTCAGCTTCTTTTGCAGTTCAGTGACCTGCTGACTCAGCAAAGTACAAAATCTATCCTTGACCTGGAGGAGACATTTGACATTACAACACAGTGCAGTGAACTCCAACAAAGTGAACAAGAAAATAATGGGACCCTTTCCAATACTTCTAGTGAATTTTCCTTTGATGTAAGTGTGGGTGGAGCTTAAATGCTTTGATGTGGTCTGAAACTCCACCCAACAACACACCCCATTTTATTCACTTACCGTCATCATTTGTTGCATCTTTAACAGCTGCCGCCAGAGGGGTCCAGTCTCAGTGACATTAGCTGGAAGTGACATCACCCGACCAGAGGAGATGGAGCTTTCGTCTTCTATTCCTGATGAGGTAAGGCTGTTAATCTGACTTCGGAGCTGGTCAATTTCTTGTTTCTGTTGCTCAATGAATTCTTCTAGTTGAGTGGTTTTCTGTGGAAAGGAACCACTCTACTGAAACGACTATAGTATACAACCCCCTGAAATTCCAACCCCTATATATAGTGAAACCACCCCCTAAAATGAGGACACTTCTGTATACAGTGGAACCCTTCTATTCCAACCCTCTGAAATGAAGACACCTCTGTATACAGTGGAACTCCTCTATTCCAACACCCTGAAATGAGGACACCTCTGTATACAGTGGAACCCCTCTATTCCAACACCCTGAAATGAGGACACCTCTGTATACAGTGGAACTCCTCTATTCCAACACCCTGAAATGAGGACACCTCTGTATACAGTGGAACCCCTCTATTCCAACACCCTGAAATGAGGACACCTCTGTATACAGTGGAACTCCTCTATTCCAACACCCTGAAATGAGGACAACTCTGTATACAGTGGAACTCCTTCCTAAAATGAGGTTAGAGAGGGGAGGAGGGGGGTGATTATTAAGCAAGACCCCCTTCCTGTTTCACAACATTTTCCATCCTCTGATATATGTCTGCTCCTATGAAGAATAATAGCTTGTTTCTCATAATCACAGCACTGCTTTCACTTTCAATAATTATGACAATAATTCACATTATTATTATCTGTCTGGGTATAGACAGAATTTGACAGAAACCACTTTAATAATGAAGACAGTGACCTAATGCTTGGTAATCTAGAGGGTATGTAGGAATTAGTGAATTATGGCTGAAGATAACAGACTCATACATGAATTAAATAGCTCAAAACTCTTTTCTTAAATCTGATAAGTTCCAAGTCTGTGTCTATATTCATTTGGCATGCAAATGCTGACAGAATAGGCCATGTGACAACATGCACAAATTGTTTGTCTAAATCATCCTTGTCAGCATTATCTTATGGGAAGGTGTGTAGTGTCCTCATTAAGGAGGTGTCCTTATTTCAGGGGTAGTTTATACACATCTCTATATAGCTGGGAAGGTGTGTAGTGTCCTTATTAAGGAGGTGTCCTTATTTCAGGGATAGTTTATACACATCTCTATGTAGCTGGGAAGGAGTGCAGTGTCCTTATTAAGGAGATGTCCTTATTTCAGGTTTATACACATCTCTATGTAGCTGGGAAGGTGTGCAGTGTATGTATATAGTATCCTTTGATACTCTCCTCCTCAACCATCCCCCACCTCCTACTCTTCTCTCCAAGAGTTTTCCCAGCTAACAATCCACTTACCACAGCTTCAAGATAACCAGATGATCCTTTCCTCTGAAGACTGTTCACAGTTTTCTTCAATTCAGAGTTCTCCTGCATTAAACCTTCAAGAATCTGTCTAGAGGGTCCTGGGATGAAGGGGGACTGTCCTGCCTTCATACTAGGAACATTATTGCTCTTTTGTGACTTGATTTGACGTTCGAAATTGGCACATCTATTTTCCAGCCGAACCACCGAGACCTCTAGTCTCTTGTTCCTCTCTTTCAGTACAGCAACAAGCTCATTTCGGTCCTGGTGGGTGGAGGTTACTGGTTAGTACAGACATATTGTAGCCATCCGTAGCCTATTTTGTACTCATCTGTATTCCCTCTCTCACCAACCATCTGTATTCCCTCTCTCACCCACCCACCTGTATTCCCTCTCTCACCCACCCACCTGTATTCCCTCTCTCACCCACCCACCTGTATTCCCTCACCCACCCACCCACCTGTATTCCCTCTCTTACCCACCCACCTGTATTCCCTCTCACCCACCCACCTGTATTCCCTCTCTCAACCACCCACCTGTATTCCCTCTCTCAACCACCCACCTGTATTCCCTCTCTTATCCACCCACCTGTATTCCCTCCCTTATTCCTCTCCCACCAACCTATACCCTCTCTCACACCCACCTGTAACTCCCACTCACCTGTAGCAATCGAGCCAATTCATTCACACCCAGTATTCGAAGCTGCAGCTGGTGGTTTTCCTCTCTGAGTTTTTGACATTGATAGTCCAGCTCCTCTAAAGACAATTCACTTTTCTTCCCATGGATGACAAAGCTTGGAATATCACTCAGTGGATAAGATGGAACCTTTTCCGTATCAGTCATGACGGCAATTTGGATTTAAACACTGTGATGGAAATTTGGAATGACTTTTGGGGGAGTATGTGTTTTTGAGAACTTTTGTTAAATATTTGAAGTTGGGAGAGTCCACTCAGTGAAATAGTTTCTCTGTTGTGGGTGAAAGCTAAAAAATGAACAAGAAAAGGAAACTGTCTCTATGTTATGTCTCAAATGAGTTTTCACCCATTACTCCTTAGTAACAGGAAAATCCATTTTGAAAAATAATTTAGGTTGACCAGGGAGTAAAAATTAGAAGAATAAATAATTAGAGGAGGTTTGGATGGGAATGAAAGAGGAGTAATTAGAAGAGGTTGATATAGGAGGGAGGAATAATTAGAAGAGGTTTGGATGGGAATGAAAGAGGAGTAATTAGAAGAGGTTGATATAGGAGGGAGGAATAATTAGAAGAGGTTTGGATGGGAATGAAAGAGGAGTAATTAGAAGAGGTTGATATAGGAGGGAGGAATAATTAGAAGAGGTTTGGATGGGAATGAAAGAGGAGTAATTAGAAGAGGTTGATATAGGAGGGAGAAATAATTAGAAGAGGTTTGGATGGGAGTGAAAGAGGAGTAATTAGAAGAGGTTGGGATAGGAGAGAGAAGAGAAGAGTGATGGAGTAATAATTAGAAAGTTGATGACATGACAAGAAGCAAGAGGTTGGTCATATTCAGGCTTCAAGAAAAAAGTTGTCCTAGAGTCTAGAGACAGACACACAGTTGTAACTACACAAGGGAGTGGTTATACATGTGTTAAGTAACAAAATGTGTAGTAACCCATTCAAACCAAGCCACAGTCTCACCTCCCCAAAGAACAGATAACAACTTCCTTCAGTGAAGGTCCTTCATTAGGTTCCCACGGAAATGGTGTAACTAGCTATGTACTAGCTAGTTAGTTAGCTATCTAACTACCTACGCCCGTAAGAGATAGATTCTAGGGAGCTAGCTACGATACTAAACTACTAACAGGCAATTCGCTTTGTACGAAGACTTCGACCACTCAGACACTTGGTCAATAAAGAAGAGAGACACACACAAATCTATCTTTACACGGAGCGAGAAACGACTGAACATAAAAGCTGAGATATCTCGCAGGGTTTTGCCCGCACGACAACACCCGCCTAACGAAGGACAGACGAGGGAATCTGATGTTAGTATGCTGTATATGGCGGCCGGCTTCCAGTACTTCCCCTTATTAGTTTATGACCACAGAGTTTCCCACGCTGATATAAAGGTAACGGAATTTAGCTGACTCCGCAGCATGACCTCAGTAAAAGATCTGGCATTGGTCATCACGAGGCAATGGTCGTCAATGGTCATTAGGTAGTGGTCGTCAACCGTCATTAGGCAAGGTCGTCAGTCGCTAATCCTCTCGGCAGAAAGACATCCAGGTGCCTACAGAGTAACCCTGTCAACCCTCAAGGTTTCACCTTGAGACTCAAGATTTTGAGAAGGTCTCAAGGGACAAAATCTTGAGTCTCAAGGGACATAAGTTTATCAAAATTCCTCAAGGGAGTGGCAACGACCACCACAGCTGTGCCTGTTATTCAGAGGCTCCACTTTATAGTTTTAATTGCTATTTTATGCATGTTTGACTGCAATACCAGCTAGTTATCTCATCTTGCTTTGTATTTTACATGTTGCATTCATGCATTAATTTGTAATTAGCCAATGGATTAGTGCA
This sequence comes from Diacarnus erythraeanus, assembly GCA_964016965.1. Classification (NCBI taxonomy): domain Eukaryota; kingdom Metazoa; phylum Porifera; class Demospongiae; order Poecilosclerida; family Podospongiidae; genus Diacarnus; species Diacarnus erythraeanus. The sequence continues at coordinate 1,337,716 of OZ024677.1, forward strand.
TGACATCTAAATTTGTGCCAGCTGTTAGCTAGCTTCTCTCTGCCTATGTGGTGCTGCAAGTGCTGAGGAGTTGCAGTTTTGCAGCAATGGCTGAGAGATTTTTCTTAGGATGGCTGTGAACTTGGTGAACTGTCTGGTGGTGGTGATCTGAATGAACCTTCACCAAGGAGAGCAAAGTATACTGGATATAAGTATAAAACCAAGCATTCAAAGGATTGGGAATCAAAGTATCCATTTATATCTTCTATTCCCCATCACTTTTGGTGTAATATTTGCATGAAAGAGCTAAGCTGTGGGCATCAAGGCATGTCATACAGTGATTAAAGCTACATAATATACTGTACATGTGAATATCCATTAGAATGAGACAGAGAGCCTAGTATGTGCTCAGTGTATAACAGAGAGAGCCTTGTATGTGCTCAGACACCTGGGGCTAGTGAACCACATCTGCCAGTTGGCTGTTCCTGCTTGGCCCACCTGAGGTCAGAATTATTAGAACATAAATCAACATAATAGTTCCTTTTGCTGTGCATGCAATATGGTTGTCTGTTTTTATTTACATAGTGATGCATTAGCAACTAATCATAATTTGATACTTTTTACTGTAGGGAAAGTTTTATTGTTGGTGTGGCCCTCCAACACAACTCAGGTTTCTCAAGTGACCCGTTATAAACCTTAATTACCACTATCTGTGTTGTGTATTCATTCAGGTTTCTAGATGAAGGACTCACTTTCTGAAACATTAAATTCTCCATTTTTCCCCTCCTAAATCAAATATTGCCATATCTTGTCAATATCTGCAGTAACTGTTTCAACAGTTGAAAAGCACTCAAGCACATAAAGGGTCCTAAGTGGTCCATGATAGTCCAAGACCAGCTCAATGCTCTACTTATGTTGTATGACATCATTATGTACTTTTGTATCTGACCTCAACCCTAGCCCAAAGAGACAATAGTACAGTTGACAATAATCTGAACAATCAGGAGCCCAAAATCCTGGGATCCGCCTCTGCAATCATTACTGACTGTGTTATGCCAATCGGTACCGTGTACATGCGCAGTGGAAAATTGAATTCGAAGACTGCTCGACCCGTACCAAAAATATCAGCTGAAGGACAGGTCATGAGAAGGTTGATTCTACTGTTCACATTTGTCCTCATATCGTCAGTACTTTCGTTGTTATTAATGGCGGGGTACATTTACGAGGTCAAAGAGGTCTATTTAAGTCCAGGTCCCAAGGTCTACGAGAAAATACATAGTGAGACCTATAGACCTATCTCCATAGATACTAAGAAACACTTTAATTATAGTCAAGAGTTTGGTTCTTATTCTTCACTTGAAATTACAAGGAACATAAGAAGACAGGAAAAAAAGGAGTTGAGAATCTTCAGTGGATCCTCTGTAAACTGTAGTAATGTTATGTGTACAGAGTATTTATCAGATATAGGAATGCGTATGTTTTCTCAATGCCAAAGAAATGTCACAAGGAGACGTAACAGGTTCTTGAAAAACCAGCAGGATAAGTTGAAGCCAGTGCTGAGGGTGTTAGCAGGTACAAACAGTGATGGCTTACTGACTTCAGAGAGATGCAGGTTCATGAGAGAAGAAGGTGATGGTGGATAGTTTTGGGAGTTAGGATAAACTATAACCCCTTTATTCCAACATGAGGACACCTCTATATACAGTGGAACTCCTCTATTCCAACACCCTGAAATGAGGGCACCTCTGTATACAGTGGAACCTCTCTATTCCTACCCCCTGAAATGAGGACACCTCTGTATACAGTGGAACTCCTCTATTCCAACCCCCTGAAATGAGGACACCTCTGTATACAGTGGAACCTCTCTATTCCAACCCCCTGTAATGAGGACACCTCTGTATACAGTCTATTCCAACCCCCCTGAAATGAGGACACCTCTATATACAGTGGAATCCCTCTATTCCAACACCCTGAAATGAGGTCACCTCTGTATACAGTGGAACCTCTCTATTCCAACCCCCTGTAATGAGGACACCTCTGTATACAGTGGAACTCCTCTATTCCAACCCCCCTGAAATGAGGACACCTCTATATACAGTGGAATCCCTCTATTCCAACACCCTGAAATGAGTCATTCCTCTAATCAGAACATTTTAATTTGTCCAAAGCTGTCCAGAATACAGTATCAGTGTAATATGTGATTATTATCTAGGTAGAAGTCCTGTAGGCTTGGTCAGTTTTCCTGGATCAGGTAACACATGGATACGAGGACTTCTTCAACAAGTTACAGGAATATGCACAGGTATGTGTCCTGATCAAAATGGGGGCTTCATTTTAGGGAGTGAAATGTTAAATATAGAGGTTCCACTGTATACAGAGGTGTCCTCATTTCAGGTGGTTGGAATAGAGGGGTTCCACTGTATATAGAGGTGTCTTCATTTCAGGGAGTTGGAACAGAGGGGTCACACTGTATACAGAGGTGTCCTCATATTAGGGGATTGGAGTAGAGGAGTTCACTGTATACAGAGGTGTCCTCATTTCAGGGGGTTGGAATAGAGGAGTTTACAGTGGTGTTCTCATATCAGGGTGTTGGAATAGAGGAGTTCACTGTATACAGTGGTGTTCTCATATCAGGGTGTTGGAATAGAGGAGTTCACTGTATACAGTGGTGTTCTCATATCAGGGTGTTGGAATAGAGGAGTTCACTGTATACAGAGGTGTCCTATTAGAATAGGGGATATAGTTAAATACTGCTTTGTATGTGATTTCATCCAAGCCAATGATATCATCCATCAACAGTTACTTTGAACCCAGTAAGCAACAGATTACCACTGTATTTATAATGAATGGGTGTTGATGGTAAGAATGTCCTCATTTTAGGGTGTTGTATACAGAGGTGTCCTCATTTCAGATGGTTAAAATAGAGGGGTTCCACTGTATACAGAGGCCATCAATATTTACTTTGAACCCAGTAAGCAGCAGATTACCACTGTATTTATAATGAATGGGTGTTGATGGTAAGAATGTCCTCATTTTAGGGTGTTGTATACAGAGGTGTCCTCATTTCAGGGGTTCCACTGTATACAGAGGTGTCTTCATTTCAGGGTGTTGGAATAGAGGGATTCCACTGTATACAGAGGTGTCCTCATTTCAGGGTGTTGGAATAGAGGAGTTCCACTGTATACAGAGGTGTCCTCACTTCAAGGTTGTTGCTTCCTTTAAATGCAGGTTCAGTGTATTGTGATGCTGCCCTCAGATTGGGTGGTTTTGATGGTGAGGGAGTCCAAACACCTTCAGTGCTAGTGGTAAAGTCTCACTCTATGAAGCCATTATGGAGCACTAGTTTGAACCGTGTGGAGTATGGAGGATATAAGGTAATTCTTAGTAAATTAAGAGGTTATATGTAGCATTTAACCCCTTTTGTTTCGTGGATGTGTTATAGAAACTTAATGGGTTAAGGTCTGTCGAGTCCCATAGATCTGGTTAATTTGTTTTATATTATATTTCTTATATTCTCTGTTGGGCATTGACTGTGAAGATTAAGTTGTATAATTGTAGGATATGACCTCATAATAAGATTATTATTATAATAGTGAAAATATAAAACTTGAATTAGGACCATAATACAAACTACACTACTGCTGAGCTGAAGGATTAGTGGAAATATATCTTGTAAACTATTAATTCAGAGGTAATATACAGTGGAACCTCTACACATTGGGACCTTGGAAACTGTCCTTTATATAGAGGTTGTCCTTAATTCAGAGGTAATATACAGTGGAACCTCTCTATAGAGGACACATTGGGACCTTGGAAACTGTCCTTTATATAGAGGTTGTCCTTAATTCAGAGGTAATATACAGTGGAACCTCTCTATAGAGGACACATTGGGACCTTGGAAACTGTCCTTTATATAGAGGTTGTCCTTAATTCAGAGGTAATATACAGTGGAACCTCTCTATAGAGGACACATTGGGACCTTGTAAACTGTCCTTTATATAGAGGTTGTCCTTAATTCAGAGGTAATATACAGTGGAACCTCTCTATAGAGGACACATTGGGACCTTGTAAACTGTCCTTTATATAGAGGTTGTCCTTAATTCAGAGGTAATATACAGTGGAACCTCTCTATAGAGGACACATTGGGACCTTGTAAACTGTCCTTTATATAGAGGTTGTCCTTAATTCAGAGGTAATATACAGTGGAACCTCTCTATAGAGGACACATTGGGACCTTGGAAACTGTCCTTTATATAGAGGTTGTCCTTAATTCAGAGGTAATATACAGTGGAACCTCTCTATAGAGGACACATTGGGACCTTGGAAATTGTCCTTTATATAGAGGTTGTCCTTAATTCAGAGGTAATATAACTCATTTTTTTGCTAAACTATAATATTATAGCTCCTACCTCTATTTTCAGGCTGCTAAGTGGTTTACATAACCAAGACCACAGTACCGTAGTGATAACTGCAGCTCTGCCACAGATAACTGCAGCTCTGCCACAATATTGTAGAGATAAGGTCAAAATGCAATTTTAAATTCTGGGGGGGGGCTGAGGTCACCCAAGTGACTGACCTCTCACCCAATATATCCCCCTCTCCCCTACAAAATTTAAAATTCCCAAGGTTGTATTCCCTGATATTTGATTTTTCCAGAATAGAACTTTCTTCAATTCTGTCATTTTCATCATCAGAAACCCATTCCATGCTATGGTATCAGAATGGAATCGTTTACTGAGTACTAAATATGGTATTGGCAACAGGAGTGGTTTGGCACACGTAGAGTCTCATGGACCCAAATATTTTCTCGAAAATAAAAACTGGACACAATTCGTTAAAAAACAGTCTATAAGATGGGGACATTTTTTCAATTGGACAACAAACCTCCCGATTGGTCATGATGCTTTGGTGGTTTGCTATGAAAATGTGAAGACGGATACTGTTAGAGAATTGAAGAGAATGTTAGAATTTCTCCATTATAATTGTGCAGGTATGTGAGGAGATGTGGCATGTGATAGTTGTGGTAACTAAAGACACATTGGGATCGTGGAAACTATCCTTTATAGAAAGGTTGTTCTTAATTCAGAGGTAACATAATTTTAGTTGGGACAGGACAAGTGTCCTTTGTATAAAAACTATCCTTACTTCAAAGAGGTGTAAGAATGAGGTCAGGAAGGGTTGATGTTTGACTACATAGTGGAACCTCTCTACTCTAACCCCATGAAATGAGGACACCTCTGTATGCAGTGGAACTCCTCTATTCCAACACCCTGAAATGAGGACACCTCTGTATGCAGTGGAACTCCTCTATTCCAACACCCTGAAATGAGGACACTGTATGCAGTGGAACTCCTCTATTCCAACACCCTGAAATGAGGACACCTCTGTATGCAGTGGAACTCCTCTATTCCAACACCCTGAAATGAGAACACCTCTGTATGCAGTGGAACTCCTCTATTCCAACTCCCTGAAATGAGGACACCTCTGTATACAGTGGAACCCCTCTATTCCAACACCTTGAAATGAGGACACCTCTGTATACAGTGGAACCCTCTATTCCAACACCCTGAAATGAGGACACCTCTGTATGCAGTGGAACTCCTCTATTCCAACACCCTGAAATGAGGACACCTCTGTATGCAGTGGAACTCCTCTATTCCAACACCCTGAAATGAGGACACCTCTGTATGCAGTGGAACTCCTCTATTCCAACACCCTGAAATGAGGACACCTCTGTATGCAGTGGAACTCCTCTATTCCAACACCCTGAAATGAGGACACCTCTGTATGCAGTGGAACTCCTCTATTCCAACACCCTGAAATGAGGACACCTCTGTATGCAGTGGAACTCCTCTATTCCAACACCCTGAAATGAGGACACCTCTGTATGCAGTGGAACTCCTCTATTCCAACACCCTGAAATGAGGACACCTCTGTATGCAGTGGAACCCCTCTATTCCAACTCCCTGAAATGAGGACACCTCTGTATGCAGTGGAACCCTTCTATTTCAACTCCCTGAAATGAGGACACCTCTGTATGCAGTGGAACCCCTCTATTCCAACACCCTGAAATGAGGACACCTCTGTATGCAGTGGAACCCCTCTATTTCAACTCCCTGAAATGAGGACACCTCTGTATGCAGTGGAACCCCTCTATTCCAACTCCCTGAAATGAGGACACCTCTGTATGCAGTGGAACTCCTCTATTCCAACACCCTGAAATGAGGACACCTCTGTATGCAGTGGAACTCCTCTATTCCAACACCCTGAAATGAGGACACCTCTGTATGCAGTGGAACCCTCTATTCCAACACCTTGAAATGAGGACACCTCTGTATGCAGTGGAACCCTCTATTCCAACACCTTGAAATGAGGACACCTCTGTATGCAGTGGAACCCTCTATTCCAACACCCTGAAATGAGGACACCTCTGTATGCAGTGGAACTCCTCTATTCCGACACCCTGAAATGAGGACACCTCTGTATGCAGTGGAACTCCTCTATTCCGACACCCTGAAATGAGGACACCTCTGTATGCAGTGGAACCCCTCTATTCCGACACCCTGAAATGAGGACACCTCTGTATGCAGTGGAACTCCTCTATTCCGACACCCTGAAATGAGGACACCTCTGTATACAGTGGAACCCCTCTATTCCAACTCCCTGAAATGAGGACACCTCTGTATGCAGTGGAACTCCTCTATTCCAACACCCTGAAATGAGGACACCTCTGTATGCAGTGGAACTCCTCTATTCCAACACCCTGAAATGAGGACACCTCTGTATGCAGTGGAACTCCTCTATTCCAACACCCTGAAATGAGGACACCTCTGTATGCAGTGGAACTCCTCAATCCAACACCCTGAAATGAGGACACCTCTGTATGCAGTGGAACTCCTCTATTCCAACTCCCTGAAATGAGGACACCTCTGTATGCAGTGGAACCCCTCTATTTCAACTCCCTGAAATGAGGACACCTCTGTATGCAGTGGAACCCCTCTATTCCAACACCTTGAAATGAGGACACCTCTGTATGCAGTGGAACTCCTCTATTCCAACACCCTGAAATGAGGACACCTCTGTATACAGTGGAACTCCTCTATTCCAACACCCTGAAATGAGGACACCTCTGTATACAGTGGAACTCCTCTATTCCAACACCCTGAAATGAGGACACCTCTGTATGCAGTGGAACCCTCTATTCCAACACCTTGAAATGAGGACACCTCTGTATGCAGTGGAACCCCTCTATTCCAACACCTTGAAATGAGGACACCTCTGTATGCAGTGGAACCCTCTATTCCAACACCCTGAAATGAGGACACCTCTGTATGCAGTGGAACTCCTCTATTCCAACACCCTGAAATGAGGACACCTCTGTATGCAGTGGAACTCCTCTATTCCAACACCCTGAAATGAGGACACCTCTGTATGCAGTGGAACCCCTCTATTCCAACACCCTGAAATGAGGACACCTCTGTATGCAGTGGAACCCCTCTATTCCGACACCCTGAAATGAGGACACCTCTGTATGCAGTGGAACCCCTCTATTCCGACACCCTGAAATGAGGACACCTCTGTATACAGTGGAACCCCTCTATTCCAACTCCCTGAAATGAGGACACCTCTGTATACAGTGGAACCCTTCTATTTCAACTCCCTGAAATGAGGACACCTCTGTATACAGTGGAACCCCTCTATTCCAACACCTTGAAATGAGGACACCTCTGTATACAGTGGAACCCTCTATTCCAACACCCTGAAATGAGGACACCTCTATATTAATATGTCCTAATAACAAGTTGTTAAGAACTTCACCCTTTGCACCCATCCTCCATTTTTTTTTTTTTTTTTTTTTTTTTTTTAATGTCTGAATATGTCCGAAATAGAGAGGTTCCACTGTATACAGGTGTCCTCAATCTGAATATAGCCTTTACAATTCTGTGTTTATATACATAACTAGAAACTGAATTGTCAGGGAGACTGGAGACAAATGCTTCTGTCTCCTTCCTGAGACCAAAAGGAAACAATTTTCAGCATTATACCAAGGAGCAGGTCCGATTGGTGAACGGAGTTATCCATGCAGTGAAGAACAAACTGATGAATAAATTTGGTCGGAATTTTGGCATAGAACAGTATATCAGTTCACTTGAGCCCTAGCAATGAGAGCATTTGTGGACATCTACTGATGACAATACTTTATGGTCCTGTATAAAAGTTAGGTACACGGTGTACAGTTGATGAAGCAGAACTGCTCCAGAGGATTCGTCACTATATCTGATATCACACTTCTTGCTATTCTTAATCCAACCTCCAGCTTCACTATGGACTTTTTCTACTTAATAATAGCTTATTATTATTATTATTATTATTATTATTATTATTATTATTATTATTATTATTATTATTATTATTATTATTATTATTATTATTATTATTATTATTATTATTATTATTATTATTATTATTATTATTATTATTATTATTATTATTATTATTATTATTATTATTATTATTATTATTATTATTATTATTATCATTATTAGCGTAATAGTTATACAATACCTTGTTGCTGCATGTAGCGGCAGCGGATATGTGACGCTTTATATTAATAGGACATTATTAGCCAGAGCTGTTTGTGAGAACTAGCAAGCTAATATGGCGGCGGCTTCTAATGGGTACATGCTGTGTATATTAACAGTGACACTGCTCCTACTTCCATCTGTCTTGTCTCAAGCACCAGGCGATCGCGACGGCACTTGCGGAACCGGAGACGTCAACACCAACAATCGCAGATGGTTTCCAGAGAACTGGGTACTTCTTCTTGACAGTTATGACTACGTCAACCTTTTCTCGACTGCACCTGCGACTGTAGCTATTACACCTCCAACGTGGGAAAAGAGAAGCTTTGGCACACAATCCACTGGGGTATGCAGTACAATAGAACCTCCCTTATACGGGCAGTCTGGTTTTAGGGGGTGCCTGTAACTCTGATTTGCCCGTATCTCAGAATAAAGGATGATGTAATGTTATGAACCCTATGTATTACAAAAAAAGATGATAATTTGGTTTGTTTCTTAGTCTTCATTCTTTTCCTTTTGCTTGCCATAGTAGTATGCCATGCACACATGCTCAGTATGGACATTGAACCACGCCCATGTTATTATATATGTATTATTGAAAGGTCAAAGTTCCAGATATAGCTGCCCGGTTGAAGGAGGTGCCCGCATCTTGGGAGTCCGGATAAGGGAGGTTCTACCGTACATTACTACAATAGCTAATGAAGTTAGCTATAAGTTAATTTTATAAATATCAATGATGTGATATTATAGTGAGGGTGTTGTCCTGAAGTAGCTAAAGTTTCTGGTTTCACTTGAAGCCTTAGCTAAAAATTATATAACAATAATCCAATTACAAACACACAAAGACTCCTGATTAGAGTCCAGTAAATATTATTGCCCATTATGCTTTGGAGCATTGCTCAAAATCTAACCCTATTATGCTCTGAATTCTACCCATTATGCCCTACTTTTTTAGAACAAATTGAGTCAGTATCTTCCTTTTTCAACACAAATCAGACTTAGTAGGGGCTCTTAATCTACTTAGCAATGAAGCAGTCCTATTTTTTTGTTGAACTAAAGAGCTCTGACTCTATGATTCACTGCTGCTACTACTCTCAATCTCAGGATTAGAAGTACTAGAGCAGGAAAACTCCATTAGGACTAATTCAGCTAACTAGCTACAACATGCACTTAGCCATGTGCTAGTCAGTCATGATCAATTCCAAGCTATGCCAACCATAATGGTTGAAGCTCCCTATTATGCTCAATTATGCCCAGCATAATGGTTGAGCCTATTATGCTCCAATTATGCCCGGCATAATTATACTGGAGTCTACTCCTGATCCAAGGCCACTAGCTAAGTCTCTATGCTGAGCTAGTCCTGAGCCTAGCTGTAAGCGGCCATTGACCTAGAACTTTATGGGTAATCTAGACCCCTGGATGCTTAGCTAAAACCTTATTTCCTGACAAAACTAGTGTACAATGTTAAGTCTAGGGCTAGGGCTAGGGCTAGGGCTAGGGCTAGGAGTGAGTGTGTAGCTAAGGTGAGCAGTATATGTGAGTATGTAGTTAAGGTGAGCAGTATAGGGCTGTGTCTCCATTATATTGAGTAAACTTGAATTAATGGCTACTTCTGATTAAGTATACTTCTGATTAAGTATACTGTATAGTGGGAAATTTTTGAGCAGAAATATCTTTGTGGTTTTCGTGATTAGAATAAACCACAAATGTTTTACCCACAAACTTTTAATTTTATGGTTTAATTGAGATGGTACCAAGCTTGTAAGCTGACAAATTTTAAATAAATTTGATTATTGAAAACCACGTCAATATTTCCCCTTCAAAATTTCCCACTATACAGTAGAAACAGTTGTGATGTGGTGATGTCTATTCATTAAGGTCACTCTAAATATTTGAAGTTCACTCCCTTGAAACCCTTGTTCTTTGACTAAGGCTTCACTATCAAAAACTCTCCACATTCTTTTAGCCAGTTATGATTTCTGGCCCCATTAAACCTACAACTATTGAAGGCTTGTTAAACAACCAACTCACAGTTGCCCCTTGCATTGTGCAGTAGGCTCTTTGCAAGAGGCCACAAGCAAGCTTGGGAGAATAGAGGCAGGAAGAGCCAAAGAGATAAGGTGGAGAGAGAATAGATAAAGTAGTTTTTGGTTTACTTGAAGGAGGGTATGAAAGGGGGGTGCTGTAGCACCCCTAGTTTTTTTGTGGCTGTACTAATGGCATACATTATTTTTTTGACAGCATCCCTTTATTCAAGTTTGTTCCAGTTGACTTGTGTACATAATGGCTCTTTAATTCTCAATTCTCCATGTAACAGTAGAGATTACATCATTCTGATTACATCATTGTCAATTGTGTACTATTGTTATGGTACTGTATCCAACCCTAGCCCTACCCCTAGCCCACAGCAATAGTCTGTTCTATGTGAATGTTCTTGTTGTATGGATGTAAGCAAAATTTGCTGACTCAGTAAATCAAAATGTTATTAATAATCAAGACAATGTGCTTTGCTGCACAATGCAATAACAGTTGACTTGGTACAATTGATTAAGTTTTCCCCAAAATGGTTTTCCCTTTTGATAATTTGAGAAAGGAAGTATCTATCCAAATACCTTTAAAGATTATTGTAAACTTGGTAATTAATGCTAGCAATGGAGCAACATTTGATATCAGTGACAGTTTCAAGGTATTTTGAAAATGATATTGACTACAGAGCTCATTTAAAGTACCAACTCTCAATGCTTCCCAACGATTAGAACAACATAGTGTGACTCAGTTTCCATTTAGAAAGTGACTACCAGTAGATCTGGTTAATTTCACTGTCACTTTAATTTCGCTATTTTCGAGGTAGGTAGCTAAATGGAAGCGAAAATAAAAAACTTCAATAATTATACATGCAAATTCAAAAGCATTAGATCCCTCCCCCCCCCTCAGTGAAAATAAAAAACGTGAATGCTTCATAATACAAGATTTCATGAGATCAGTGAAAATAAAATGTCTTGAAAATAACCAGATCTACAGTAATGCAATGGACGAGTGCAATGTCTATAAGAAAATACTTACAGAAATTAACAAGTTACTGAGAATGTACTTTACTTTTCCTGTTACAAGGGCAACAGCAGAAAGGTCCTTTTCTTCTTTAAGGATGCTTAAAACATACATCAGAAGCAAATGACTAATTGTAGGTTGAATTGTTGTATATTCACAAGAACAAAACTGACAAACTTGATTTATATACATAGCTTATTTCCAAGAAGACTTTTGAAAGCTTTCATGTTGGTCTTTTTATGATAATTATAGCCTTAAATAATCCCCCCCCCCCCAATTATTATAATTGCAGCACCCCTACCTAAAATCATCTTCCTACCCCCCTATACTGATTTACATAACATAATAATTATAGTGACTCAAGTTATTTAGTTAGTCCATCCCTTTAATTTAAGTTTCTTTAATCTGGTCACACTTATTAATTCTTGAGAATTTTAAAAATGCAGTGGAACTCCTCTTTTCCAACTCCCTGAAATGAGGACACAGCATAACTCCTTTATTTCAACCCCGTGAAATGAGGACACCTCTGTATATATATTCCAACACCCTGAAATGAGCACACCTCTATATAATACAGTGGATCCTCGCATATCCGAACCTCGCATATCCGAACAAGAATTTTGTACGTGCGCATGCGCACATCATTACATCATCACGTTTTAAGTGCACGTGGTTGAAGTCGTTTAGCTTCTTGCCGTTGTCATCAACGTTGTTGCAGCTCAGGTAGCAGCTAGGCGGAGTACAGATGGACCACGAAGCTAGCTGCTCTAGCTCTACTGCTACTACGGATTGATGTACACTGTATGTACAATGTATTGTATTGGCTAAATTTAAAACAATGATGATTGTGTGTATAGTAAACTCTCTTGCCACATGAACATGTACATGTACAGTACCTGCAAAATACAGTATGTAGCTACAATAATTGCATATAGCATGCATGCATCACAGTACACACACATATAAGTTTATTTCACTTATCTGAACTTTTCACTTATCCGAACAAATTTTTATAGGGCTTGTTCAGAGGGGTTCAGATAACCGAGGATCCACTGTATATCTTTGTGTAATAATTAGCATACTATTAGCTACTACACAGTCAAATGGTATGTACAGTACTTGAATGTGTAATAGTTCTGTTCTTAACAACAAAAAGCAGTAACAGCTATCTCAAATAAATAGCCTGGGTGGCCATGGCCAGACCCTCATAAGAAAATACACAGAGATAGTTAGTGTACTGTTGCCAAATATTAACTCTGAAAGACAACCTCTATATAAAGGACAGTTTCCAAGGTCCCAATGTGTCCTCTATAGAGAGGTTCCACTGTATATTACCTCTGAATTAAGGACAACCTCTATATAAAGGACAGTTTCCAAGGTCCCAATGTGTCCTCTATAGAGAGGTTCCACTGTATATTACTTCTGAATTAAGGACAACCTCTATATAAAGGACAGTTTCCAAGGTCCCAATGTGTCCTCTATAGAGAGGTTACACTGTAGTACAAATGTAAGTGAACAGGGCTTAAAGAGTGAGGTCTATAATGGCCTGATAGGCTATTATTGTTCTGGTACAACTATACTACTTAAAGTTCAGCTATTGTTATTCATTGCCCTGATAAAGTACAGTAGTATATTGTGTACTCTTGATTGACATATTTGTGGCTAGATCTCAGCCAGTGTTATGGACTTATGGTGCCCAATAGCCAAGTTGTTATTTGGGAATGTCCTTAATAGAGAGGTGTCTTCATTTTAGAGGGTAGAAATAGAGGTGTTCCACTGTATACAGAGATGTCCTCATTTCAGGGGGTTGGAATAGAGGAGTTACACTGTATACAGAGGTGTTCTCATTTCAGGGTGTTGGAATAGAGGTGTTCCACTGTATACAGAGGTGTCCTCATTTCAGGGTGTTGGAATAGAGGAGTTCCACTGTATACAGAGGTGTCCTCATTTCAGGGTATTAGAATAGAGGGTTCCACTGTATACAGAGGTGTCCTCATTTCAGGGTGTTGGAATAGAGGGTTCCACTGTATACAGAGGTGTCCTCATTTCAGGGTGTTGGAATAGAGGGTTCCACTGTATACAGAGGTGTCCTCATTTCAGGGGGTTGGAATAGAGGGTTCCACTGTATACAGAGGTGTCCTCATTTCAGGGTGTTGGAATAGAGGGTTCCACTGTATACAGAAGTGTCCTCATTTCAGGGGGTTGGAATAGAGGTGGTTCCACTGTATACAGAGGTGTCCTCATTTCAGGGTGTTGGAATAGAGGGTTCCACTGTATACAGAAGTGTCCTCATTTCAGGGGGTTGGAATAGAGGTGTTTCACTGTATACAGAGGTGTGTTTATTTGTTTGTTTGTTTGTTTTATAGTGGGAACAAGTTGTTGCTGGAACATGTCAGTGGCATCCTACTTCACAATGTACGGCAAACACCCTTGTCAATAACTGGCTTTTTTCTCAGTATATTAGCTACAGAGAAGCAGTTGAAGTTACTTTCAACATATCCTATAATTTTAACCGTTGTAACCAAAGGTCGACCTGTAATGTTCCTTATATAACAGTTTATAAATATGACACTGATGGAATGATAGATGATCAGCAGAGAGTGGATACAGGGAACTATCAGCCAATTTCTGGTGATGCACAGTCATCAAGGCTTGTTCAAAATCCAGTGAATACTAGGGCAGTGACATCTATTCTGCATATCAGCAGGCCAACAAGCAGGAGAGGTTTTTATCTCGGTTTGCAGGACACTGGTACTTGTGGTAATGTCGAACGAGTGTTAGCATTCTATAACATAGCACCAAGTAGAATCGATGGACCCCTGAGGTGTCCTGCCGTTCCTCTGCCTGTTGTTAGAGAGACATCAACAGTGAACTGTGAGTGTTTAAGTCACTCTAGTGGTATCGGATCTCTCAGTAGGACGTGCGATCGTGATGGCGTCTGTAATGAGGGTCAGATGTGTGGATGTGATCCTGGTTACGAGTTTAATACTACCTTAATAGAGTGCTCAAGTAAGTGTCTATGATCAAGGAAGAAACATCTCAAACACAGTCAACTTAAGTTTCACATGTAGGGTGGAGCCTAAATGTTTTGGGGTGGAGCCTAAATGCTTTGATGTAGGTATAGGGTGGAGCCTAAGTGCTTTGATGTAGGTATAGGTGGAGCCTAAGTGCTTTGATGTAGGTATGGGTGGAGCATAAATGCTTTGATGCAGTCTGAAACTCCACCTCATCATGACAGAGCAGAGCAAAAACTTCTATATAAAGAAAAAAAAATTTTTTTTCATTGCACTGTTGTATAACATAGCAAGCCCCACCCACACTAGCGGGTCAAATGAGAGATTTCTATAATATAGTAATCCAATATGTGGTAGTTACAGATAGATAGAAAATGAACACAAGGTCAGTAATAATAATATTAGTGTTATACAAAATTATTTGTTTGTTTGTTTCTTTATCTAATTTTATTTATTTTTATTTATTTTTATTAATTATTAATTTAGTTTTAATTTCATTTATTTATTTATTTTTATTTAGTTTTTGTTGGACAGAAGTTGTTTGAATATTATTAGTGAAATTTCTTCCACAATTATTATTCTTCCACAATAATTCTTTCCTGGAACTGTAGACATCATTATTTAATTCTACTGAGCATGCTCTATGTTATTCTATATACCCTAGTGTGCACCATAATAAATTGTGTTGATTTAAAGATTTTCAGAAAAGTATTGACAGTTACTAGCTAGCCAGCAGAGTCACAACACTGTCTTCTTAAGTTATCTTGACATTCTCTATTTCTCAGTCTGTCCTGTTGACATGTACAAAGCTGGCGTTTCTAACAGTGCCATGTGTGAAACATGTCCAAGTTTGAGTGAGGCTAGGGATCCTGGCAGTGGCATATGTGAGTGTATACCCCCCAATTCAAGAGGAGGTGGTGATGGACCAGAAACTGGTTGTGAAGGTAAGGGGTTATCACTTGTTAATATAGGTGTCTGTAACACATTATGCAGTGGAACCTCTCTATAAAGGACACATTGGGACCTTGGAAACTGTCCTTTATAAGAGGTTGTCCTTAATTCAGAGGTAATATACAGTGGAACCTCTCTATAGAGGACACATTGGGACCTTGTAAACTGTCCTTTTATAAGAGGTTGTCCTTAATTCAGAGGTAACAAAACAATAGGACAAGTGTCTTGTATGGAGATTGTCCATATTTCATTCAGAGTGTCCTTTAGTTAGAGGTTCCACTTTATTGAGAACAGACCTCTCATAATAATTTATTATTCTTGTTGCAGATAGACGATTCTCTACTGGAGCAGCTGTTACTATTACATTTTTTGTGACTGCCATTGTGATAGGTTCTCTGTCTTTCCTTGCAGGAGCACTCACAACTTTTTACTTACTTAGAAGAAATAGTACATGATATTATACTGTATAATAATAAACAATATAATTATAAATGGCTGATCTCCCTCCCCCTCTCTCTTTAATTCCCATAAATGTCATACAGTATTATTATAGTTAGCATATCTATAAATTATTTTTATTTTTTAATGACTGCTTGTACCTATTGTGATGTCATAAGATATTTTACTCTCATGTCAGAAAACTAAACATGGAGACACTATTGCAGAGGATCTGACAAAGGATACTCTGAAACAAGGGGACAATCTCCATACAAGACACTTGTCCCACCCCCAACTAATACTAATGTAGCTATGAAGTAAGGACTCTATATAAAGAAGGTCCCAATGTGTACTCTATAGATAGGTTCCACTGTAGAATCAAGGACAACCTCTATATAAAGGACAGTTTCCAAGGTCCCAATGTGTCCTCTATAGAGAGGTTTCACTGTATATTACCTCTGAATTAAGGACAACCTCTATATTTTCCAAGGTCCCAATGTGTCCTTTATAGAGTGGTTCCACTGTATATTACCTCTGAATCAAGGACAACCTCTATATAAAGGACAGTTTCCAAGGTCCCAATGTGTCCTCTATAGAGAGGTTCCACTGTATATTACCTCTGAATTAAGAACAACTAAATCATTACTGTCTGATAAACCTCAAATTAGGCTCTAACTTGGAGATGAAAAGTTGATGTAATTATGAATCTGATATACTTTTAAATGCTGTGAATTGGTTCACTTGTCTCATTAAAAATACATCATCAAACTTTATTCTTCCTCAGCGTCACTGAATCAGAAACAACTTCATCTCTGTTTCTAACAAATTCCCACAACAAATATGTCCTGTTTACTGTTACCCTTCCATAGCCATGATGCTCCTCAAAGTGCCGAGTCCATCTCATGTGCCGTCTACCATGTTTTTCAATACCACAACCAGCAGTACCCACTACAATGTAAGTAATTCCCTTCCTGGAATAACAATGTGATTTGTACACTCGACAGCTCCTTTCATAGGAATGAAAGTGACCTGTTATGCATAGATCAACCTTCCACTTGTTTAAGAGATCTTCTAGAGCTTTTCTTATCTCTAGTGATACTAAATAATCTGATTTAGCTTTTTGCGATGAATATATATTTCGATGAGCTGTTACTATTACCCACGGTGTTATACTTCGATCAACTTTCGTTAGATCATTGCTTAGCCATTGATATTGTTCAGAACCAGGTCTGACATCATGTTCTGTGCTTAATTGGACAAGATGGACTGATCCATAGTCAAAGCTATACCACCAGAGACGATTCCCGTTATTGGGCATGTGAAATCTATACATAGCAGGTATCCCGCATTCTCCACCTGAATCATGGATGGCGTTATTCCACATAAAACGAGTTCTTGTGCTGGGATCCTTCGTATTTCCAACTCCAGTGACTTGTTCGTGGTTACCTATGCTTACCATATATGGAACAAGAGATGAATACGGCTCAATTAGAGACATCCACTCGTCCCAAAGATAGGCCAATCCCATTGCATAACTCAAGTCACCGATATGCAACACAAAGGAGAGCCCATTCTTAATAGCTTCTTTTAAAACCAACTTTGCAGTTGTCTCTGCTCCAGGTACTGCAGTGACGTCCATGTCTCCATAGACGACAAATTTGAAGGTTTTATCCGAACCTCTGGGCAGCGAAGAAGTGAAGTTTTGCACTTCACTCAATCTGTATCCTATGCCACCAAATTTATAAAAATATCGAGTATTGTGCTTTAGACCAGGTAACAAAACATCATTCAAAAAACCTGGATTAATGAAATTATGCGAGAGGTTTGCTGGTGGTCCACACAAATCTTTGGCTGAGTAGGTACTAGAAGTACCTATTACACTGTATTGAAAGACATTATACGGTGATTGTCCATAGTATACTATTGGAGTATACTGGATACCAGACGTCCATTGCACTCTCATTTCATTCAAGTTCCCTGTTAATGCAAGGTGGCCATGAATTGGAACTTCTTTCGCATCAATAAACTTAATCTCATTACTGACAGCAACTAGTTCTGTTTGAGTTTGATTTGAAAACATTCTGAATTCACAGTTCTCTCTAGTATTGTATAAAGCTATACGTATCTGACCGCCATTTCTGTATTCTATCACTCTTTGAAGCTTCTTTACCAACCAGTAGTCTATATAGTCAGAAATGGATGCATTTGAGGGGCAATAGAGAACTAAGATATCCAGACTTGCTTCATGAAGGGGATCGGACCATCTCACTGTGGTAACATCTCCATTATTTAAAGAGAATGGATTAGCTGACAGCTCCAATTTCATGAACTTGTACCTAATGTCAACATATTTCTTAGGTATCCACTTCCAAATATCTCTTTTTGGGACTGCCCTTCCATACAGATCTTTAGCATCTACCTTCTCTGACAGATAAGTAAGTGGATGAAAGGAGCCATCTTGGAATAGATTCAGCGGCCGAGGTGAGCTGTCTGTTTCAAGATGGAAATAATATACAGAGATTATCCACAGTACAGACGCCAGCAGGAACACCAGTAATGATAGCTTCAGCCATTTTTTCATTACTAGTCTCCAATCTACCGAGGAAGCTTCGCTATAATCATGAATTTGATTGAGGTTAACGAACAGAGGCCTGCTCTTTCTAGCGACGGCGGCCGTATGGCAAGCCGTTCGTAACAAAAATCCTCGCTTAGAATCCCGGCTTCTAAGCTTAGGACCCGGGCTTCTAAGCTTAGGATCCCGGCTTCTAAGCCGTTCGTAACAAAAATCCTCACTTAGAATCCCGGCTTCTAAGCAGCGTGTAACAAAAATCCTACGCCGTTCGTAACAAAAATCCTCGCTTAGAATCCGGGCTTCTAAGCTTAGGATCCCGGCTTCTAAGATCCAGATCCCTAAACTTGGCTTCTAAGCTTAGGATCCCGGCTTCTAAGATCCAGATCTCTAAACTCAGCCTAGGTTGGGGGAAAATATTGCCTCATGGGGCTATTATTGATTGGTCTTCTGTATAATTATTTTAGCCTATTGTTTCTAGCAGAGATGTGTGTAAGAATGATAATTCTTTGGAAGAATCTACCAGTGAAACATTGAAAAGAGCAGATGAAATTGTTGCTAAATTAAAGGTATGGTGAAGGAGAAGATGCAGAAGTGGCTATTTTAGTCTACTGGCATTGGATTTAACATGCTTATCTCACCTATTAACCATAAATAACTGGCAAACTAACTTTATCTAGGCTAATGTAGTTCTGTAGTGCATTGGAGGTAATTCCATGAAGTGTAATAGAATTAAAGCTTCATGTGTGAGTGTGAATGTTTCAGCTCTATAACAAATCTACTCACAGACCAATGAGACCATTTCTTCTCTCTTTAGTTATGGGATGTAAGTACACTATGCCATTGACATGTGGGGTAGTGGCCTGCACCTTGTTTGAACTCTATGTTGTTCCCTGGTAAGATAAACAATGAGATGCTGAAACTCATGATGGAACTGAAGGGGAAAATTCCTCACCGGCTCGCAGAGGAATGTTTAAAGACCAACATTTTGATCTATGCTGAGATAGACAAGGTAACAGAAAAGGTTAGAGAATCCAGTGTCTTGAGAGCGTGTTATTTCACACATAATTGTAGTGTTGTATAGAATTCTAATTTCACTGTTAGTGCACACAAAAATTAAGTCACACGAAAATTTTTGGACAGAAATACTATCTGACAGTCAGTGAATACATATTATTTTATTATTAGTGGAATCTAATGCATCATGAGGTTAGTCATACATTGTAGAAACCAGAGCAGACAACTTTAATTTAGCTACTTAAGTGTGTCACATGTAACTTCAGGTAACCGATACAATGTCAATCATAGCTGATGCCAACCTCTCCGCCCTGAAAGAGACAATCACTTTTGGTAAAGAATGTATGCATGATGCATAAATAATATAATTAGCTATGCAATTTTTTTAACCTTGCTCAGAGGCTCATTTTATTATTATTATTATTATTATTATTATTATAGGAAAAAGTAACTGTTAATGGTTCAATTCCCCCCCCCCCCCCTCCCAAGATCTTTTAGCTACTCTTGTTGGGACACAATCTCTTGATGATGCCCACCTCCGGATCCTTCCAAACACACTGCAATCAACCAAGCATTGGTCCAGGAGGTTATTTCAACAGTTATTTCAAGATTGGTCAGACACTTTCTCTGAACAAACTTAAATGACACACAACTAGCTACATTATTATAGCTAGCTAATTAATAATCAACAAATATCCCATAATAATATTGTACACTGCAATTTAACTCAGAGCCAAGCAAGATGACACTTACTTACTCCTTTACGTTATTGATGAACACATGATCTTGGCACTGCACTTATACTATGCTGAAGCTTTTCTACTACACTTCATGGAATTTAGAGATCTGGATCTTAGAAGCCGGGATCCTAAGCTTAGAAGCCAAGTTTAGGGATCTGGATCTTAGAAGCCGGGATCCTAAGCTTAGAAGCCCGGGTCCTAAGCTTAGAAGCCGGGATTCTAAGCGAGGATTTTTGTTACGAACGGCATGCCATACGGCCGTTAGGGCCACAGGAAGCAAGTGGTCAGGCCAGGAAGTGGGTGTGGTCGCGTGGGCACAAATGCATGGGTATATGTGTGGATCAGATAGTAGGTGTGGTCAGTAAATGGATAATACACATGCCACGTGTATCTAATTAAAAGAATATTGACAATTCAAATATTTTTTTCTCTATGTTCATTACTTGAAATGAAAGTGTTCAAACAAATCTCCAAAGATAGCTTGTCAGTTTCAATAGTACTTGTCTGACTCATTGTGGTCCTCAAATAAGTTTTAACACGCTTCAAAGCTGAAGCACGCCTCTCACTCACAGCATCAGTGGCTGGCAAAACAATTAGTATCAACTTTAGAAGTGTACAGACTTCCGACATAACTAGATCTGACTGCTGGTAACATATTCTTAGTTATTTCAGACAAACTTGGATTCTTTAAACCAAGGTGTGCAATGTACCAAACAAGTGTCTAGTAATGCTGGATCAAAGTCATTGCCATAAAAATCAGTAACAAACTTGTACTCCATAGAGTAATTCTCATACTGAGCAGCCTTTAGAAGTAAGCATTCAAGATTCCTCCTCTAAGCAGTTAAGTATATCCTGGCTGGTTAAAGTGATCACATAAGTAATTGACTATCAAGTCTAAAGCTCACGCCTATACTTGTCCATTTTCCATGGTCAGGAATTTCACCACATGTGGCTTAGTAATAACCCTTTACCTACACCAAGACATTTAAGACTAGATTTTTTGTAACTGCCATTGTCTCTGTCTTTCCTTGCAGGAGCACTGACAACCTTTTACTTAGCTACTTAGAAGAAAATAGTATAATTATAAATGGCTGATCTCCCTCTCCCTCCCTCTTTCCCA
The DNA here is from genome assembly GCA_964016965.1 of Diacarnus erythraeanus. Lineage (NCBI taxonomy): Eukaryota > Metazoa > Porifera > Demospongiae > Poecilosclerida > Podospongiidae > Diacarnus > Diacarnus erythraeanus. The sequence goes on from OZ024677.1 coordinate 1,359,174, forward strand.
TATATTGTTTAATGTCATACTGTATTATTATAGCTAGCAGTTAATTTCATATATCTTTTTTAATGACTGTTTGTACCCATTAATTGTGATGTCATAAAATCTTTTATACCTCTAAATCAAGAACAACTTCTATAGTTTCCAATGTGTCCTTTATAGAGAGGTTCCACTATACAATATTACCTCTGAATTAAGGACAACTAAAATATTACTGTCTTTAACTTGGCAGGTTAATGAGATGAGAAATTATGAATCTGATATACTTTTAAATGCTGTGAATTGATTTATCTATCTCATTATAAATACTAAATCAAACTTTATTCTTCCTCAGCGTCATCGAATCAGAAACAACTTCATCTCTGTTTCTAACAAATTCCCACAACAAATATGTCCTGTTTACTGTTACCTTCCCATAGCCATGACGCTCCTCAAAGTGCCGAGTCCATCTCATGTGCTGTCTACCAATGTGTTTTTCAACACCACAACCAGCAGTACCCACTACAATGTAAGTAATTCCCTTCCTGGAATAACAATGTGATTTGTATACTCGACAGCTCCTTTCATAGGAATGTAAGTGACCTGTTATGCATAGATCAACCTTCCACTTGTTTAAGAGATCTTCTAGAGCTTTTCGTATCTCTAGTGATACTAAATAATCTGATTTAGCTTTTTGCGATGAATATATAGTTCGATGAGCTGTTACTATTACCCATGGTGTTATACTTCGATCAACTTTCGTTAGATCATTACTTAACCATCGATATTGCTCAGAACCAGGTCTGACATCATGTTCTGTGCTTAATTGGACAAGATGGACTGATCCATAGTCAAAGCTATACCACCAGAGACGATTCCCGTTATTGGGCATGTGAAATCTATACATAGCAGGTATCCCGCATTCTCCACCTGAATCATGGATGGCGTTATTCCACATAAAACGAGTTCTTGTGCTGGGATCCTTCGTATTTCCAACTCCTGTGACTTGTTCGTGGTTACCTATGCTTACCATATATGGAACAAGAGACGAATACGGCTCAATTAGAGACATCCACTCGTCCCAAAGATAGGCCAATCCCATTGCATAACTCAAGTCACCGATATGCAACACAAAGGAGAGCCCACTCTTAATAGCTTCTTTTAAAACCAACTTTGCAGTTGTCTCTGCTCCAGGTACTGCAGTGACGTCCATGTCTCCATAGACGACAAATTTGAAGGTTTTATCCGAACCTCTGGGCAGCGAAGAAGTGAAGTTTTTCACTTCACTCAATCTGTATCCTATGCCACCAAATTTATAAAAATATCGAGTATTGTGCTTTAGACCAGGTAACAAAACATCATTCAAAAAACCTGGATTAATGAAATTATGCGAGAGGTTAGCTGGTGGTCCACACAAATCTTTGGCTGAGTAGGTACTAGAAGTACCTATTACACTGTATTGAAAGACATTATACGGTGATTGTCCATAGTATACTATTGGAGTATACTGGATACCAGACGTCCATTGCACTCTCATTTCATCCGAATTCCCTGTTAATGCAAGGTGGCCATGAATTGGAACTTCTTTCGCATCAATAAACTTAATTTCATTGCTGACAGCAACTAGTTCTGTTTGAGTTTGATTTGAAAACATTCTGAATTCACAGTTCTCTCTAGTATTGTATAAAGCTATACGTACCTGACCGCCATTTCTGTATTCTATCACTCTTTGAAGCTTCTTTACCAACCAGTAGTCTATATAGTCAGAAATGGATGCATTTGAGGGGCAATAGAGAACTAAGATATCCAGACTTGCTTCATGAAGGGGATCGGACCATCTCACTGTGGTAACATCTCCATTATTTAAAGAGAATGGATTAGCTGACAGCTCCAATTTCATGAACTTGTACCTAATGTCAACATATTTCTTAGGTATCCACTTCCAAATATCTCTTTTTGGGACTGCCCTTCCATACAGATCTTTAGCATCTACCTTCTCTGACAGATAAGTAAGTGGATGAAAGGAGCCATCTTGGAATAGATTCAGCCTCAGAGGTGAGCTTTCTGTTTCATGATGGAAATATACTGAGATTATCCACAAAAATGACGCCAGCAGGGACACCAGTAACGGTAGCTTCGGCCATTTTTTCATCATTGTTAGCCAGGCTAAGGAGAGGAAGCTCCGTTATAATCACAAATTCGAGGTTAACGGCCTGCTGAGGGTGGTAGCTGTATTTACCTAGGTTAGTACATGACAAGGATGAAGATGGCGCACTCAGTGCATTTAAGGCCAGGTCCCCAAAAATCCGCGCAGCGCCCTTGAATGGAGCTGTGAATATAATTAGATGACGTACAGCACAAGCTGTATTTTATGTAAAAACGTATCATGTAAAAATGTATCATGTAAAAACGTCATTATAACTACAAGACTTTAGGGCGTGTCTAGTCGTCAGCTATATAGCTGCGTGCAGCTGACTGCCTGTTAGAGCTTTAGTATGGTGTGACTTGAGAGAACGAAAGCAACGGGACGTCTTCCCTCACCTACTTTTACAGCTTCTGTAATTGCAGATTCAGGAGTATAGTGTCTGTTTGGACAGAGAAGCATTCCAAGCTCGACAAAAGACATGAAGACTTTTTTGACGCTCAATTCATAACTAGCTAGTTGTTAGAAAAGGTTCTAGCTTACCTTCTTCTTATATATGATGGCCATCAACATATAATCCAGTGTAAATTTGTGTTGTATTATTGTGGGAGTGATATAGTGTTTCTCTGGATTCCAGAGTCCTAGCTTTGCTCTTATGTTTCTGTGTTAATTGTATATAGTCTGAGAAGAGAAGTATGATGTACAAAGTTGAAGCTTCTAAAGGTGAGTTAAAGGGGGAAGGTTTAAGTATGGTGAACTATATACTAAGAACTGTAGTTGTGTAGGGTGCTGGAGGAGTCAATTGTGAGGAACATTATTGGCAGTGGTTGTGATTGGCAGTGAGATATACCAGCAAAGTTGTGAGAAACTGTCTATTGCATTTTTGGATACATACATGGGTGTGTTTCAGTGTTACCAGATTCAGTAGATGCAAATTCCCTACCCTCAAGAAAAAATTTCCCTAAATTTCCCTTAATTGGAGTGGGTGTTTAGTAACACTGCTTGAAAATGAGCTGCCATGCCTTCTTGCACATGTCTGAACCAGGAAAATGCACCAAATTGTATATAGACTGCACATGACCAGACCAGACATGCCCCATCTGGGCATGCTCAGAATTCCCTAAACAATCCTGGTCCCTAAACACCACAAAAATTCCCTTAATCTGGGGACAATTCCCTAAATCTGGTAACACTGGGTGTTTGCTGGTCTAAGGTCTATACAGTAGAACCTACCCTACACTTGTATAATCAGGACACTCTGTATCTCATACCAATACAATAGGAACAGGTATTAAGAGAAGATAGGAGAGGACATCAATCTTGACCTCTGACCACACAATTTACACTAATCTAAGTTAAGACAGGTACTTAGTGTATAATACTATCTGTGCACTTGCTTGAAAAGGGGGTCAATGAACTCAGCTCTTTTAACTATGCACAGTAAGCCGGCCAACTGGATTATCCTAACTGCCTACCATAAATGCAAGCATTGGCTTCAACTTACCCTCCAGCTGGCATACACAAGCTACAGCTGCTTGCAAAGCTATGTATGCTACTATTAGGCTAGCTAGCTACTGGACAGAACTAGACTGGTAGCTACTAGTGGCAGCTTTTCACAGCTAATACTTCTTGAGTACCTTGTACTGAATCCTTAAGAGAGATCAGTGTAGCCTTTTTTAACAAGCTTGCTTCATTCAGGGGAGATAGGACCTCACTAGACTTTTGGAGTATCTAAATCACCCTCTGTCCCATTATACTGTATCTTATTTAAAGTGCACTCTTATTTTACATTTATGCAGGTTTGTGAGCCAAGCTGTGAGGCAATGGGTCAGATGTGGTGTCTATTGCATAGATGGGTGTGTTTGCTGGTCTAGAGTTTGTAAGCTCTACAGTGTTGGCGTCTCTAAAAACAGGATATCAATCAATAATAACAACTTGAAGTATAATCAATAATAATTTTTTATTATAGTTTAATAATAATTATGGTTAACAGGGTTTGGGTGATACTTCTGAAACAGCAAGTCATTACTGTATTGCTATAGTTAGTTACTATGTGACTTCCTTGCCCCCTAGATCCAAAGTAGCCCTCTCGAAACAGTAAGTGCCACTAAACTGCTCTCTGAAGTTTTATTCACTTGGAAGTGTCGTGTCAATAGTTAGGCAGTCGAGCCTGTTTCCCAGTGCATAGTGTGCGCGTGCGTGCGTGTGTGTGTGTGTGTTTTTTTTTTTGTTTTTTGGCTGGGAGTGCCAGTTTATGGCTACTCAGTTTCCTAAAGTACTGTACTGTTGTGTAGGGAAAGTAGGATATATTTTAATTTACGCTGCACTATGTAGCAGATGATTGTCCCACACTTAATTTGTCCCTAGGTGTTAGAGAGGTTCCACTGTATACATAAATTTTATAATATTCCTATTATTCCCAAGCCTTATTCTCAGGAAATTGAGTGGTGATTCTTGTGATTCAACAATAATAATTGTATTGCAACATAATGGTTTCTAAAAAGTCTTCAGTGAAGAAGATTGTAACTGAGTGAAGGAGTTCTGTAAAAGTGAAAACACTTGTTCAGCTGTCCTTTATCTTTTCTGGGGACAGCAGTCTATCTCCCTTAATTAATTTGGAACTCCAATTAGACTCATGACATCATAATGGGTACAAGCAGTCATTAGAAGTATAATTTTCTTAGCTAATTTTGAAAGTAACATGAAAATAATATTATTGCTAACTATGTATTATAATATATATGTGATATTAAATGTATCTTTTAAGTAAGTAACCAGAAAGGAAAGAATAATTTCTGTCTTCTAGATTCCCAGAGGGTTCATTTGAAAAAATAATAATAATCTATGAGAAATTTAATGTGTAAAATAATACACCACATAGAAATTTATTTATCCCCCTATACCTTTTGACCCCTGGGACATTGCTGTTTAACAGTGCATGAAAAAATAAAAATTTTAAGTCTACTGTCATGATGGTGAGGTGGAGTTATAGACCACACCAAAGCATGGTAGGCTCCACTTCACCCTACATCAAAACATTTAGGCTCCACCCCATACCCACATCAAAGCATTTAGGCTCCACCCTACATGTGAAACTTGTGTTTTAAACTAAGAGATGTTTCTTCCTTGATGAGAGATACTTACTCAAACACTTCATCAAGATAGCATTAAACTCTATATAACCAGGATCACATCCACACATCTGCCTCTCATTACAGACACCATTATTATCATCAAAGACCCCATACCACTTGAATGATTTAAACACACACAGTCCACTGTTGATGTCTCACTAGCTACAGGCAGAGGAATGGCAGGACACTTCGGGGTCCATTGATTCTACTTGGTGCAATGTTATAGAATGCCAACACTCTTTCAACATTACCAGCCACCCACAAGTACCATGGCAGTGTCTTGCAAACCGAGATAAAGACTTCTCCTGCTTGTAGGCAGAATAGATGTCACTACACTAGTATTTTGAACAAGCCTCAATGACTGTGCATTGGCTGATAGTTCCCAATATCCACCCTCTGCTGATCATCCATCCATATCATAGTGTCTCCATCATTATCGTATTTATAAACTGGAACAATACAGGACAACCATTGGTTACAAAGTAACTAGATGTATCTTATATACTGAGAAAACAACCAGTTATTGACCGAAGTGTCTGCTGTACATTGTGAAGTAGGATGCCATTAACAGGTTCCAGCAACAACTTGTTCCCACTATAAAACAAAACAAAACAAAAAAAAAAAAAAAAAAAAAAAAAAAAAAACTCTGGACACCTCGCTGTATACAGTGGAACACACACCCTAATTCTAAACCTCTTTTATATAGAGGTTATCCTTGATTCAGAGATCATATTCATGGTTTTTGTTCCTAAGAACTATATTCCACATTCAAGTACTGTATATACTATTTGGTTATTTGTGCCAGTTGTTTACTGTGTAGTAGTTAGTATGCTTATTAACACACAATTCAGCTAATAGTTTATTACTATAATTATTATGTATATATAATATACAGATGTGTCCTCATTTCAGGGGGCTTAGATAGAATAGAGGGGATACAGAGGTGTCCTCTTCGGGGTGTTAGAATAGAGAAGTTCCACTGTTTACAGAGGTATCCTCACTTCAGGGGGCTGGAATAGAGGAGTTCCACTGTATACAGAGGTGTCCTCATTTCAGGGGGTTAGAATAGAGGAGTTCCACTGTATACAGAGGTGTCCTCATTTCAGGGTGTTGTAATAGAGCAGTAATAAGTTGTATTAGACCATTTTACAGAAACTAAAGTCGAACACATGAGTCAGTATAAAATATCAGTAAACTAAAAAAAACTGCTATTTTATCAACTGACTCAACAGACAGACAGAAAGGATATGGAATAAGATTTATGTATGTATACACTCAATGGAAACGATGTCACTACAATTATTATATTATGTAAACTCTCTGGAAGTTGGATAGCCAGGAGGAAGCAATAATAATGCTTGAGATCAAGGCTTCAGAGCTTGAGATTGAAGTCAAATGCTTGAGAATCAAGCCTCAGACTGTTGGTTCCACCATCGACTAAAGAAGGCTATTTCCGCGTAAATGAAAGTTCGGTCTTCACTCTTTTGTAACTCCTCGATGACACTATCTAGAATATATTTAACAGCAATACCATCGATGTTCCGATTACCTGTAGAGACAGTGCAACCATAAACTATACCATAACAGGAGGTTGGAATAGAGGGGTTCCAAAGGTGTCCTCATTTCAGGGGGTTGGAATAGAGGGGTTCCACTATATTATACAGAGGTGTCCTCATTGGACAACTGTATACAGGTGTCCTCATTTCAAGATGCTGGAATAGAGGAGTTCCATGTCATCATTTTAGTAAAGGTATTCAACTAGAGGTGTCCTCATTATAGGTTGGTTGGTTTCAGTAAGGAATATTATTATCCACACTATAGTTTGACTGAATACACTACTAAACCCATGTGTTCTAGTTTTGGCCATTAACATTGCTGTGTTAGTGAATATTATTACAACATTTCACATAGCCTGCATGGCCATCACATGTCAGACTTAACCATAGGGACTGATTCTGAATCCTTATAAAATGTAGTGGAATCCCTCTATTCTATATACCTCTATGTTAAAGGAATTTGGATATGTCCCTTTATGTATTATGTATTAATAGAACTTCATCCCCTAATACAGAGGTACCTGGGATAGAAACAGAGGAGATACATGGAGGGATATACAGAGGAGATACATTTCAGGGTGTTGGAATAGAGGGGTTCCACTGTATACAGAGGTGTCCTCATTTCAGGGTGTTGGAATAGAGGAGTTCCACTGTATAGAGAGATGTCCTCATTTCAGGGGGTTGTAAAGAGTAGTTCCACTGCTGATCTTCTAATACACCCTCACTATGAGGGTGTCATCCTCATTTAGTCAGAATCACCCTATCACCCCCATATTCCTCTATTTCATCCCCACTTAATAGTTATTAATATTGAGTAGCTACAATTCCAAATGGAATTAGTCAGTGTAATATGGAGTTGTTGGAGCTCCACATGGTCAGTTATGTGTAGGCTATTAAATTTTTAGTTGTTTCATTATGGAAGAAGAAATGATCAATGACTATGAAGGTGAAGTTCCTGATGAGGTTGAATGAATTATCTGAGCAGGAAAGTGGAAGTGAATTTCAAGCTCCAGCTCAAAAGAAGTCTTGTACTAGAATGTCTCAGTCATGGATCTGCTAAGTATGCAACAGTTTAAGTAGCATGGGAGGAAACATTTGATTATATTAGGAAGTCAAAAGATTAAAGGCTATTTTCACTGTAAGGTTTGTGAGAAGGATGTTTCAATAAAACATCAGGGTGCACTTGACATTCAGAGGCATTCTGAAGGCGAGACTCACAAGAGTAGAGGAGCTACAGCTATGAGGAGTCAGTCCCGACTGATGTTTAAGTCTACAAGTGATCCATGTTGAAGTAACTGCAGCTGAGGTAAGAAATACGGTCATGATAGCTCATCATAATGCTGCTCTGTGCCTTTCAGACCATATTGCCATGCAAAGAAGGAACTTCCCTGATTCAGACATTGCCGAAAATTACCATTGTGCACGAACCAAAACAGCTTATATTCTAAACTATGCTATTGATTGGTCCTTACTTGAAGCAAGAATTAGTGACTATTATGAAGACAGAACCACACTCACTTAGTACTGATGCATCAAATGACACAGGCCTAAGTAAAATGAATCCTTTAACGGTGAGGATTTTTGATATCAACAAGAAAATTGTGTCACAGAAATTCCTTGATCCGTGTCTAACTACAGGAGTTGATGTATCAAAACCCAGTGAAGTGTGGAACTTTAGAATACCATGATATAATGGGATAACTGTACCATTTGGTGCTGAAAATACCAACAGCAATATTGGAGCAATAAAATTAAGTCTAGAGTAACTCAATTATATATTTATATTTTGTTGGTTGTCTGTGCCACATTATCCATAATGCAGCACAGAAGTCCTTGAAGCAACAAGAGAGTACAACTTGCAGAAGACCACTTAAATAATCCATTTTCAGACATTAAACTAGCTATTGTTAGCCGAGTAATTATCATTTGCATTGGTTAATAATACTAAACTGTTTTCAACCTCCATGTCTCACACCAAATCCATTTCAAAAGTTGACAGGTCTGTAATAGAGGAGTTCCACTGTATACAGAAATGTTCTTTTTCCAGGGGGGTTGGAATAGAGAAGTTCTAGCTATTGTAGCTACAGCCACACACAAGACCCGACTGACCGCCACTGTAGTATTCATCCACGGTCTTAAGCCAGCCGACATCATCGTGAGTGTGAGGTACCACATGAACGTATATCTTCTCCTTGTCGTAGGTCCTGGGGCCTCGCCGAGGCGACTGGGAGCTCCCACACACCAGCAAACAAGCTAACAGCAGACTCAGTATCATCTCATCCATGCCTGCCGTGCAGTATCACCTGATTTAATACTATGGAGTAACCACAGCTATATCTAGCAACATGCAGAACAATTATTCATAGCACTATAGTCCCGCTCACAACGAACGCCATACAAAAAAAATTGCAATTTTTTTTCAAGACAATGATTGTTGAATTTGAATGCAGATTTATGCAGAAAAGGACTAGGCCTATGTGTTTATAAATCAATAGCATCTTCTTTTCTATTCTTCCACTTCACAAACATCTTTCCTTATCTGTCTGTCCTAAGCTTCCTCCTTAACAGCTTTTGCATATCTCTCTCTTCCAGGACTCATCTGCCTTCTTGTTGTAAATCTAGAACATTCATCACACTGAATACAGTGGAGTCCCTGTAAAAGGAACACATTGGGATAAGGTCTTGGGGAGGTTGTCCCTATATTAAAAGAATTGGTAGTTGTTTAAGCTAGTTTAGTTTGTTTGTTTTTTGTTTTGTTTACTATGAAACTATTGAGTGAATTATTATGGTTGCTTAGAAATTAACAGCCAGAAGTGCAGTTTATGGCTCATAAATTCTGTTTTTTTTTTTGCCTTGGGGTGTCAGTGTATGGCTTATAAACAAAGTACTGTTGTATAGGGAAAATAAGATATATTTTAATTTACGCTGCACTAGAGGTAGCAGATGACTCCTCCCACACTTAATTTGTCCCTAGAGAGAGGTTCCACTGTATACACAATAATTTCCCCCATTTATTCCCAAGGATTGTTTCATTGAGTGGTGATTCTTGTGATAATTATTGTATTGAGGTTGCTAAAGAGTCTTCAAGTGAAGATTGTCGCTGGGTGAAGGAGTTCTGTAAAAGTGAAATACTCCTTCAGCTATCTTTTCTGGGGACAGCAGTCTAGCTCCCTTAGCTAATTTGGAATTCCAATTAGTCTCCAATCTTGAATGATAATAGGAACCATTTTCCCATTCAGTTGACCTTTTCAAGGTTTGAAGCCCTAATAATTCCTACAGGCACCCAAAATTATTTGGGACAGACAGGCCTACCCATGATACCATCTGCAAGCTCTGGCACCATTGTATAAACATTTTTTTGTAGCTGGTGTTTTGTGGGAGTGGGGGGGGGGTGATAAATGTGAGGGCACCAAAAACAAGAGAGAGAGGTGGTGGTATACAGGTTGATTTGATAATTTGTTTTTATAAAAAAAAAATATTAAAAATCAGCTAAGTGTACTTGCATCACATAAAGATACCAAATTGTACTACTCTATCTCCTGAACTAAATGAAGATGGGAGTGGAATGACTCCTGATAAGTTACACCAAGAGAAGTAGAGAGACTTCATAGATGGTTGGAAACCAAATTTAAGAAGTTCAGCAGCAGCTCAAGTGATGATGGATGGCCATTTAACACTAACAGGGAGCTATTTGCAGGCACGGATGGATATCATATTAGCATAGACTAAATAACTACTACTTGTGGCAAATTGGAACTATGTTAATAATATTATTATTAAGTTGGATGCTTTTCGGACAAATACCGTCTTCCCTGAACTTGGCAGCTTTAGAATGACCAATTCATGAAACTGGCTCATAGTGAATATGTTAGTAGCTTACTGTGCATCTGTAGCAAGCTAACTAGATACCAACAACATTTAATATAACCCCTACTTCTTAATTTTCCTATCTTAGCTAGATCAAGCATTATATAGACCATCACAGACTACCTGACAGCAATATTTATTTTACCGCAAGACCAGTACACTCGCCATGTAGTAGAAGTAGAAGTTAGCTACATGACCACAAACTCTTAGATTATTATTATCTGGAGAAAGCAATATTGAACAGACCTGATTTTAGGCTACATCAATAGCGTGGACGGATGGAAAAAATTGGCTGGTGAAAAAATTTAATTTTAAATCAATTTGTCTTCACTACCTAGCTAGTTTACTTTGCGGTTGTCGAGGTGGCCACAAACGGTCAGCAAAAGCTGTGGTGGCCTGCACGGATTGTTCTATGGTAATGTACCAGACTCTCTCACTCCCCCCAAGTTTGAAAAAGAAAAAGTGATAGAGTCTGGCCAGTGGGGACAAGCACATTATGCTAGCATTGCTTTGAGCATAATAGGCCTATCAAAGCATTGGGCAGAATGCTAGCACATTAGGTGAACTTAGTGACCCTTAAAGTAAACAGTGGTCCAATATTAGACCCACCTAGCAGGCTCAACCTAGTCTGATCCTGTCTGGACTCTGGAGTCTCTGGTCCTGGACCAGAGTGCCTTAGGCAGGCCACTCAACATTCACTGTACTTAACAATTTAGTCTTGGAGTGACTTGGAGTGGAGGCTTCAATCCTGACTGTCATGTGTATGTAAAATGAATTTCTTTTGAGCATAATGAGCATAATAGGAGCTGGTGAAAAAGAATAATAGGGTCTAAAAAATAGCACTTGAGAATAACATAATGGGCCAAAAAATGTGTTTGTCCCTACTGGCCAGGGAGACTAGCTACCACCTGTTCAGGAGTCACAGGACGAATAAAACCACACTCAGTATGAATATCATTAAAAATAAAAAGTGGTATACCAACACACCTTAAGGCCATGTCCTGCTCTCCCTTTCCAGATACATCTCTTTCCTTCTAGCCAATTCTTCAACGAAATATTGTCCTTTATTATTATTGTACCAGTGTAGTTAGCCACTTCTAGTCCTACATTTTTGGACAGCTAGCTATTGGTCCTAATTAGAAGCACAGAGACACGTATTATAGCAATCATCTTTTCAGTTCAATCTACATAGCTATAATGTAAAGGTAGCAGGCTGGAGGCGCGATCTTATTGATGACAGTTACTCTATACTGCACATGCTCATTTAAGTGTCATTCCTAAACATGATTATTATATATTATGATTATTATTGGCTAACTGCTTCAGCAAAGTCCCCTAGTTAATATAAAGTCAAAAGGTCGCCATTACTGGCTGTAATTACTGGTTATCACAAATGTACGAATCTGCATTGGTTGGAGGTCCACATTAAAGTCAGGAGGGACTACTGGCTCATTCTTTCTCCTTCCATCTAGACAATAATAATACTGATATTAACAGCAGAAACTCTATACAAGACATTTGGAAACTGTCCTTTATATAACAATTATCCATAATTCAGAGGTAATATACAGTGGAACCTCTCTATAGAGGACACATTTGGGACCTTGGAAACTGTCTTTTATATTATACAGTGAAACCTCTCTATTGTGACCTTGGAAACTGTCCTTTATATAGAGGTTGTCCTTAATTCAGAGGTAATATACAGTGGAACCTCTCTATAGAGGACACATTGGGACCTTGGAAAATGTCCTTTATATAGAGGTTGTCCTTAATTCAGAGGTAATATACACTGGAACTTCTCTATAGAGGACACATTGGGACCTTGGAAACTGTCCTTTATATGGAGTTTGTCCTTAATTCAGAGGTAATATACAGTGGAACCTCTCTACATTGGGACCTTGGAAAGTCCTTGTAGAAGAGGGGCTTATTAATGTTTATCTATACTGTAAAGTACCTAATGATTGGTTAGAGATTTATGATTTACACATACCTCCTTTGCTATCAGTGTTCCACTTAAGTCTGGTTACTGGATCAGTATTTGCAGCAAGTCCTAGTTCAGTAACTGACATAACTTTGAAGGTAAAAAGATCCTGCAAAACATGGTCCCATAATGATGAAGCTCCACTGTTATTCCCCAGGATAGGAGACAGAAAAAGAGCAATTTTCTGCTTAATATGATACTATTCACAGGGACATATAGCCACACCCACTAACATTGCTCTATACCACACCTTTTACAAGCATTTTAGCCACACCCAACAACCTTGGTCTACCACACCCCTTTACAAGTTTTTAGTGTGTAAAAAGGACCAGGAAGGAATGCCATCTTGATAATATGCTCAGATAACTTTAATGAAACAAAATTCTTAAAAATGAACTACTATTATGTATTGGGGTGTGGTAGACCAAGGTTGGTGGGTGTGGCTAAAAGTTCTGTGTAATGTCATGCAGCTGCATGCTTCTGTCACAAATAACAGTATACTGTGACAGTAAACTATGACAGTATACTGTGATACAAATGAGCCAATCAAAGAGGAAACAACAGTGGAGCTAGTGTATATTACAGGGAAAGTCTGTCTCTAAAATCTGGGGAAATAAAAAAACTTTCTCCTTGGGACATCTGTAAAGACAAATCCAGGACTGTCTCATCCAAGACTGGACTATCCCATTCAGGACAGGTGACAACTTTGTAAAGGATGGTATAAGACTTGGCCAAGTATAGAGTAGAACTTGTATAGCCATAAGGATTTTCTTCTAAGGCATTCTCCAGAGTCCAAAGTATTATTATGTGGGTGGAGCTTAAGTGCTTTGATGTAGTTGAAACTCCACCTCCTACCCTTATACTCTAAAAACCATAGTGTTGGAAAGACTTACAGTCAGAGAAACAGTGACAGGCTTGTTCCATGGAGTCTCATGGGCCTCAAACTGATGTTCCAAGCGAATAAGAATCTTTCCTTCTTTCATTGGCATAAAAGTGAGAAGATGGACATTTAAAGGAAGTTCAGAGTTCAAGGCATATAACTGGATAATAGGATAAAAATAATTTGGTTACTAAGTAATAAATTAGGCAGAAACTTTGATACTAAGATACTAAGTTTGGATACTAAGTGATAAGTTTGGAGACTGAGTTTAATCTAAATTTGGATACTAAGTTTGGATACTAAGTGATAAGTTTGGAGACTGAGTTTGGATACTAAATTCGGATACTAAATTTGGATACCAAGTGAATACTAAGTTTGGATACCAAGTGAAATAAGTTTGAATACTAGGTTTGGATACTCAATAAAGAAGTCAGGATACTAAAAACAGATGATGCAAATGTGATATAAACTTACAGATTTCAGTGGCCATGACTAACTTACTGAAGTTGGGTATTTATTTCTCCACTCCTCGACACTCCCAGTGTCTCTGATGAAGGCATGGTAAGGTGTCAGCATCATGGCTTCCCCAACAAGTCGATGTATTGCAGTGGAGTTTTCCACATTGTTCAGAGACACAATATGTACTCCTCGTATTATCAATCCTTTTCCATCCAAACCTGTCTCATTGATGGGTTCTCCTACTCCACGAAAATCGTCATATAGAGTACGTCTATGGATCTATATGTATCATGAAACTACTGATTCCAAACCCATGAAATGAGGACACCTCTGTATACAGTGGAACCTCTCTATTTCAACCCCTTGAAATGAGGATTCCAACACCCTGAAATGAGGATACATCTGTATACAGTGGAACCGCTCTATTCCAATACCCTGAAATGAGGACACCTCTGTATACAGTGGAACTCCTCTATTCCAACCCCCTGAAATGAGGACACCTCTGTATACAGTGGAACTCCTCTATTCCAACACCCTGAAATGAGGACACCTCTGTATACAGTGGAACTCCTCTAGTCTAACCCCCCGAAATGAGGACACCTCTGTATACAGTTTTCAACCCCTGAAATGAGGACTGTATACAGTGGAACTCCTCTATTCTAACCCCCTGAAATGAGCGTCCCTAATCATACTCTACATAGAGCCACTCTAACAGTGCTGCCAAAATAATTTTTGTAATATCCAAAGTAGTCAATGAAGTTATCCAAATTTTTCTCGACCAAAAAATACAAAGAAATCCAAGCACAATATTTATCAAAAAATGTAATGAGAACATGACACCGTTATAGCTAAGATCAGTGTTTCTGTTTAAATCATAGCACTTTAGAGTTGAACACTTAAAAAAATGTAGAAATTTTAAAACTGTTTTTGTGCTAGGGCTAGGGTTAGGTGAAAATCCAAATTATTATTGATCCAAATATTGAAGGGTATAAAATCCAAGACTTTGGCAGCACTGAGAATGTGATAGCTAAGCTAGCAAGCTAATGTACAAAGATTTTTAAAATTATTCCAAAGATACTGTACAGTATAAAAAAATACAAAAATACTTGTATAAAATCTGAGTTTTTGGCAGCTCTGCTCTAATTAAATAATTAGAGCATTTATGGTATCTCATTCTGCAGTAAATACATACCATTAATTCAAGTTCTCCATCATTCAAACTGGCTCCTCCCTGAGATCTGTCAGTCATGATCGTGAATTGTGATGAGCCATAGACCTCATCTTCATACTACATCACCATAGATTACAAATAAATATCCTGGAGTATACTAGTAGTTACCAGCAAGTTATACAAATTAGAATATACTGAGTAATATTTATTACTAGATTTATGTGAGTAGCAATAATATACTAACTTACTTGCATAAACATCCTGGAATTTACTGGATAATAGTTTCCAGCAACAGGTTCAGTGACATTAAGTTTCCAAGTTGGACGAAAATTTCGCCTAAAATAGAATAATGCATTCTATTTTGTTGCAATTAAACCCCCCTCTCTATAATCTATTAGAATCCCAGACACATACTATATAGAATATACAGTGAGACCTCTCTATAATCTATTAGAACCCCAGACACATACTATATAGAATATACAGTGAGACCTCTCTATAATCTATTAGAATCCCAGACACATACTATATAGAATATACAGTGAGACCTCTCTATAATCTATTAGAATCCCAGACACATACTATATAGAATATACAGTGAGACCTCTCTATAATCTATTAGAACCCCAGACACATACTATATAGAATATACAGTGAGACCTCTCTATAATCTATTAGAACCCCAGACACATACTATATAGAATATACAGTGAGACCTCTCTATAATCTATTAGAACCCCAGACACATACTATATAGAATATACAGTGAGACCTCTCTATAATCTATTAGAATCCCAGACACATACTATATAGAATATACAGTGAGACCTCTCTATAATCTATTAGAACCCCAGACACATACTATATAGAATATACAGTGAGACCTCTCTATAATCTATTAGAACCCCAGACACATACTATATAGAATATACAGTGAGACCTCTCTATAATCTATTAGAATCCCAGACACATACTATATAGAATATACAGTGAGACCTCTCTATAATCTATTAGAACCCCAGACACATACTATATAGAATATACAGTGAGACCTCTCTATAATCTATTAGAACCCCAGACACATACTATATAGAATATACAGTGAGACCTCTCTATAATCTATTAGAACCCCAGACACATACTATATAGAATATACAGTGAGACCTCTCTATAATCTATTAGAACCCCAGACACATACTATATAGAATATACAGTGAGACCTCTCTATAATCTATTAGAACCCCAGACACATACTATATAGAATATACAGTGAGACCTCTCTATAATCTATTAGAACCCCAGACACATACTATATAGAATATACAGTGAGACCTCTCTATAATCTATTTCTACAAGCAGCAGAGTTGTATGAATGCAGAATTAATTTTGCCAGGGAAAGGAGGACAAACATGGAACATTTTAAAAGAGGGGGAGGGGCAACCACAGAATGTGAAATTAAAAAAAGAAAGAAAGAAAGAAAGAAAATGTAAAATTTACATAATTAAGTAAAGAATTACACACGAAGGGGGGGGGGGAGAAATGCCTCCCTTTGCCCCCTCCCCCTTAAACTAAACACACCACTAACTATTATCTTTTTCTAACTTACACTCTCTTCTGCATCTCACGGCCATTGGAGTCAGTATACCACGTCCCTCCAGTCTGTGCACTACTAGTGAATCTGGTAATCACTTCCTTACCCAAATCATCACTGAAAAGAGACAAAGGCAGAGTTTCAGATCACAGCAAAATATTTATAACATCTAGATGATGCTATAGCTTCTATTTTAGGTGTACAGTACCAGATGACTGCTCACCATCTGGTGGTTCTAATGATAGCATAGATGATAATGCATAAGGGAAATATAGGACTATTCATAAGTATTGATGTGATCTGAAACTTCCTCCAGAGAGAACTCACTAACTTGATAGGAATTGGTCCAATGATGTAATCAAATTCTACTGCAGAACCGTCGTTGTGAACCCTAATATTCTGTTGCACCCAATCAGAGAAAGTCTGCTGTACCTCTTCAAAGAGAGGACCCTGAAGGAAAGGGGTAGGGGTGGGGATTTTAGTGCAGTCTACAAAGATAACTACCTTCAAGGATGCCCCTCTATATTGTTCTCATTAAGGAGATGTCCTTATTTCAGGGGTAGATTATACACATCTCTATGTAGCTGGGAAGGTGTGCAGTGTTCTCATTGAGAAGGTGTTCTTATTTCAGGGGTAGTTTATACACATCTCTATGTAGCTGAGAAGGTGTGCAGTGTCCTCGTTAAGGAGGTGTCCTTATTTCAGGGGTAGTTTATACACATCTCTATGTAGCTGGGAAGGTGTGCAGTGTCCTCATTAAGATGTCCTTATTTCAGGGGTAGTTTATACACATCTATATGTAGCTGGGAAGGTGTGCAGTGTCCTTATTTCAGATATAAAAATATTTACTGTTATTCTAGTTCACTTCTCACCTTGATATGGTTTATCTTGACAGTGTTATCTGAAACATTCCATGCAGCAGTACCATTAGGTCTACAGAGAATAGAGAATACCCACACAGTGGACCACAGAAACTTCTTTTTAATATAAAGGATGTCCTTAATCCTTTATATAAAACATAATATACAGTGGAACCTCTCTATAGAGGACACATTGGGACCTTGGAAACTATCCTTTATATAGAAGTTGTCCTTAATTCAGAGGTAATATACAGTGGAACCTCTCTATAGAGGACACATTGGGACCTTGGAAACTGTCCTTTATATAGAGGTTATCCTTAATTCAGAGGTAATATACAGTGAAACCTCTCTATAGAGGACACATTGGGACCTTGCAAACTGTCCTTTATATAGAGGTTGTCCTTAATTCAGAGGTAATATACAGTGGAACCTCTCTATAGAGGACACATTGGGACCTTGGAAACTGTCCTTTATATAGAAGTTGTCCTTAATTCAGAGGTAATATACAGTGGAACCTCTCTATAGAGGACACATTGGGACCTTCCTTTATATAGAGGTTGTCCTTAATTCAGAGGTAATATACAGTGGAACCTTCTATACAGGACACATTGGGACCTTGGAAACTGTCCTATATATAGAAGTTGTCCTTAATTCAGAGGTAATATACAGTGGAACCTCTCTATAGAGGACACATTGAGACCTTGGAAACTGTCCTTTATTATTATAGAGGCTGTCCTTAATTCAGTGAAGTATTAGTTGGAGACAGGACAAGTGTTCTTTGTATGCGGAGCTGTCCTTATTTCAAAGTATCATTTATCAACAGATATCCATTACCCCATTTAGTTCCCATTTTTTATTTATAAAGAAATATGTTCCATAATATGAAGTTAGCTAATTAAGCAACCCTTTACCATATTATAAGCACCGTATTACACCCTCTACTAAGAATTCTACATTAGTAACCTTTTACTTGAAGATGTAGGCTATCTAACTAAATAAATTATATGAAGGTACATGCTCCTTGGCATAACAGAAAATTAACCCTCTACCTGAAGATGAAGGCCTCAACAAATAAACCCTTTGCCTGAAAATGAAGACATGGAGACCCTTTACCTGAATATGTAGGCTCCTGATGTTTGGGTGCTGTTAGTGTTATTCCCGTTACTTGAATTATACCAGTAAAAGTTTTGGTCTATCTTCAAAGAAAGTCCTCCATTGGTAGTGATGAACTTTAACCTACCTGTGGTCCCATCAATACCCACACTCACATCCTAACAAAGAAAAATTATTCTGTCAATGCATGGCCAGCCCTAGCTCACAGCTTGGTACACAGCCAGTTGGCTGTTGTACAGAGGTGGTCTGCTTATACAGTGGAACCTGTATATAGTGGTCACCCTTGGTACACAACCAGTTGGCTGTTATGCAGAGGTGGCCTGCTTATACAGTGTAACCTGTATATAGTGGTCACCCTTGGTACACAACCAGTTGGCTGTTATACAGAGGTGGTCTGCTTATACAGTGTAACCTGTATATAGTGGTCACCCTTGGTACACAACCAGTTGGCTGTTATACAGAGGTGGTCTGCTTATACAGTGTAACCTGTATATAGTGGTCACCCTTGGGACTCAACCAGTTGGCTGTTATACAGAGGTGGTCTGCTTATACAGTGGAACCTGTATATAGTGGTTACCCTTGGGACACAACCAGTTGGCTGTTGTACAGAGGTGGTCTGCTTATACAGTGGAACCTGTATATAGTGGTTACCCTTAAGACACAACCAGTTGGCTGTTATGCAGAGGTGGCCTGTTTATACAGTGGAACCTGTATATAGTGGTTACCCTTGGGACACAGCCAGTTGGCTGTTATACAGAGGTGGTCTGTTTATACAGTGTAACCTGTATATAGTGGTCACCTTTGGTACACAACCAGTTGGCTGTTATACAGAGGTGGCCTGTTTATACAGTGGAACCTGTATATAGTGGTCACCCTTGTGACACTACCAGTTGGCTGTTATACAGAGGTGGTCTGTTTATACAGTGGAACCTGTATATAGTGGTCACCCTTGTGACACAACCAGTTGGCTGTTATACAGAGGTGGTCTGCTTATACAGTGGAACCTGTATATAGTGGTCACCCTTGTGACACAACCAGTTGGCTGTTATACAGAGGTGGTCTGCTTATACAGTGGAACCTGTATATAGTGGTCACCCTTGGGACACAACCAGTTGGATGTTATTAACTTACTTTTCCAGTGAGAATGATATCGTCCTCTCCTTCGCCCACATTAACTGGCTTTGACTTAACAAATGAAGTCTTTGTCTTGGAAAAGGAATTCTTTGGACGTATGAAGTACGTATTAAATCCAAGAGGAGGTAAGATTCCCTATAAGAACAGATTAGACCACATTACAGTGGTACCTCTGAATAAAGGACTTTTGGATCCCTTGTAGGGAGGCTGTCCTTACCTCAAAACTATTGGGCCTGTTGGGTTATGATAAAATTATTCAGACACATCTCTATGTAGCTGGGAAGGTGTGCAGTGTCCTCATTAAGGAGGTGTCCTTATTTCAGGTAGTTTATACACATCTCTATGTAGCTGGGAAGGTGTGCAGTGTCCTCATTAAGGAGGTGTCCTTATTTCAGGGGTAGTTTATACACATCTCTATGTAGCTGAGAAGGTGTGCAAGTGTGCTCATTAAGGAGGTGTCCTTATTTCAAGGACAGTTCCTCTAGATATGATGAGGAGTTATATAGGCAACTTTGACTCACTCTGAAATAGATTTCATAAGGGGCGGAGCCTCTCTTCCCTCTAACTCTGGCCACAGCTTCTGAAACTGGATAAACCTGTTTACAAATTACGTATATATCAATACAAGTAGTGCAGACACAGAGGAAAATTAAGTAACAAATTTAACCCCTTATACACACACAAATGAGTGAAATAGGGGTTAAATAACAGGAAGATGGCATCCCAAGAAGGTAAGAGGAGGTAATAGGGTTAATGTTGAGGCAATAGGGTTAATGAGTAGGTAATAGGGTTAAAGACGACATGCATTAGAAGGGGGAGGAGCATGAAAATAAAGAAGCTTAACTTGTATATCTTTAGCTACACACTAACCATAGCCTCTATCTCAGTTCCAGTTCCATCAAACACCTCTAGTTCGGTACTGGTCACTGGAACTACGACTATGTGAGGCGTACTACGACCAATCGGATTATAGACGATTAAATTGAACTAAAAGTGAAAATGTTACTCAATGTTATTTTAAACACATGTAGTCACTACAGGAAAATTTCATGGCAAAAATTAATGACATAATTTTGGTGGATTTTAATTTTCACTAAAATTGAGATGATTTAGAACACAAAAAATTATACTCCACAAAAATTACCTGCTATAATAACAATATTTAACACAATTCTTGCTATAGTGAATAATATTTGTGGGGCACTCTTTTTCGTGAGTACCAATTATCATCATTATTTGTTTGTTTGTTTGTATGTTTATTATTTATTTATTTATTTATTGCTAATTTCCCACTATTATTTAGAACAAGAATCTCACGGAATTGGTCTCAGAAACTGGACAGACGCTGACGTTGAGCTCTTCGCACACTTCAATAAGAGGAGGAGGAGATTGCGTTGCTGAGCTGAGATACGCCCCCAGAACCTCACTGGATAAGTTGTGGCATTCTATGGCTCCTTTGTGGAGTCGTTTAGCGTAGTCATCGGCAACATGCTGTTTTTCAGTACCTCTGGAATAAATAGATATATTTTCTCATCTTGTTGTCAGTGAAATGAGTTTATCATTGACTACATAACAAGTAGTTTCCAAGGTCCCAATGCATCTGTCTACAATAAAACTCTCTATTCCAGCCCCCCATACCCCACCCCTCAAACCCTCTTTCCCCAGACCCCCTCCCCCCTAAACTCTCTTTCCCCAGACCTCCTCCCTCCAAACCCCTCTCCCCAGGCCCCTCCCCCCCACAGAATCCCCTCCCCTAATAACTGAATAAATAAAATTTCTCATAATAAAACTTACGACACTGCATCATGATGTTGGCTTACTCCCATTGCCTCCCCTAAAAATACAGTTGACCATATTTAAGAATTACAATACTAAAGAGTTCTTTTATTAAGTGTTTGAAATCAAGAGGTTCTAATATTACTACTGATATTTAAATAATAATAATAATAATAATAATAATAATAATAATAATAGGGTTATCTCCATATAAGGTGTCCTGGGATACCTTATAGAGGGACACCTTTTAACACCCCAGGAATCAAATGTTGACACAGCTCTATATTATTATTATTATTATTATTATTATTATTATTATTATTATTATTATTATTATTATTATTTTCTTCGTATACAATATTATTATTTTTAATATTACTATTGAGAAAGTCAATAGAGGACACATGAAACTAGAGGTTAATTCAGAGGTAATAATACACAATAGAATTAGTTGGGGACAGGAAAAGTGTCCTCTGTATGGAGGGAGGTTGTCCATATTTCAGAGTGCCCTTTATCAGACACACTCAGTTCAACTCACTGAGTGTTTCAGAGGAATATGCACTCTTAACAGACTTCATTCCCTCCATTCCTGCAAATGCCTCAATCTGAAAACAGGACTGCAGCAAGCTATTCATCTTTCGGACGTACCCCTTAAGTGCTGGACGAGAAGTGAAATAACCTGTACAGAAACGACATTATATCACACGAAGATCACATGATTATCACATGCAGATCACATGATTATCACACGCATATCACATGATTACCACATGCAGATAACATGTCGCATGATACCTGTCCAATAGCTGTAGGGCCTATCAGCGTAGGGAAAGAAGTCATCGGTTTTGGTGGTCCAAACTTTGTTTACACTGTGAAGAGCATCAAGGTATTGTGAAGGAGTGGAGTAGAAGATCTCAATGCTTGAGTTCTGAGAATTATACATATTACAGTAAAACATGTCTATAATGACTACTCTATAGGCTAGAAGAAGATTCTACTTTCTTAACCCCTGAAATGATACAATGAAACCCTTCTATTCCAACTCCCTGAAATGAGGACACCTCTGTATACAGTGGAACCCCTCTATTCCAACTCCCTGAAATGAGGACACCTCTGTATACAGTGGAACCCCTCTATTCCAACTCCCTGAAATGAGGACACCTCTGTATACAGTGAAACTCCTCTATTCCAACACCCTAAAATGAGGACACCTCTGTATGCAGTAGAACCCCTCTATTCCAACACCCTGAAATGAGGACACCTCTGTATACAGTGGAACTCCTCTATTCCAACTCCCTGAAATGAGGACACCTCTGTATACAGTGGAACTCCTCTATTCCAACACCCTGAAATGAGGACACCTCTGTATACAGTGGAACTCCTCTATTCCAACACCCTGAAATGAGGACACCTCTGTATACAGTGGAACTCCTCTATTCCAACTCCCTGAAATGAGGACACCTCTGTGTACAGTGGAACCCCTCTATTCCAACTCCCTGAAATGAGGACACCTCTGTATACAGTGGAACCCCTCTATTCCAACTCCCTGAAATGAGGACACCTCTGTATACAGTGGAACCCCTCTATTCCAACTCCCTGAAATGAGGACACCTCTGTATACAGTGAAACTCCTCTATTCCAACACCCTAAAATGAGGACACCTCTGTATGCAGTAGAACCCCTCTATTCCAACACCCTGAAATGAGGACACCTCTGTATACAGTGGAACTCCTCTATTCCAACTCCCTGAAATGAGGACACCTCTGTATACAGTGGAACTCCTCTATTCCAACACCCTGAAATGAGGACACCTCTGTATACAGTGGAACTCCTCTATTCCAACACCCTGAAATGAGGACACCTCTGTATACAGTGGAACTCCTCTATTCCAACTCCCTGAAATGAGGACACCTCTGTGTACAGTGGAACCCCTCTATTCCAACTCCCTGAAATGAGGACACCTCTGTATACAGTGGAACTCCTCTATTCCAACTCCCTGAAATGAGGACACCTCTGTATACAGTGGAACTCCTCTATTCCAACACCCTAAAATGAGGACACCTCTGTATCACCATTCTAACGTCTGAAAATATTCACACCACCAAAATTTTGCCTCTTACCCCCTACAGAAAATTCCCTTTTATTAGTTATAAGTACACTCATGACTCTAATATTAGATCTAACACTTGAAGTGTTATGTGCACTATATGCAGAATCACCTTTTGTGTGTAATTTCACGCCTAGTTAACACTTTTATAGTGTGTCACAATTATTGTCCTCATGGTGTGTAGTTCCTCTATTTTTCTGAGATTTTGCTTCTTGATTATAATCTTCTACAATCAAGCTCTAACTCTATCTTAGCTACCCTAGACTGCCAAAATAATTATAACCAACACCTCTAAGGAGTGAAATATTCCCCAAAACTATCATAATGTACTCCTTACCATCATCATAGTTGACTTGATGATTTCATCCATACTATCATAATTAATCTTTGCATTCATGTATTGGAAGTCTGATCCCATAGTAAACATAATGTGATTGGTCGAAAAAACCTTGAGGTATTCATTGATTCGTTGGAGGAAGAGTTTGCTTCGATTTTGAACATTATAGTCATCTAGGTTAGGATCATCCTGAAACAATCACAGAAATCAAATGTTGATCCTGGGGGAGTGGAATAGAGGGGGGTACACACCTCTGTATACAATATAACCCCTTCATTCCCACACCCTGAAATGAGGATACCTCTGTATTCAGTAGAACTCCTCTATTCCAACCCCCTGAAATGAAGACACCTCTGTATACAGTGGAACCCCTCTATTCCAACACCCTGAAATGAGGACACCTCTGTATACAGTGGAACTCCTCTATTCTAACCCCCTGAAATGAGGACACCTCTGTATACAGTGGAACTCCTCTATTCCAACCCCCTGAAATGAGGACACCTCTGTATACAGTGGAACTCTTCTATTCCAACTCCTCTATAGTGCATTACCTGTACTAAGTAATCCTGACAGATAATATCAAAACAAAACCCATAAGGAGCATTATATCCATCATATAAGACACCAGTGAACAGATCAGCACTCTCCCCTAAACTCTTGCTCGGCTTCCAAACCATCTCTAGTGTAGAACGATTCTTCCTCAAAATGTGATCATCATAGTCCTGTCTGCCGAAGAAGAAGCCATCGAATCCCATGGAAGCAAAGAGAGCTGCCTGAGTGGATGAGTGGCCGAAGGGATCGATGTGCCAAGCAACTCGAGGCCTAGCATCAGCACCAAAATTCTCCTCTATAAACTGAAGACCTGAAAGTTGAAAAAAAAAATGTTTCTACTTTATAAAGAGGTGTCCTCATTTCAGGGTGTTGGAAATGAGGAGTTCCACTGCATACAGAGGTGTCCTCATTTCAGGGTGTTGGAATAGAGGAGTTCCACTGTATACAGAGGTGTCCTCATTTCAGGGTGTTGGAATAGAGGAGTTCCACTGTATACAGAGGTGTCCTCATTTCAGGGGGTTGGAATAGAGGAGTTCCACTGTATACAGAGGTGACCTCATTTCAGGGGGTTGGAATAGAGGAGTTCCACTGCATACAGAGGTGACCTCATTTCAGGGGGTTGGAATAGAGGAGTTCCACTGCATACAGAGGTGTCCTCATTTCAGGGGGTTGGAATAGAGGAGTTCCACTGCATACAGAGGTGTCCTCATTTCAGGGGGTTGGAATAGAGGAGTTCCACTGCATACAGAGGTGTCCTCATTTCAGGGTGTTGGAATAGAGGAGTTCCACTGCATACAGAGGTGTCCTCATTTCAGGGTGTTGGAATAGAGGAGTTCCACTGTATACAGAGGTGTCCTCATTTCAGGGTGTTGGAATAGAGGAGTTCCACTGCATACAGAGGTGTCCTCATTTCAGGGTGGTGGAATAGAGGAGTTCCACTGTATACAGAGGTGTCCTCATTTCAGGGTGTTGGAATAGAGGAGTTCCACTGTATACAGAGGTGTTCTCATTTCAGGGTATTGGAATAGAGGAGTTCCACTGTATACAGAGGTGTCCTCATTTCAGGGGGTTGGAATAGAGGAGTTCCACTGTATACAGAGGTGACCTCATTTCAGGGGGTTGGAATAGAGGAGTTCCACTGCATACAGAGGTGACCTCATTTCAGGGTGTTGGAATAGAGGAGTTCCACTGTATACAGAGGTGTCCTCATTTCAGAGAGTTGAAGTTCCACTGTATACAGAGGTGTCCTCATTTCAGGGTGTTGGAATAGAGGAGTTCCACTGCATACAGAGGTGTCCTCATTTCAGGGTGTTGGAATAGAGGAGTTCCACTGCATACAGAGGTGACCTCATTTCAGGGTGTTGGAATAGAGGAGTTCCACTGTATACAGAGGTGACCTCATTTCAGGGTGTTCGAATAGAGGAGTTCCACTGCATACAGAGGTGTCCTCATTTCAGGGTGTTGGAATAGAGGAGTTCCACTGTATACAGAGGTGTCCTCATTTCAGGGGGTTGGAATAGAGGAGTTCCACTGTATACAGAGGTGACCTCATTTCAGGGGGTTGGAATAGAGGAGTTCCACTGCATACAGAGGTGACCTCATTTCAGGGGGTTGGAATAGAGGAGTTCCACTGCATACAGAGGTGTCCTCATTTCAGGGGGTTGGAATAGAGGAGTTCCACTGCATACAGAGGTGTCCTCATTTCAGGGGGTTGGAATAGAGGAGTTCCACTGCATACAGAGGTGTCCTCATTTCAGGGTGTTGGAATAGAGGAGTTCCACTGCATACAGAGGTGTCCTCATTTCAGGGTGTTGGAATAGAGGAGTTCCACTGTATACAGAGGTGTCCTCATTTCAGGGTGTTGGAATAGAGGAGTTCCACTGCATACAGAGGTGTCCTCATTTCAGGGTGGTGGAATAGAGGAGTTCCACTGTATACAGAGGTGTCCTCATTTCAGGGTGTTGGAATAGAGGAGTTCCACTGTATACAGAGGTGTTCTCATTTCAGGGTATTGGAATAGAGGAGTTCCACTGTATACAGAGGTGTCCTCATTTCAGGGGGTTGGAATAGAGGAGTTCCACTGTATACAGAGGTGACCTCATTTCAGGGGGTTGGAATAGAGGAGTTCCACTGCATACAGAGGTGACCTCATTTCAGGGTGTTGGAATAGAGGAGTTCCACTGTATACAGAGGTGTCCTCATTTCAGAGAGTTGAAGTTCCACTGTATACAGAGGTGTCCTCATTTCAGGGTGTTGGAATAGAGGAGTTCCACTGCATACAGAGGTGTCCTCATTTCAGGGTGTTGGAATAGAGGAGTTCCACTGCATACAGAGGTGACCTCATTTCAGGGTGTTGGAATAGAGGAGTTCCACTGTATACAGAGGTGACCTCATTTCAGGGTGTTCGAATAGAGGAGTTCCACTGCATACAGAGGTGTCCTCATTTCAGGGTGTTGGAATAGAGGAGTTCCACTGTATACAGAGGTGTCATCATTTCAGGGAGTTGGAATAGAGGAGTTCCACTGTATACAGAGGTGTCCTCATTTCAGGGTGTTGGAATAGAGGAGTTCCACTGTATACAGAGGTGTCCTTATTTCAGGGTGTTGGAATAGAGGAGTTCCACTGTATACAGAGGTGTCATCATTTCAGGGAGTTGGAATAGAGGAGTTCCACTGTATACAGAGGTGTCCTCATTTCAGGGTGTTGGAATAGAGGAGTTCCACTGTATACAGAGGTGTCCTCATTTCAGAGAGTTGAAGTTCCACTGTATACAGAGGTGTCCTCATTTCAGGGTGTTGGAATAGAGGAGTTCCACTGCATACAGAGGTGTCCTCATTTCAGGGTGTTGGAATAGAGGAGTTCCACTGCATACAGAGGTGACCTCATTTCAGGGTGTTGGAATAGAGGAGTTCCACTGTATACAGAGGTGACCTCATTTCAGGGTGTTCGAATAGAGGAGTTCCACTGCATACAGAGGTGTCCTCATTTCAGGGTGTTGGAATAGAGGAGTTCCACTGTATACAGAGGTGTCATCATTTCAGGGAGTTGGAATAGAGGAGTTCCACTGTATACAGAGGTGTCCTCATTTCAGGGTGTTGGAATAGAGGAGTTCCACTGTATACAGAGGTGTTCTCATTTCAGGGTATTGGAATAGAGGAGTTCCACTGTATACAGAGGTGTCCTCATTTCAGGGGGTTGGAATAGAGGAGTTCCACTGTATACAGAGGTGACCTCATTTCAGGGGGTTGGAATAGAGGAGTTCCACTGCATACAGAGGTGACCTCATTTCAGGGTGTTGGAATAGAGGAGTTCCACTGTATACAGAGGTGTCCTCATTTCAGAGAGTTGAAGTTCCACTGTATACAGAGGTGTCCTCATTTCAGGGTGTTGGAATAGAGGAGTTCCACTGCATACAGAGGTGTCCTCATTTCAGGGTGTTGGAATAGAGGAGTTCCACTGCATACAGAGGTGACCTCATTTCAGGGTGTTGGAATAGAGGAGTTCCACTGTATACAGAGGTGACCTCATTTCAGGGTGTTCGAATAGAGGAGTTCCACTGCATACAGAGGTGTCCTCATTTCAGGGTGTTGGAATAGAGGAGTTCCACTGTATACAGAGGTGTCATCATTTCAGGGAGTTGGAATAGAGGAGTTCCACTGTATACAGAGGTGTCCTCATTTCAGGGTGTTGGAATAGAGGAGTTCCACTGTATACAGAGGTGTCCTTATTTCAGGGTGTTGGAATAGAGGAGTTCCACTGTATACAGAGGTGTCATCATTTCAGGGAGTTGGAATAGAGGAGTTCCACTGTATACAGAGGTGTCCTCATTTCAGGGTGTTGGAATAGAGGAGTTCCACTGTATACAGAGGTGTCCTCATTTCAGAGAGTTGAAGTTCCACTGTATACAGAGGTGTCCTCATTTCAGGGTGTTGGAATAGAGGAGTTCCACTGCATACAGAGGTGTCCTCATTTCAGGGTGTTGGAATAGAGGAGTTCCACTGCATACAGAGGTGACCTCATTTCAGGGTGTTGGAATAGAGGAGTTCCACTGTATACAGAGGTGACCTCATTTCAGGGTGTTCGAATAGAGGAGTTCCACTGCATACAGAGGTGTCCTCATTTCAGGGTGTTGGAATAGAGGAGTTCCACTGTATACAGAGGTGTCATCATTTCAGGGAGTTGGAATAGAGGAGTTCCACTGTATACAGAGGTGTCCTCATTTCAGGGTGTTGGAATAGAGGAGTTCCACTGTATACAGAGGTGTCCTTATTTCAGGGTGTTGGAATAGAGGAGTTCCACTGTATACAGAGGTGTCATCATTTCAGGGAGTTGGAATAGAGGAGTTCCACTGTATACAGAGGTGTCCTCATTTCAGGGTGTTGGAATAGAGGAGTTCCACTGTATACAGAGGTGTCCTCATTTCAGAGAGTTGAAGTTCCACTGTATACAGAGGTGTCCTCATTTCAGGGTGTTGGAATAGAGGAGTTCCACTGCATACAGAGGTGTCCTCATTTCAGGGTGTTGGAATAGAGGAGTTCCACTGCATACAGAGGTGACCTCATTTCAGGGTGTTGGAATAGAGGAGTTCCACTGTATACAGAGGTGACCTCATTTCAGGGTGTTCGAATAGAGGAGTTCCACTGCATACAGAGGTGTCCTCATTTCAGGGTGTTGGAATAGAGGAGTTCCACTGTATACAGAGGTGTCATCATTTCAGGGAGTTGGAATAGAGGAGTTCCACTGTATACAGAGGTGTCCTCATTTCAGGGTGTTGGAATAGAGGAGTTCCACTGTATACAGAGGTGTCCTTATTTCAGGGTGTTGGAATAGAGGAGTTCCACTGTATACAGAGGTGTCATCATTTCAGGGAGTTGGAATAGAGGAGTTCCACTGTATACAGAGGTGTCATCATTTCAGGGAGTTGGAATAGAGGAGTTCCACTGTATACAGAGGTGTCCTCATTTCAGGGTGTTGGAATAGAGGAGTTCCACTGTATACAGAGGTGTCCTTATTTCAGGGTGTTGGAATAGAGGAGTTCCACTGTATACAGAGGTGTCATCATTTCAGGGAGTTGGAATAGAGGAGTTCCACTGTATACAGAGGTGTCCTCATTTCAGGGTGTTGGAATAGAGGAGTTCCACTGTATACAGAGGTGTCCTCATTTCAGAGAGTTGAAGTTCCACTGTATACAGAGGTGTCCTCATTTCAGGGTGTTGGAATAGAGGAGTTCCACTGCATACAGAGGTGTCCTCATTTCAGGGTGTTGGAATAGAGGAGTTCCACTGCATACAGAGGTGACCTCATTTCAGGGTGTTGGAATAGAGGAGTTCCACTGTATACAGAGGTGACCTCATTTCAGGGTGTTCGAATAGAGGAGTTCCACTGCATACAGAGGTGTCCTCATTTCAGGGTGTTGGAATAGAGGAGTTCCACTGTATACAGAGGTGTCATCATTTCAGGGAGTTGGAATAGAGGAGTTCCACTGTATACAGAGGTGTCCTCATTTCAGGGTGTTGGAATAGAGGAGTTCCACTGTATACAGAGGTGTCCTTATTTCAGGGTGTTGGAATAGAGGAGTTCCACTGTATACAGAGGTGTCATCATTTCAGGGAGTTGGAATAGAGGAGTTCCACTGTATACAGAGGTGTCCTCATTTCAGGGTGTTGGAATAGAGGAGTTCCACTGTATACAGAGGTGTCCTCATTTCAGAGAGTTGAAGTTCCACTGTATACAGAGGTGTCCTCATTTCAGGGTGTTGGAATAGAGGAGTTCCACTGCATACAGAGGTGTCCTCATTTCAGGGTGTTGGAATAGAGGAGTTCCACTGCATACAGAGGTGACCTCATTTCAGGGTGTTGGAATAGAGGAGTTCCACTGTATACAGAGGTGACCTCATTTCAGGGTGTTCGAATAGAGGAGTTCCACTGCATACAGAGGTGTCCTCATTTCAGGGTGTTGGAATAGAGGAGTTCCACTGTATACAGAGGTGTCATCATTTCAGGGAGTTGGAATAGAGGAGTTCCACTGTATACAGAGGTGTCCTCATTTCAGGGTGTTGGAATAGAGGAGTTCCACTGTATACAGAGGTGTCCTTATTTCAGGGTGTTGGAATAGAGGAGTTCCACTGTATACAGAGGTGTCATCATTTCAGGGAGTTGGAATAGAGGAGTTCCACTGTATACAGAGGTGTCCTCATTTCAGGGTGTTGGAATAGAGGAGTTCCACTGTATACAGAGGTGTCCTCATTTCAGAGAGTTGAAGTTCCACTGTATACAGAGGTGTCCTCATTTCAGGGTGTTGGAATAGAGGAGTTCCACTGCATACAGAGGTGTCCTCATTTCAGGGTGTTGGAATAGAGGAGTTCCACTGCATACA
Organism: Diacarnus erythraeanus; assembly: GCA_964016965.1. Classification (NCBI taxonomy): domain Eukaryota; kingdom Metazoa; phylum Porifera; class Demospongiae; order Poecilosclerida; family Podospongiidae; genus Diacarnus; species Diacarnus erythraeanus. The sequence continues at coordinate 1,390,183 of OZ024677.1, forward strand.
GAGGTGACCTCATTTCAGGGTGTTGGAATAGAGGAGTTCCACTGTATACAGAGGTGACCTCATTTCAGGGTGTTCGAATAGAGGAGTTCCACTGCATACAGAGGTGTCCTCATTTCAGGGTGTTGGAATAGAGGAGTTCCACTGTATACAGAGGTGTCATCATTTCAGGGAGTTGGAATAGAGGAGTTCCACTGTATACAGAGGTGTCCTCATTTCAGGGTGTTGGAATAGAGGAGTTCCACTGTATACAGAGGTGTCCTTATTTCAGGGTGTTGGAATAGAGGAGTTCCACTGTATACAGAGGTGTCATCATTTCAGGGAGTTGGAATAGAGGAGTTCCACTGTATACAGAGGTGTCCTCATTTCAGGGTGTTGGAATAGAGGAGTTCCACTGTATACAGAGGTGTCCTCATTTCAGAGAGTTGAAGTTCCACTGTATACAGAGGTGTCCTCATTTCAGGGTGTTGGAATAGAGGAGTTCCACTGCATACAGAGGTGTCCTCATTTCAGGGTGTTGGAATAGAGGAGTTCCACTGCATACAGAGGTGACCTCATTTCAGGGTGTTGGAATAGAGGAGTTCCACTGTATACAGAGGTGACCTCATTTCAGGGTGTTCGAATAGAGGAGTTCCACTGCATACAGAGGTGTCCTCATTTCAGGGTGTTGGAATAGAGGAGTTCCACTGTATACAGAGGTGTCATCATTTCAGGGAGTTGGAATAGAGGAGTTCCACTGTATACAGAGGTGTCCTCATTTCAGGGTGTTGGAATAGAGGAGTTCCACTGTATACAGAGGTGTCCTTATTTCAGGGTGTTGGAATAGAGGAGTTCCACTGTATACAGAGGTGTCATCATTTCAGGGAGTTGGAATAGAGGAGTTCCACTGTATACAGAGGTGTCCTCATTTCAGGGTGTTGGAATAGAGGAGTTCCACTGTATACAGAGGTGTCCTCATTTCAGGGTGTTGGAATAGAGGAGTTCCACTGTATACAGAGGTGTCCTTATTTCAGGGTGTTGGAATAGAGGAGTTCCACTGTATACAGAGGTGTCATCATTTCAGGGAGTTGGAATAGAGGAGTTCCACTGTATACAGAGGTGTCCTCATTTCAGGGTGTTGGAATAGAGGAGTTCCACTGTATACAGAGGTGTCCTCATTTCAGAGAGTTGAAGTTCCACTGTATACAGAGGTGTCCTCATTTCAGGGTGTTGGAATAGAGGAGTTCCACTGTATACAGAGGTGTCCTCATTTCAGGGTGTTGGAATAGAGGAGTTCCACTGTATACAGAGGTGTCCTTATTTCAGGGTGTTGGAATAGAGGAGTTCCACTGTATACAGAGGTGTCATCATTTCAGGGAGTTGGAATAGAGGAGTTCCACTGTATACAGAGGTGTCCTCATTTCAGGGTGTTGGAATAGAGGAGTTCCACTGTATACAGAGGTGTCATCATTTCAGGGAGTTGGAATAGAGGAGTTCCACTGTATACAGAGGTGTCCTCATTTCAGGGTGTTGGAATAGAGGAGTTCCACTGTATACAGAGGTGTCCTTATTTCAGGGTGTTGGAATAGAGGAGTTCCACTGTATACAGAGGTGTCATCATTTCAGGGAGTTGGAATAGAGGAGTTCCACTGTATACAGAGGTGTCCTCATTTCAGGGTGTTGGAATAGAGGAGTTCCACTGTATACAGAGGTGTCCTCATTTCAGAGAGTTGAAGTTCCACTGTATACAGAGGTGTCCTCATTTCAGGGTGTTGGAATAGAGGAGTTCCACTGCATACAGAGGTGTCCTCATTTCAGGGTGTTGGAATAGAGGAGTTCCACTGCATACAGAGGTGACCTCATTTCAGGGTGTTGGAATAGAGGAGTTCCACTGTATACAGAGGTGACCTCATTTCAGGGTGTTCGAATAGAGGAGTTCCACTGCATACAGAGGTGTCCTCATTTCAGGGTGTTGGAATAGAGGAGTTCCACTGTATACAGAGGTGTCATCATTTCAGGGAGTTGGAATAGAGGAGTTCCACTGTATACAGAGGTGTCCTCATTTCAGGGTGTTGGAATAGAGGAGTTCCACTGTATACAGAGGTGTCCTTATTTCAGGGTGTTGGAATAGAGGAGTTCCACTGTATACAGAGGTGTCATCATTTCAGGGAGTTGGAATAGAGGAGTTCCACTGTATACAGAGGTGTCCTCATTTCAGGGTGTTGGAATAGAGGAGTTCCACTGTATACAGAGGTGTCCTCATTTCAGAGAGTTGAAGTTCCACTGTATACAGAGGTGTCCTCATTTCAGGGTGTTGGAATAGAGGAGTTCCACTGCATACAGAGGTGTCCTCATTTCAGGGTGTTGGAATAGAGGAGTTCCACTGCATACAGAGGTGACCTCATTTCAGGGTGTTGGAATAGAGGAGTTCCACTGTATACAGAGGTGACCTCATTTCAGGGTGTTCGAATAGAGGAGTTCCACTGCATACAGAGGTGTCCTCATTTCAGGGTGTTGGAATAGAGGAGTTCCACTGTATACAGAGGTGTCATCATTTCAGGGAGTTGGAATAGAGGAGTTCCACTGTATACAGAGGTGTCCTCATTTCAGGGTGTTGGAATAGAGGAGTTCCACTGTATACAGAGGTGTCCTTATTTCAGGGTGTTGGAATAGAGGAGTTCCACTGTATACAGAGGTGTCATCATTTCAGGGAGTTGGAATAGAGGAGTTCCACTGTATACAGAGGTGTCCTCATTTCAGGGTGTTGGAATAGAGGAGTTCCACTGTATACAGAGGTGTCCTCATTTCAGAGAGTTGAAGTTCCACTGTATACAGAGGTGTCCTCATTTCAGGGTGTTGGAATAGAGGAGTTCCACTGCATACAGAGGTGTCCTCATTTCAGGGTGTTGGAATAGAGGAGTTCCACTGCATACAGAGGTGACCTCATTTCAGGGTGTTGGAATAGAGGAGTTCCACTGTATACAGAGGTGACCTCATTTCAGGGTGTTCGAATAGAGGAGTTCCACTGCATACAGAGGTGTCCTCATTTCAGGGTGTTGGAATAGAGGAGTTCCACTGTATACAGAGGTGTCATCATTTCAGGGAGTTGGAATAGAGGAGTTCCACTGTATACAGAGGTGTCCTCATTTCAGGGTGTTGGAATAGAGGAGTTCCACTGTATACAGAGGTGTCCTTATTTCAGGGTGTTGGAATAGAGGAGTTCCACTGTATACAGAGGTGTCATCATTTCAGGGAGTTGGAATAGAGGAGTTCCACTGTATACAGAGGTGTCCTCATTTCAGGGTGTTGGAATAGAGGAGTTCCACTGTATACAGAGGTGTCCTCATTTCAGAGAGTTGAAGTTCCACTGTATACAGAGGTGTCCTCATTTCAGGGTGTTGGAATAGAGGAGTTCCACTGCATACAGAGGTGTCCTCATTTCAGGGTGTTGGAATAGAGGAGTTCCACTGCATACAGAGGTGACCTCATTTCAGGGTGTTGGAATAGAGGAGTTCCACTGTATACAGAGGTGACCTCATTTCAGGGTGTTCGAATAGAGGAGTTCCACTGCATACAGAGGTGTCCTCATTTCAGGGTGTTGGAATAGAGGAGTTCCACTGTATACAGAGGTGTCATCATTTCAGGGAGTTGGAATAGAGGAGTTCCACTGTATACAGAGGTGTCCTCATTTCAGGGTGTTGGAATAGAGGAGTTCCACTGTATACAGAGGTGTCCTTATTTCAGGGTGTTGGAATAGAGGAGTTCCACTGTATACAGAGGTGTCATCATTTCAGGGTGTTGGAATAGAGGAGTTCCACTGTATACAGAGGTGTCCTCATTTCAGAGAGTTGAAGTTCCACTGTATACAGAGGTGTCCTCATTTCAGGGTGTTGGAATAGAGGAGTTCCACTGCATACAGAGGTGTCCTCATTTCAGGGTGTTGGAATAGAGGAGTTCCACTGCATACAGAGGTGACCTCATTTCAGGGTGTTGGAATAGAGGAGTTCCACTGTATACAGAGGTGACCTCATTTCAGGGTGTTCGAATAGAGGAGTTCCACTGCATACAGAGGTGTCCTCATTTCAGGGTGTTGGAATAGAGGAGTTCCACTGTATACAGAGGTGTCATCATTTCAGGGAGTTGGAATAGAGGAGTTCCACTGTATACAGAGGTGTCCTCATTTCAGGGTGTTGGAATAGAGGAGTTCCACTGTATACAGAGGTGTCCTTATTTCAGGGTGTTGGAATAGAGGAGTTCCACTGTATACAGAGGTGTCATCATTTCAGGGTGTTGGAATAGAGGAGTTCCACTGTATACAGAGGTGTCCTCATTTCAGAGAGTTGAAGTTCCACTGTATACAGAGGTGTCCTCATTTCAGGGTGTTGGAATAGAGGAGTTCCACTGCATACAGAGGTGTCCTCATTTCAGGGTGTTGGAATAGAGGAGTTCCACTGCATACAGAGGTGACCTCATTTCAGGGTGTTGGAATAGAGGAGTTCCACTGTATACAGAGGTGACCTCATTTCAGGGTGTTCGAATAGAGGAGTTCCACTGCATACAGAGGTGTCCTCATTTCAGGGTGTTGGAATAGAGGAGTTCCACTGTATACAGAGGTGTCATCATTTCAGGGAGTTGGAATAGAGGAGTTCCACTGTATACAGAGGTGTCCTCATTTCAGGGTGTTGGAATAGAGGAGTTCCACTGTATACAGAGGTGTCCTTATTTCAGGGTGTTGGAATAGAGGAGTTCCACTGTATACAGAGGTGTCATCATTTCAGGGAGTTGGAATAGAGGAGTTCCACTGTATACAGAGGTGTCCTCATTTCAGGGTGTTGGAATAGAGGAGTTCCACTGTATACAGAGGTGTCCTCATTTCAGAGAGTTGAAGTTCCACTGTATACAGAGGTGTCCTCATTTCAGGGTGTTGGAATAGAGGAGTTCCACTGCATACAGAGGTGTCCTCATTTCAGGGTGTTGGAATAGAGGAGTTCCACTGCATACAGAGGTGACCTCATTTCAGGGTGTTGGAATAGAGGAGTTCCACTGTATACAGAGGTGACCTCATTTCAGGGTGTTCGAATAGAGGAGTTCCACTGCATACAGAGGTGTCCTCATTTCAGGGTGTTGGAATAGAGGAGTTCCACTGTATACAGAGGTGTCATCATTTCAGAGAGTTGAAGTTCCACTGTATACAGAGGTGTCCTCATTTCAGGGTGTTGGAATAGAGGAGTTCCACTGTATACAGAGGTGTCCTCATTTCAGAGAGTTGAAGTTCCACTGTATACAGAGGTGTCCTCATTTCAGGGTGTTGGAATAGAGGAGTTCCACTGCATACAGAGGTGTCCTCATTTCAGGGTGTTGGAATAGAGGAGTTCCACTGCATACAGAGGTGACCTCATTTCAGGGTGTTGGAATAGAGGAGTTCCACTGTATACAGAGGTGACCTCATTTCAGGGTGTTCGAATAGAGGAGTTCCACTGCATACAGAGGTGTCCTCATTTCAGGGTGTTGGAATAGAGGAGTTCCACTGTATACAGAGGTGTCATCATTTCAGGGAGTTGGAATAGAGGAGTTCCACTGTATACAGAGGTGTCCTCATTTCAGGGTGTTGGAATAGAGGAGTTCCACTGTATACAGAGGTGTCCTTATTTCAGGGTGTTGGAATAGAGGAGTTCCACTGTATACAGAGGTGTCATCATTTCAGGGAGTTGGAATAGAGGAGTTCCACTGTATACAGAGGTGTCCTCATTTCAGGGTGTTGGAATAGAGGAGTTCCACTGTATACAGAGGCGTCCTCACTCTTCATTTCAGAGGGTACATGTCACAGGCCTTTTTATACTAATTGTTCTCACATATTTAACATGTGGTACTGGAAAGTTCAGCTGTCAGTGGTAGATACTGCTGACAGTGCACATGCAAAGGCCTTACCTAGAGTCATCTGGTCTATGATGGCATTGTAATGTGTTGAAGCTTCATCATTCATACACCATCCTCCATTAACAAACTCCAACTGCTTCTTAGAAACTAACCTCTTCACCTGTAATTTTAGTGAAACAAATTTATAAAAAACAAAGGCATCTTGCATATTGTTCATGGAATCGCTGAATAAAGGACACATTGGGATCAGGTCTACTGTCCCTTGTAGAGAGAGAGAGGGTCCTTTATCAGAGGTTCTACTGTATTATACCCTACTATCAACAGGGGTTCCCCACGCATTAGCCGAATTAGCCATTGGCTAATAATTCTAGTAGCTTTTGGCTACAGTTGGACAAGCACAATTAGCCAAAATGGCTATAATCCTACTTTACCGAAGCTTGCAGCAACCTTCCAAAATCTAAGCTCTACCACCCCATATACCACCCCATATACCACCCCATATACCACCCCCATATACCACCCCATATACCACCCCATATACCACCCCATATACCACCCCATATACCACCCCATATACCACCCCATATACCACCTATGTAATCTTTCTGGCCTCTACTGCATTGAATGGTAGTATGACTAAAATGGCTAAAGAAAAAGTAATAAACTAGCAATTTTGGCTACTATTTTTATTTTCTGTCGGGAACCCCTGCATTAAGTTAATGTATAATTAGAACGCAGTCAATGATTTGGCACTGGAGTTCTATGCTTGTCGGAAACATCAATTTGAAGGTCAACAAGTCACTCTCATAAAGACCCTTCACGGTGTAAAACAACAAGTAAGCTGAATAAGCGACATTTCGAGCAACTCGGCAGTTTCTTTGTGTGTTAAGTGTTGAATACACTCACAATACATTTAACTAATGGAGAAGACATGATCTGACTGGAGTCCGTATAAAACTCCACAGTACAACTGTTAGACCAGTCGAGGGATAAGGTTGCAGTTTAGTGTCTACTATTGTGAAGAGAGACTAGCCTTCAAGGACAGGTTGCAGTTTAGTGAAGAGAGACTAGCCTTCCTCCCTACAAAGGGACAGGTTGTAGTTTAGTGTCTACTATTGTGAAGAGAGACTAGCCTTCCTCCCTATTCCCTACAGAGGGACAGGTTGCAGTTTAGTGTCTACTATTGTGAAGAGGAGAGACTAGCCTTCCTTCCTACAGAGGGACAGGTTGCAGTTTAGTGAAGAGAGACTAGCCTTCCTCCCTACAAAGGGACAGGTTGCAGTTTAGTGTCTACTATTGTGAAGAGAGACTAGCCTTCCTCCCTATTCCCTACAGAGGGACAGGTTGCAGTTTAGTGTCTACTATTGTGAAGAGGAGAGACTAGCCTTCCTTCCTACAGAGGGACAGGTTGCAGTTTAGTGAAGAGAGACTAGCCTTCCTCCCTACAAAGGGACAGGTTGCAGTTTAGTGTCTACTATTGTGAAGAGAGACTAGCCTTCCTCCCTATTCCCTACAGAGGGACAGGTTGCAGTTTAGTGTCTACTATTGTGAAGAGGAGAGACTAGCCTTCCTTCCTACAGAGGGACAGGTTGCAGTTTAGTGAAGAGAGACTAGCCTTCCTCCCTACAAAGGGACAGGTTGCAGTTTAGTGTCTACTATTGTGAAGAGAGACTAGCCTTCCTCCCTATTCCCTACAGAGGGACAGGTTGCAGTTTAGTGTCTACTATTGTGAAGGGGAGAGACTAGCCTTCCTTCCTACAGAGGGACAGGTTGCAGTTTAGTGAAGAGAGACTAGCCTTCCTCCCTACAAAGGGACAGGTTGCAGTTTAGTGTCTACTATTGTAAAGAGAGACTAGCTACTCACAGAGACAGATTTGAAGTGACCTATTTTGGCTGAAGTGAGAAGAAAAACAACTTCCATACATAGAGTAAAACTAGTACTCAAAGAAACAAGAAGTTGCTGTGTAATTGCTGAAGTGAGAACTAATAATGGCTGAAGGAATAGAAGGTAACTGATACAATAAATAAATAAATAAATAAATAAATAAATAAATAAATAAATAAATAAATAAATAAATAAATAAATAAATAGTTTTCCTCCATATTTGCAATGGAACCTTTTAATATTGTGCTTTATATAGAGGTTGTCCTCAATTCAGAGGTAATATACAGTGGGACCTCTCTATAAAGGACACATTGGGACCTTGGAAACTGTCCTTTATATAGAGGTTGTCCTCAATTCAGAGGTAATATACAGTGGGACCTCTCTATAGAGGACACATTGGGACCTTGTAAACTGTCCTTTATATAGAGGTTGTCCTTAATTCAGAGGTAATATACAGTGGAACCTCTCTATAAAGGACACATTGGGACCTTGGAAACTGTCTTTTATATAGAGGTTGTCCTTAATTCAGAGGTAATATACAGTGGGACCTCTCTATAGAGGACACATTGGGACCTTGTAAACTGTCCTTTATATAGAGGTTGTCCTTAATTCAGAGGTAATATACAGTGGAACCTCTCTATAGAGGAAATTCAGAGGTAATATACAGTGAGACCTCTCTATAAAGGACACATTGGGACCTTGGAAACTGTCCTTTATATAGAGGTTGTCCTTAATTCAGAGTGTCCCTTATCAGAGGGTCCACTATATAAAGGCCAATTTAGATAGTCATGGTGGAGAAGCAAAAATGAAGTTTCTCTTTCATCCAGTACTGACTAATGACATCCTCATTAAAGTGACAAGTGAAGGAAAACACACACTGGAGCCAACCACAGGGTTAAAGGTCATTGTTGAAGCTCTAATCAATAGAGACATGGACAGTGGAAGCTTAAACAGTAAGTGGAACCTCAGTTATACAGACCCTATGGGACTGGCACTAGTCTGTATAATATACAGTGGAACCTTAGTTATACAGACACTATGGGACTAGCACTAGTCTGTATAATATACAGTGGAACCTCAGTTATATAGACCCTATGGGACTAGCACTAGTCTGTATAATATACAGTGGAACCTCAGTTATATAGACCCTATGGGACTGGCACTAGTCTGTATAATATACAGTGGAACCTCAGTTATACAGACACTATGGGACTGGCACTAGTCTGTATAATATACAGTGGAACCTCAGTTATACAGACACTATGGGACTAGTACTAGTCTGTATAATATACAGTGGAACCTCAGTTATACAGACCCTATGGGACCTGCTCTTCAGTATAAGTGATTGTATGAAACAATACATGAATGAAAGCAGTGTTCTATATAGCAAATGGCCAATGTATATCTCTTGAGGGTGTAAAAAGCTGAAGACATTGTGTATTAAGTAAAGGTCCATGTAAGGGTTCTATTACCAGGGAAAGGTGGGGAGAACTACCACCCCATACCCACACAATTGCTGCAGATATTAATTTTCGTGGGTTAAATTTCATAGAGTGTGCTTCATTGCAGATATTAATTTCGTGGGTTAAATTTCACAGTGAAATGACATAATGTGCATTGTGGCATAGACCTGCTGGCTTAATTTTACAAAAAATATTTACTACTGTTACTTATGATATTATCATTAATTGTTGTCAGTTGACGTCCCCAGTCCATGCGAAGGCATTACTGAAGTTCATATGACAGCTACAAGGAATGGCTGCATTAAATTCATCCTGCCAGAGTCAAACGTACAGCTCACCTTCCATATCCAGATCATAATCAATGAGAATCATGATGAAGACAACAATCTTGAAGTAACTTAAAACCCCTCTATTCCAACACCCTGAAATGAGGACACCTCTGTATACAGTGGAACCCCTCTATTCCAACACCCTGAAATGAAGACACCTCTGTATACAGTGGAACTCCTCTATTCCAACACCCTGAAATGAGGACACCTCTGTATACAGTGGAACCCTCTATTCCAACACCCTGAAATGAGGACACCTCTGTATACAGTGGAACCCCTCTATTCCAACACCCTGAAATGAGGACACCTCTGTATACAGTGGAACTCCTCTATTCCAACACCCTGAAATGAGGACACCTCTGTATACAGTGGAACCCCTCTATTCCAACTCCCTGAAAAAGGACACCTCTGTATACAGTGGAACTTCAACTCTCTGAAATGAGGACACCTCTGTATACAGTGGAACTCCTCTATTCCAACTCCCTGAAAAAGGACACCTCTGTATACAGTGGAACTTCAACTCTCTGAAATGAGGACACCTCTGTATACAGTGGAACTCCTCTATTCCAACACCCTGAAATGAAGACACCTCTGTATACAGTGGAACTCCTCTATTCCAACACCCTGAAATGAGGACACCTCTGTATACAGTGGAACCCTCTATTCCAACACCCTGAAATGAGGACACCTCTGTATACAGTGGAACCCCTCTATTCCAGCACCCTGAAATGAGGACACCTCTGTATACAGTGGAACTCCTCTATTCCAACACCCTGAAATGAGGACACCTCTGTATACAGTGGAACCCCTCTATTCCAACTCCCTGAAAAAGGACACCTCTGTATACAGTGGAACTTCAACTCTCTGAAATGAGGACACCTCTGTATACAGTGGAACTCCTCTATTCCAACTCCCTGAAAAAGGACACCTCTGTATACAGTGGAACTTCAACTCTCTGAAATGAGGACACCTCTGTATACAGTGGAACTCCTCTATTCCAACCCCCTCAAATGAGGACACCTCTGTATAAGTGGAACTTCTCTATTCTAACTCTTTGAAATGAGGACACCTCTGTATACAGTGGAACTCCTCTATACCAACACCCTGAAATGAGGACACCTCTGTATTAAGGACACTTGGATATGCCTAAAACTTCACCCCTTGTAATAATAATAATAATAATAATAATAATAATAATAATAATAATAATAATAATAATAATAATAATAATAATAATAATAATATTTTGAAACCTCAGGGAGCATGTTTCCAAGAATCTGGAGAGCATAATGAGAACAGCTGTCTTGTTCATTCTGGAACCCATTATTCGCCAAAGTAACCCTCTACAAACTGAATTCCTAGGTAACCTTGGTGTGAACATCTTCACTCAGTAGTCTTAATAAGTAGTCTTTTAAAGAACAGGACAAATATGACACAGAAAAAAATTTTAGCTCCAAAATTAATCATAAGCAAAATAATTTACCTCTTATCCAGTTTTATTACTCCCAGGTACGTCCTACTCCTCATTTACTCCTCCCTACTTCCCTCCCCTCTACTCCCCTCCCCTCTATTCTCCCCCCACTCACCCCCTAATATAGAGGAAGATAAACAGAACTATTAATAAGAAACCACACCTCCTACACAGGAAGGAAATGGTCACTTAGAACAAACACTGAATTCTCACTGTTTAGGACAAATCAGGGAAAATTACATCACCTGAAACGACTCCATGTTTATGGTACTTTCCCTGATTAACTTTTCCCATAAGATTAACCTTTTTAACCCTATATATCTACTAATCTGACTGTTCCTGAAAGTTAACACAAGGCATACTGGCAGAGTAACTAGATAAGCCAGTTGTTCTAGCCAGTTGATTGTAAAGTGAAACATTTACCAGTTTATTAGTTTACACAAGCACCATTAATTATAGAGAAGCCTCCCTGAATACACAGTTACAGTATAAGATATGTTCTAAGGGTTAATCTGCTTATGGAACTGTTTTTTGCCGTCTATGATGGTGAAAATGACTGCGCTTTTGGTCGGATGACGATTTTCGGTATAACTGGCAATGGTCGTCGCACCGATGTAATTCTTAGTCGCAGCGAGTTGCTCTTGTACTTTTTCTGGATCGAGGGTGCCGGCGCGTTGAATGGCTTCAAAAAGCAGTTTGACAGCGTCGTAACTCACCGCGACACCCCCTGTTGGGGTGGATTCATAGATGGATTCGTAAGTGTCAACAAACGTTTTGGCGTTGGGTTCATTTGTATCTGGCGAAAAATGTCCGCTGAAGAAGCTGCCTTCTATTTTGGTGGTTTCGCCGTCATACAGAAGTTCACTATCCCATGAGTCTGCCCCCAGGAAGATTGTTGGTTCTCCGTCGGCATTGAGCATCGGAATCTGTCGTGCCTGTTGCGTTATCAGCGATATATCTTGAACAAACCCGGATACGAAGAGCGCGTCCGGTTGCATAGATGCGATGTGAGCAAGCTGCCCTGTAAAATCTGACGCATCGGCTTCGTAAAATTCATTGGCGACGATTTCGCCACCGAGTTGACTGAAATTGCGTGCGAAGAATTCAGAGATGCCCTCGGTGTAGAGATCACCCTGCCGTGTGATGAGGGCGGCACTGCCCAGATTGAGATCCGCTATCGCAAATTGTGCCATCACAGCACCTTGGAAGCTATCTGTGAAAGATGCCATGAAAACAAAATTGCCAGCATTTGTTACGTTTGGATTGGTTGCGGTTGTAGTCATCATCGGGACACCGTAACGTTGTGCAATTGGGCCAACCTCAACGGCGTGGGAAGATCGGTTGGGTCCGATGAGCGCGATGATGTCGTCTTCAACGATGAGTCGTTCAGCGATCTGAACAGAGACTTCGGGTATTGCTTC